>JANKOE010000002.1:48737936-48757854 GCA_026284465.1 Erythroxylum citrifolium | reverse complement strand
CTCCTTTACTTATATGGAGATAAATCGCAACACTACAGTCTAAACCATAATCAAGCGACCAACTTGATTATTCAACTATGAATCAATTAATTCAGATTCTAATAATAAACATGCTTCCTATACATCTCTATGTATATGTATATTACTTACAAAAGAATCTTGTTACCTTATGACCAAATATATAATGCTCATACAAATAAAACCAAACTCTTTTGTTTGATTAATAATAAATATTTTCATTACAAAACTGTAACTGAAGAAGATAGAGTTACATGTAAATACACTTGCTTTCTAGGGCACTATATTTACATAACCCCAACAATTGATTTCACCTCCGAACCAGTGTCGGGATGCTTAGCTCTTCATAGGTCTTTCTCGATAAATTGCTTCGACTCCATCTTAATCCCTAGCCAAAAATCCCTAATTAATGTGCAACCCCAAGCTTCTTTCACTGTTTTTGTATTTATGTCGATACTGGTTGCTCTCTTATACTGTTGATGATGTGACCAATAAAGGTCACACATCAACCTAAAAACCTTGCTGCCTCTCCAATCCTTGTGATCCTCTCGGCTTCTCCTACTGTTATCTTGTTTATTGTTGTGCCGACACTGTTTCTTGTTCTCTGCGTGAAGCTCTTCTCTCACGCCTGTAGCACTGTTTTAATTTTTGCTCCTCTTGTCAATTTTATTTGCTCCACTTAAAACCCTTGCTCGTCCCTTCTTGCGTGACTCTTCTTGATGCGTCGTCATCTGCTTATTTTTGCTGATTTTCATACCCCCTCTGTTCTTTTAGTTTAATTTGCTCTCTCCGATTGTTTCCCCTCTAGTTGCGTAACGCTGCCACTATATATATATATATATATATATATATATATTTGCAATTAAAATTTTCTTTTTCTTTGCCCTCCATTTTTCGTCTTTTAATTTTCTTTGTCCACTCCATGAAGAAAAACCGGTATTCGTCTTTGGAAAATATCTCAAATAAGGTGTTTTTGACTCACTTTAATTTTTTTGCTTCCAAATTGTACCTAAAATCAAATATGAATTAAAGTGAGTATCTAAAGCATTTTTATGTCAATAATTGCTAAGTGTAAATGATTAAAAATATTAACAATTAAACACATATCAAAAGGCTAGGTTCATGTCAACCAAAATTAATAAAAATAGTGTTTTGCCAAATAAAATCTACCGATCTTGGTGAAGAACTTGAATTTTCATGAAAACATACTTAGAGGTAGTTACATTTTTTATTGACCAAATAATTATTAATATGTGTGTGCAAGGGATAGGGGTGAATAAACTTAATATTAAGGTCTGGCCTAGTTGTATATTTAGTCCAAGGTACTTAGATGCAGGTTTCACAGGTGAATAAGTTGGAATAACTTGAGAAATTGTGTTCGAAGTTAAATTAGTTTCGAGAAGTTGAATGTCATTGCTTCATTACTGTATTGCCTGCTGTGTGTTTTGATATGTTATGTGCTTTTCTTATTCTATTGTTTCTTGAGGACAAGAAAACATTTAAGTGTGGGGATGTTGATACTCATAGCTATATAATAATTTAATGGGTTGTTTAGTATGAGTTAATAGTTAAATTAAATTATTAATGGTTGTTTAGGTTAGGTTTCGATTATTTAGTTACATATTTGTGTTTTAATTGTTTTGTGGGTTAGAGAACACTTTTGAGCTTCAATTTTATGTTTTTGAGGTGTCTTGATGTGTTTGCTAGTATTTCTGGGCAAATATAGAAGAATGGAGGAGATTTGGAGAAAACCCAAAGGAGCAACTAAGCCCATGATCGTGGCCCAGCAGCTATGATCATGATAGAAGCATCATGGAGGAGCCACGATCGTGTCACAAATATGGCAATTCTACCACGATCATGACAGAAGGCTTAGTTAGGGACCACAATCGTAGCCTGCACGACATAACACACGGACAGCCTTCCCGACTTGATTTTTTGAGGAACTTTTTGGACCTTAAGGACTCAAAAAAAGCCTTAAGGTTGCCAAAATTAGAAAAAAAAACCTATAAAAGGGTTAATGAAGAAACCCTAAGGAAGCTTCCCTTCTGCCACTTTTGGAAAACCCTAAGGAGAGAGAAAGAAGAGAGAAGAGGAAGAGGAACAAGAGGAGAAGAAACAGGTCTTCTAACGTTGCTGACTTCCCAAATAAGTGGGTCTCCCGACACTGCTACCTTTCAGATTATCCAATCCAAGTTCTTCCTCCTTTCCATTTTCATTTTGATTTCATTCAATGTATAAGATTGAAATGGATTGCATGATAATGAATTTTGGATTGTTGATGATTTCTAACTCTTCCTTCAAGATTGTACCTGGATTTAATGTTAATATAGTCATTTTTGTGTTTTATCCAAGATCTTTATTCGAAACAACTTGTTTCCTTTTCTGCATAAAATCCAAAGAAGAAGAGAAATTAGTAGGATGTTACCTAAATATCTCCTAATTGTGCATAATTACAATAAGGAGGCAAATTACTTAACTCAAGGTCAGGTGTTTCTTTGGTAAAAGATAAAAGTTTAGGCTATCCATTTAGCCTAGAAATACCATTGCTAAAGGTAATATCCTTTTCTTTTTCTTTAAGTCTCAAAGCTTTATATATTTTCACAAAATCATGACAATTAATTTTAGGAACTTCATTTACAATAGGTATATGATGTCCATCCTAAAGCATTCATCATCTAGGTAGGAGGTCTTTTCAAAATCTTATATATATGGAACTCCACTTGCTCCTTGCCTACTCTAAATGTATGTTTTTAATCAGCCACTTCAATTATAACCCCTCTGGTAGCTAAAAAGGATCTCCCTAATATAATAGAGACTCTAGTGTCATACTTTATATCTATCACTAGAAGGTCGATAGAAAAGATTCGAGTTTTTTTTAATTTAACTAAGTTAATTTTAGGTTTTTAAAATTAACCTAATTTTAATTTCAACTCCAAAAAGATATGGGCTCTAAAGGAGTTTACATGGACATTAAAGGAGTCCACGTGGGCAATAAATAATGGATCGATCCACTAATAATTAACATTAAATTATTAATAGTTTTCTATTAATATCGTTTAAATTACAGTTATTGTAAGAAATAGCCTCTATCAGGACATGCAAAAGAAGCTCATTCAAGACATAGTAACACGATGGAATATCACTACTTCTCTTTAATTGTCTTGTCTTAATTTTCTTGCCTCTAACTTTGTCAAATTTATCATATCTTTACTCTGTATGTAAAGGACTTGGATCATCCACCATCAATGAGACAGGCCCAATCTCTCACAGCCCACAATGAGATAGGCCCATCATCATGATTGTTCTAGAAGGCACCTCATATCTGCCTATTCTATTTTCTATAACCGAAACGATTGTACAGCTGTAGAATCAGAGAGCCAAGTATATATATTCTTTATTCCTATCGTGTAATGATGCAAGCAATAACAAATTCATTCTTTTGCACAATTCACAAATCTTTCACTGTAACTTCTTAGTTCCTATTCAAATTTTTGCTAGTCTTTTATATTGATTATACTAATAAATTCCTTCATCTTTTTGTAAGTACGTATATTAAAAACAAGAGAGTTACTTAACTAGGCATTTTTGTTTTTAAAGCTTTGGCTCTTTTGTCTTCCTATATAGTAACTTGACTATCGTTTTAAGTTTTTATACAAATTTCTCTTTGATTTTGAAAAAAAATTGAATTGTTGTCTTATTAAAAATAACTTCTTATAAATTATTTATATTATATCATAAATTTAAGAGTGAATTCATATATTTTACTTATTTCCGTATCATATACCAGTTATTATATCTTATATTGGATATTGAGTTTTTATTTTATAGTAACTGTTATAAATGATTATATGCAATTATTAAAAGATTGAATCAATTCAATTGGTTCAATTATAAAAACTTTGAATTGACTAACTTTTTTCTTCGATTTATCTCAATAACCCTTGTTATTGAAACCAATTGATTTTCATAAACTAGAATAAACCTTTTAGTTTTTATTTAACAATCTCTTTCTTTAATTAAACTTAAAATTCTTTGAGGGGCAAAGATAGTCTCCATGATTTCATCAAAACGATCTCATTCCATCGCTTTTAACTATTTGTATTATTAAACATAGTGTCAATGTTAAGCTAAAACGTTGGAGGAATATGTTAGAGTTGAAGGGTTTTAAATTGAGCAGGATTAAGACTAAGTACTTAGAATGTAACTTTTTGAGCCATAGGGTGACATCTGATGTGAAGATAAATATTGGTTCAAAATTGATACCACAAAAAGAGTATTTTAAGTACCTAGGGTATATCATCCCAAGTAACAGAGCGATTGATGAAGATATAGTTCACCGTATTAGATCAAGGTGGCTCCAATGGAGAAGTGCATCAGAAGTTTTATGTGACAAAAAGATATAACTCAAGATCAAATGTAAATTCTATCGTATAGCGATTAGGTCGTCCATGCTATATGGGGTAGAGTGTATAGTCATAAGCTATAATGATAGAGATGAGGGTGCTTTGTTAGATTTGTAACCTTACTAGAAGAGATAAGGTCAAGAATGTATTAGTAAGAGACAAATTAAAGGTGACTAGTATTAATAAAAATTAAGAGAGATAAGGCTTAGGTGATTTAAACATATTAAAAGAAGATACCCTAATGCTCTAATGAGAAGATGTGAGAAAATGGTACTTAGAGACTATAAAAGAAAAAAAGAAAGGCCTAAGAAGAATTAGGAAAAAAGTGATCAAGAATGATATGGCTCAGTTGGAACTTACTGAGGACATGGCTCACAATAGAAAACTTACGCATACTAAGATATAGATAAAGGATCTCACATAGAGAGGTCTTTCTTATACTCTTAAGTCTTTCAAACATTTTCCGTCAAGTCTTTCATTTTATAGTTAGCTTTAATATTTTGATTACATAGTACTTCCCTCCTAGTTATTTATCCTAATTAAATTTTTATTTAGTCGAATTACTTTCTTGTAATGGTCGGTTTGATTTATTTTTATACTTATCTTTTTTTGTTTGTGTTTTTATTTACTTATTTTATCTTTTATTGTTAATTTTTACCATGTTCTATATGTAATGTATTATAGTTGTATTCATTTATATTTTGTATTAACATTATTTTACATTACATGTGGGTCTATAGGAAATATCCTCTCCATCAAGTAGGGGTAAGGATGCGTACTACTAAACCTCCCTAGACCTTGCGTTTTATTATAAAAAAAACACCTTAGAAATCTGGATACACAGGGACATGGAAGCTATTAAATGAAAATTATTATTCAATTTTAGATTATATTATTATGATTACAGCATTGTTCTTCTTTGTTCGGTGCATTTATAGACTGTACCTGCTTTATTTATCAAAAAGATCTACTCCTCTCATAGCTCTCGGTAGTAATGCAAAGCATTTAAGAGGACAATAAATAGTTTGACAAGTAACATTTGGCAACTCAAATCTCACCCATTATTTTATTTTTATACAGTTTTTACTTTTATTTTTTCAAATAATTATAAAAAAATTCTTTTTCTTTTTTTCTTTTTTTTATAATTCTATCGGAGATAATTTCTCTACTAATTAAGGGCACGATTATTTATTTTTAAACTTTTTCAATCTTAACCAAATTTCTACAAAGATATTTTATTTTTATGAAATCTCACCAACTAGAGAGACAAGATATTAACTTTTTATAAAGAATTTGTATCCGTATAAATCAAAAATCAGAAAGAGAATTCCTTACAAATTGTAAACGAGAGGCATAAATAAATCCAATTATATAGATAACATTAAATTTAATGCTGCATTTTCAGAATCTTACAAATAAAGACATTACCAAGACTAGGGACCATGAGTTAGTAAACCAGCTAGGCCATATGGGAGATCGGATTAATGCCAGCCAGTCCATAAATGGAAGGATAGGGACAGAAAGGACAGTACGGCGTGACAGGAAACTAAGGTTGGCCACTGGGATTACTTTGCTCTTCTTAGATCTTCGACATGTAGCATCCCTGGCAACCCTTTACATATGTTGGAGCAAAATTTATTTGTGAGAAAGTATTATTGTTACTGTTAAGTTAACCCCTTAGTCTTACGAGAAGTATGTAGAGTTAATCTATAGATAAACAAAACATAGCATTCAGGAACCTATCTAATACTCTCCAAATTTTTCTCAAGGTATAAATATATACCACCATGAGTGATAATGCAACTGTAAGCACAATGATCGTGAGGCTGATGCTACATACTGCAATTTTCACACTTGTTTATAGCTACTTCACAGGCATGCTCAAGAATTTGCTTGAGTTACGTTTTGATCAAGACTTAAAAATATATGAAACAAAGTACTCCTTTAAATGGAAGACAGATCCACGAATTGAGCGATATGCAATTATAACTTGCTTCTGAAAGGATTTTTTCCTATCCCATATTCATGTCAAGTAGACTAAAAATATAAATATAGATTGTCAAGAGCATGTTAACATGTTCTACCAACATGAGATTCTTGAATTGAAAGATAACAATACATAGCCAAGGAAGGTACTATTTTGACAAAAACTATCTCTTACCATGGTAGGTATTGACATATGACATGCATTCGTCATTATACTTGACTAATTAACATAGATGAAAAAGCAAGAAAACAAAATCTTCAAGGAAACAAAGGAGGAAGACTTGAAATCTTTTCTCCGTTGCTAAACAAGCGCTTCCATTGGATAATAACTTGCTTATACACCCTAAATCTTGCGGCAGATATACTTAGCGACATTCTTTTCCTCAATTTCCTCAATTTCTTCCCAACCCTGATCTTTAATCTGCACAGCTTGATCCTCAAGAACGATGACTTTCTTCGAGAATCCGCAACTTGTAGTGTTTTGTAGATCAAGAACTGAGCTCGTCGGTGTCTTATCTCATCTGGGTCTTCACTATCCAACTTGGAGTAATTATAAGATCTGCTTATCAGAGCCATTTTTCTGCGACCAGCAGGCAACCCTTGATCGGAAACAGAGAATTTGGGAAGAACAGAGAAAAATACAGAAGTTAAATACGTGATGAATTGGTATTGAGGAAATTATATTTATAAGCAGTGTAAGAGATAGACATTATGAGGGTAGGGAGTGATGGCTGAGGTCATACGGTGATGAAACAGTGCATGTGTTCCATTTGGCAAAAAAATAATTTGGAAAGTTTGGACTCTGAGGTCTGAGCTGGTCTGACGTCAAGGTTTGAAAGCAAGGTCGTCTTGTGTTCAGCAAAATCATATAGGAAGGTGTAAGTGTAGGCAAACCCAGTTGATATAATCAAGCCATGATCACACACTGAAAAGTCAACCTACTGCAACAGGAAACTAGCTACCAAATTGAGCAGAATTGTAATCTCTACGGCTAATCCACTGTGCCGAAAGGACAGAGGAACAAACAGAAGAAAACAAATGAGGTTATTCATATTAATTGATATAGGTAGGATTATCGATTGAGTTTGGTAGAGCGAAAGAACGTGACTGCTTATGTGAGCAAGATTGGAACGTTATTGACTTGCCCTCTCCCTTCATGTATATATATGTCCAAGTAATGAATATGATTTTTAAGGTGGCCATTAACATCCAAATTTGCTCTTCTAAGAATTTTTTCAGTTTTGGACTTACTGATTTAGTACATTTGTTCTGATTTGATTAGTTATTAGACTTTTTTTTTTAAATGCATTCTTTAGATTCATCATAATCTCTACTTTGATTTAAGGTTGTTAATTTAGGGCATAAGAGACCCATCAATTATTTATAATAATTTTATTGACTTGGAATAATAAGTATGTAGTCAATAATAATAAAGTATTATTTTTCTCATTGAACTTCATTATATTTAATATGATCCTTTATTATATTATTTTATTATCTTTATACGGAATTAAATTTTAATTCTTCTTAGTTTTAACTTTAAAATATGTAATTAATAAATATTAAAATAGGAATAAAAATTTCATCACTTCTCCCCCTTGGAAAAATATCAATTATTGTATTTGTAATAATAAAAATTTTAAAAGCTAAGAAAATAAAACTTGCATTGGTTGATCATTAAAACTAATTGGATCCAAAGATAATGAAAGTTTATCATCTATTCTTGTAAGACTTTCAATACCGAGAGGTATCAAAAACATATGTCATATACAATAGAGATCCATAATAATCTTGCATATCTAATTATCTTACTAACATGAATGCAGAAATAAAGTGTGGAAAATAATAATGTTATCAATACGAATTGTAATATACAATGTCTCATTTTTCCGTTTCACTTTCTTTGAACTTTATGAAAAAGTTTTTGTCTCTTAGTGAATAATAAATTGGATTAGAAAAAACATATTTTCTCTTATTGTGTGATAATTGCATTACAGAAAACCTTAATGGGATTAAAACTTACATTCGACTATGTCTGATACATCACTATATGAATATATCTCAAGATATCTTTACGTGTCAACAGATATAGTTGTATAGTTAACCCCAAATTGTATATATGTCTAATAACTAGTAATGTGCTTAAGATTGACATAAAACTTAAGATTTTCACATGTATTATGACAATGCATGTCAATCTATATGATAGAGAAGAAAAATGGTGACATTTAACATATATATAACTAATATGGTCATAGTATGTCGAAACATAATTATATCAAGAGTAAAAATATAATGATCCTTAACTAATAGTGTTAAATGACTTCAATAAACCTATACTATCAAACATGTCTTTCAAAAAATGGCTAGGAGAAGTCTTTAAGTTAGAGAATTAGCCAGTTTATATTCAGTCAAAATGTGCGCCACATAAATGTTAAAATTACACATAAGCTCCTTAAAGGTCAAATACCTGACCTCTAAAGGCTTAGACTATGTGATATTCTTGTTGTTGTTATTAAACAATATAATAATAATATCAACCATAAATAGTTCAAATATCAAGTTTCTTAACCAAACAACTTGTGAAATAACCCCTAGAGTATGATATAAAATTTGGAAGCCTAGTCGAGAAGGTCATAAGTGTTCGTTAGAAACTTCTCAATGAAATGGCACCATCTATTAACATGAAAATGTAACTTGATGTAGGTTCCCTATCATCTGAACCATAACTAAATCTGAATCTATATAATCTATTATGATTAAAGTCTCAACTTTTATAAAGTTTGATATATAAACCTTTCTACTTGAAGATATCTCAAAACTCGTTTGAATGCATTATAGTGATCTTTACCTAGGTTAGATGGATATCGACTAATAGTTTAATAATAAATACAATATCTGGGCTAATACACTCTAAGCATACATCACGTTTCTAATAGAACAAGAATAAGGAACATTTTTCATGCCTTTTTTTACATTTCATTATTTGGACTTTATGTCAAAGGTAATATCTCTCTATGAGAGATTGGTGTTACATAAGGTTTACAGTTCTCCATATTAAACCATTGTAACACCCATTCAATATATGTTCTTTGTAAGATACCTAACAAGCTTTGAGATCTATCTTGGTAAATCTGAGTGCCAAAGAAGAAAGATGCTTCATGTCAAAATTCTTGCTTCATTATATGCAATATGGTCAATTCGTCTAATGTAAGTAATATATCATCTACATATAAGAGTACAAAGATGAGATTGCCCCCTTACTATGGAGTACTAACATCTTTTAATTTTGGTCTTCATGAATCCAAATGAGGTGATGGCCTTGTCAAACTTTAAGTACCGTTTTCTGTAAGCTTGTATCAATCTATATAAATATTTCCTCTATTTATAGACCATGTGAATCTTGTCATCATCTCAAAAACCTTTATGTTACTCATAAACCTTCTCATAAAGATCTCAATTAAGGAAAGACATTTTAACATCTATCTAATGTAGCTCTATATCATAATGAGCTACTACTTTCATAATCAATCTGAATGCATCCTTAGAGGATACACGAGAGAAGGTGACATTAAAGTTTATTCCTTCTCTCTGAGTGAAACCTTTGATAATTTAAGTCGTTCAATTTTACCTTATTCCTTTTTGGTCTTATAAACCCATTTGAAACAAATAGGTTTATAATTATGAAGTAAATTTATAAGCTTTTATACATGATTATTCCTTATGGACTACATCTCATCCCTCATTGCATCTCACTATAACTCTAAACGAAAACTAGAAATAACATCTGAAAAAGTAACTAGATCCTATAATATGTCATATATCATAATCATTCTCACTCAAGTAGACTATATAATTAGATGATATTGAAAGTCTCCTCATCCTATTGGATCTTCTCAACTTTATTGATTAAGATTGATCATGTACCACATAAACTTCACTGTGTTCCTATATTAGTTCTTATTCCTATACTAGAATGGCACTAGGTACAAGAACCACTAACCCTAACTATACAGGTGAAGAAATGAAATGACAATTTTATTAACTTTGTTATCAGCTGAAATGTGAGAAGAACCAAAGTCATGGCTGACATTTTGTAACTTTACAATCATGGATCCTTTATCTCTATAATAAATCTATAACCGTAAGGATAGTTAGAATAACCTACAAATTAGTAACAAATGGAATGAAAATACAAGTTATTTTTATTATAATTATATAGATGTACCTCAATAGGGTAGTCTCATATATGAAGATGAGTAAGATTTGATTTGTACACTTTTTAAATTTCGAAAGGTGTATTTGATATTAATTTTCTTGAGGCTCTGTAAACAATATATAAAGTAGTATTTGTGGCTTCACCTAGAAAGTAATCAAGAAGATTAGTTCTACTCTACATGTTCCTTATCACATCTATGTGATTCCATCTTTTAAGGTATGATTCCATCTTTGTCCACATCATTTTTTAGGACAATTTCTCATATTGAAGTGAGCTACCATTCTATACGATTTAAGTATTTGGTAATCAAACTCTTTCTTATCCTGAGACTCCATATATGTCATAATAATCACCTCCACAATCAAATACGGCAACCTTGATCGATTTTTTTAATTGTTTCTCAAACTCAATCTTAAAGATCTTAAATCTATTAAGAATTTTAGACTTTTCTTTAATTAAGAACATATAACTATAAACGGATAATCATCAATGGAAGTTAAAAAAATATATGGAAATAAATAGTGGCCATAAATATTGGTATGAATCATTTCCAGTAAATCAAAAATGTGAGTTGACCTCTTTTTCTTTATTTTGGTTAACTTATCTATGCAACGATCAATACATAAATTTAAATCATTATAATCCAAGTTAAAAGAATATTATCTTGAATCAGTCTTTCAACTCTATCTCTAGAGATATGTCCCAATCTTTTATGGCATAAATATATGATTTATCCTTTATTAGAGGTTATTTATAAGTAACTTATTCAAAAATATATGAAGAAGCATAAATGTCATCAGGAGTCATATACATTCTATATAATCTTTAAGCCATATGACATGAAAATAGTATTAACATGTTTTGTATCAAAAGTTAATACTACATTGAATTTTTTATTACAAAATCGCAGCTTTATTTATTCAAATCTATCATAGAGATCAAGTTCCATATATAATATAGTTTATCAAAAGTTTCATATAAAAAAAATTTGAAACCAATATCCAAATTCAAACAAACAACTCTAAGAAAGGTAGCATCAACTTCTTCATTATTACCAATCATTATATTTGACTTTGCTTTGGTTGGATATATATTTAGTTTTAATCCTTGTATTATGGAGGTTACATGATTAAAAGCCCTATTATATATTCATTAAAAACCTGATATGGTTATAAAAATATTAGATTTATAAATAACACAAGCCAAAGAGTATCAAATTCATATTTCTCTTTCCAAGTTTTATTTTCTAAGAAATCATATTTTTTGTATCCCTTGTTTGTATAAAAGAAACAATGATACTCCTTATGAAATTTTAAGGGTCTATTATAGTACTATCTAACACATTCCCTAATTCGAGGGTTTTAAAGAACCTTAACTTTGAATTTCTTAGCGTTAGCCTTTGCTTTTCCTTTGGAAGCAATTAGGTTTGCCTGATTAGAGTTCTTTAAATTTTTCTCTTCAATAACACAATGCTTAATCAAAGAACTTATATCCCAAACTTTATCCTAAGAATTGTAAGTGGTAACAAGAATTCCAAACTTTTAAATAAGATTAGTCAGAGCTTGTGCATAATACAAACATCAAGAATAATAATATTCAAGGCTTTTAGCTCACACTAGAGGAGGACCATCCAGATAACGTATTCCCTCACTCCTCCTACCACAATGTATCTCATGAAATATAATTCTTAAAAAATAGTGCGAATCTTAGATGATAATCTATACCTTTGAGATACATTGTTAAGGAAATATTTAGCTTTGTTAGTCTCAAGAAGTCTACTGAGCAGATGATCAATAATTGACCTATTTATGATCAAATAACACATCTATTTGCCTGCTCCTAAACTATATAGGCTACCTTATCAACCTCTGTACTAGTAAAAGATGGAACAAGTGGCTCATCTATGATCATAGCTATATTTATGTTATCCATCTCCAAGGTGAACTTCACATCCTGCTTTTATTTTTTAAAATTGAAACTATACAAGGCTTCAAATGTGACATTGTTGTTGTTTATAGAAAAGGAAAATAAATAGTAAACAATGTATATTATTATCACAAGTACAAGATAACGGTGATATTAAAAGCTAAAAACAATATATGTCCTGAACATTTTATCTAATCATAAAACTATTATAGAATTAATACAAAATATATAAATAGAAGATCTCCATATAAAAAAGATCATAATACACACTATTAACTCTTATGATTCTACCACATATTAGCCTATATATTACTTAATTAATAAATATCCTCCATTGAATTCCTTTATGCATGTCTCAAAATCTTATACTCGTATCAAAATTTTATATTAGGGTAACTCATTTAAGTAAAAGAACCAAACATAAAATCAAATTCATCCCCTAACATGTAAGCAAAAGAGTTCAAATACCAACTCGAAAGGCCATATTAGTAACTATATTCTCATTTCCATTCAAACAATTCTAAGCACAAAGGATACACTTACATATTATCCTCACATTTTTATTATCGGCATAAACTTATGTCAGACTTTCCACTAGATAGTCCAATATCCTGATGCACTTATTTAATGCCATATAATAATGCTAAAAATATTATCAATAACCTTTATTTAGTAATTCTCAATAGAAAATATCTCAAAAAGTGATAAACCATGCAATATATAGTAACATATCAACTATATGAGAAAATAAAACAAAATTAATCTCCTGCTATTTCAAATCAATTGCATAAAAATTCACTCAATTATGGCTTTTAAAACTTTATTAAAAAAATTTTGAGTTAAATATTAATTATTATTATTGAACCAAGGGAGGTTTCAATCGTTATTTTAATGATTAAAAAATAGTTACTATTAATAAGTTTATTATTTTGGATAAATCCAATATAAAAACAAAATGAAGCAAGAAATGTAAGAAGATAGTTTATGAGGTTCATAAAGAGAAGTTAAAGTTTGTAACCGTTAAAGTGAAGATCAAGTTAAGAATAAAGAAGATCAAGGCATATCAAGGTCGTTTTACATTTTGTATTATTAAATGTATTCACACTATGTTAATTTGGTAATCTCAAGGGCTCACTGTGCATAAATATTTTGTACTACTTCATTGCATGAGTCTCTTCATTCATCAAAAGGTGTTAAATATTTTATTTTTAAGAGAAAAGTCTTTTGATCTTTTAAACACTCTTTAGGGAACATTTTGGGAAGTGTTTAATCATAATTACATTAAAAATTTGAGTTTGGGCATATGAAGTTAATAAAATGATGTTTTTAAGGGGATTGGTCGACCACTAACTCATATAAGTTGACCAATATAATGTTAATTAATGTACCAAATGTTTATAGTAACTTTGTTTGATATATTTTTGGACCAGTATGCCTATTGCTTAATCAATGTCTTAATGACTAGTGAATTTGTACATCCAATGCACACTAGTCAACCAATATGCTGTATTAAACAACGAGTGCTCTATAACTAGTTGTTATAATGGCTCCTTCTTGGCTCTAATGGCTATTGAGGGTCTTAAAGTATTATAAATACATATTTACTTATTGATTCTAAAATCAAGAAGTATTTGGGTATCTTTTCTACGCAATTTTCAATCATTTGAGCATTCATTGTCTCATTTTATATGAATTAGCCTCTTTGAAATTATAAAGTGATAAAGTGAGATATTCTGAGTTATAACATTTAGATGGGGTATTATATTATTATCCTTAGGGGTGTTCCATTAAGGTTCCTCTTCACTTTGAAGGAACATTGTAAAACAGTTCCCCTTTTCCGAGAAAAGATTGTACAAAGGTTATTCTTTGCCTTGAAAGAAGAATTATAATGGAATTCCAACAAGAGTCTTGGGAGTGGACATAAACAAGGGCTGTTTTTCAAACTACTATAAATTAGTTTGTATTCTCTTTTCCTATCCTCTTTAAATTATTATTTAATTATTTGATTGATTTGTGTTAGCAAATTTTTATTTTTAGATATATTGATTGTGGTTAAATTGAGTTCATTGGTAAGAAAATTTCGTTGCAAATACCCATATTTGCCTCCCCCTTCCCCCTCTTGGGTGCCATTGGAGACCAAAATTTGGTATCATGGTGGGTTTATTAGGCTATCATTTGAAATGAAATGATAAGAAAAAATTATGGTAGCATATTTAAGAGCATCATCATCATCATTCAATTAAAAGGGGAAAACATTAGTAGATCCCTCTTCTTTGATAGAAATGACTATCTATATTGGAAAACTAGGATAAGATTTTTCTTAATGGTTAAAAATGTTGACCTATGAGAAATAGTTTCAAATGGTCACTTTATACTAATAAAAATTATAGATAACAAAAAAGTTCATAAATTAAAGGAAGAATAGGAACCTTAAGGTAAGCGATTAATTTTCTTGAATAGTAAACTTATACATAGCTTATTTTGTGCATTAACAAGAGATGAATTTAATAGGGCCTATATATGTGAAACGATTCATAAAATTTGGCACACTCTGAAAATTACACATGAGAGAATAAATCAAACAAAGGAGAGCAAAGTGAACATGCTAACACATCAATATGAATTGTTTCAAATGAAGCATGGTTAAAGTATATCCAGTTTTTACATTAAATTTATTAATATTATTCATATTTTCAAAAGTCTTAGAAAGACCTATACTAATGTTAAAATGGTAATAAATTTGCTTAAGTTACTTTTTAAGATGTGGGATGAGTGGTAGTCATACAAGAATCCAAGGATCTAATAACACTACTATTAGAGGAACTTATTAGATCTCTGCTTACAAATGAAATGAGCTTCAAAAAGACACAGTAATAGACAATACTTCCAAAGAAAAACGATTTAGCATTCAAAATCTCAAAAGAATAATCAAGAGGCATATACAAATGGAAGTGAAGAAGAAAACCTCTCCTTTATTAATTAAAAATTCCAGAATTTTTTAAAGAAAAAGAATTTCTCCAAACAAAGGACTTTAAGGAAGGTAAAGGTGATTTAAAACATAAATTCTCTAACATTATTTGTTTAAATATAGAAAACCCCATCATATGAAGCCATAATGCCCTCTACTTAAAGATGATGATAAGTATGAAAGAAGTAATAAGAAAGAGAATAATGACAAATATAAAAAGAAAGCACTTAAAGCCTCAACTTGGGATGACACAACTGAATTAGAAAATGAGCAATCGAAAGGAGAGATAGATTATATATGCTCTAATTCTTTAAACTAAGATGAGGTAACATCCAACTTTAATTCAACTGATGGTGATAGTGATTTGACATATAATAAACTAGTTGAAATTTTAAAAATCATGAATAAGAAAAGAAAGAAATTATCTTCCAATCTCACAAAAGTTCCAAAATAGTTAAATACATGCATGATAATAATGAAAAGATTGAAAGTTAATTACATAACACTAAAACATCCAAAATTGTGATCATTGACAACAATCATGTATTAGACACATTAAAGCATGAAAATGAGACATTGAAAAAGGAGATCAATATTCTAAAATATTTCTTATCCAAATTCATTAAAGAGAGTGAAAAACTAAAAGAAATGTGCTAGGAGTTCAAAAGAATTTCAATAATGAGTTTGGAATAGGATACAATCATGAAAGTGAAGCTAATTCTAGAATCACGTTTCTTAAAGGGAAAATATTTTAATAGCAAAGAACCATTGCCTAATGTGTCAAATGTGTATGGAGCATCCACATCTAAGCATATTCATTCACATGCCACATCTACCGGGACTAATTCTAAAGCAACAATCATGCTTTTATAGATGGCTTATAATCTTAGCATAGAGTTTAATACTCTCAAAGGAAGAATAGCTATAACTTCTATGATAACATACGAACCCACTCTCACCTCTTTAAACCTTAAAGAAGAATGCATAAAACTTTCATTTATCATTGGTATCATACATGTAATCATGATAACTCATCTTACTACCCTAGGAGAATATGCAACACCTTTAATATCTAAAGGAAGATACGTTATTATACATACACACAAAGAGTTCCAAGCAATGCATTTATGCATCATTCGTATAACATGATATGTCATTTTTTAGGTAAGTATGGGCTTATTGATAGATTTTATTTTCTTTAACAAAGAATGAAAAGCAAGACATTAAAAGTATGGGTTAATAAGAAGGAGCCCAACAATCAAGGAATTAAGCTCATTTTGATATCTAAAATATATTGATCACTTTATATTTTAAAGATATTAGAAAAAAAAAAAGAGAAAATGTTATATATTAAAGATGGTATTTAATAAATTTAATATTATTGAAGAGTTTATGATTTTTATCTTGATGAATCTACCCTTATTGTATCCAAGTCAGTATTGAAAATACTGATATAAGATGTTGAGAAATTAGTTATTAAAGAGAACAAGATTGACCATCAAAGACTTTTTAAAAGAACTAATTATTGAACCAAGTGAGGATGATAAGAAAGATGAGATGCATTCAATAAATTGAAAAATTCAACAAAAATCATTATCTAGATCATATCATAAGTAATGTTTAATAAGAGGTAATTATTAGTTCATGCTTTTATGTATTAATTTGAGTATAAATCCTTAGTGATAAATGTTGGATTCACATTATAAATGAGGAATTGAACATTTTTTGGTATATTATGGACCTTAGATTATATGCAAAATAAGGATATTAAATTAAAAGTTATTGATGCGTTAAACCAATTAGGCAATATTTTTACTAAACCAATGAATGAGGATAATAGGAGAGAATTAGGAATGACTCCATATTATTGACATCTATTTTAATATTTATGATAGTTCTTGATTGATATCCCCATGACTTATTCATTGTTCTGATGTTTTAATTTGAATATAAAGGTTGTTTCTCAAGTTATCAAGTCAACTATTTAACTAATATCTTGGTATGGTCAACAAATATCCTAAAAATTACCAACTTTCACCTTTTGCTTTATACTAAAAACTAGGTTAAAAATAGGTTAGGTGGCATCATGTCACAGGCGTGCATGGGTTCTCACAGTCGTGCATGGCATCTCACGTCTATGAGAGACCTCTCACGGCTGTGAGAGGTGTTGCATGGGCTTGAGAGAGTGTCTCATGCCCATGTAACCTCATGCATGGTCGTGAGCATGCTCTTTCACTCTTCACTCTTCACTCTTCTTGTTCTTCATTTTTCTTGCATTTTCTTTTCTTCTTCTTCCTCTAATCTTCTTCTTCTTGATCTATGAAGACAAATGCGTGTGATTCTTCAAAAAACGACTCAAATATAGCACTTTTGACTCACTTTATCTTCTCCGCTTCTGAATTGTGCCTAAAACAACATATAAGTCAAAGTGAGTACCTTAAGCATTTTCATAGCATTAATCACTAAGTGTTATAGAATAAATTCATTATCAATTAAGCATGTATCAATTTCCCCCATACTTAGCTTTTGACCCTCATCGAGAAAAACATCAAAATTAAGATCATAAACCTAAAACATTGACACATTTCCCATATGTTCCAAGAATACATAATCATAAGCAAAGATGAATAACTTTTAAAAATCATAACAAGAATTTAACATTCAACACTTTTACTCGTGACTAATCAACATTCATCATCTTAATAAATGAGTAATCTAATGATAGACTTGGAAAATGTGTTTAAATAAGATATATTTAAAGGCACACTTAACACCATTCATAATCATGTCATTCTTCACAACTTTGCATGTCATTTTATTTCTCCACCACTAAAGTTCACATGCATAATCATAAATAAAAGGACATTTTAGGGTTGTAATGTGGGAAAAGGTAAGATGAAAAGTATTTGGATAGTGTAGTGTAAAAGTCATCAAAGCTAATGAAACAAGAAAACAACTCAATATACCATCAAGTGCAAAAAACAACTTTCACTCACAATTCTATACATCAACTATGATGAACGCAAAAACTAAGTTTCCTAGCTCAAACTTAAACTCTCTCACCACAAACCACATCAAGCATATATCACTCATAAAAATTAATCACAAACAAGATTTTGTAACCATAGGGAGTGATTATTGAAAGCAATGTCCACCTCATATCCAAAATACTCAAGTAACCCATTCAATACAGTTTTAAGAGGAAAGACTAATCATAAACAACTTTGAAACACATATGCATTTCCTCATTAATAATTTTCTTTTAACATTTTCTTTTCTTTTCTTTTCTTTTCTTTTCTTTTCTCTTTTCTCTTTTCTCTTTTTTTTCTTTTTCATATATAAACTTTGAAAAAACTACATCAACATGGGAATTTCAATGATAAGACATAAAATAACATCCCAACAATTATAACCATCCCTTACAAATGCATAACCCCACACTTTGAATTTTGTACATCCATAATCACAAATGCTCCACTAGCATTATGGCTTGGGTGGGACATTTGGTTAAGTTTAAAAGCATGTAATGTTGTTAGTACACAAAGAAAGGCTAATAAAGCTCAAAGGGGCTTATCAAAAGGAAAATCGTATAATGGATAGGCTATTTGGCTAATGTAGTTTGGAAAAACAAAGAATGCCTCATCATTTTCATATTAATGAATGTGATAAAAATGTGGTTTTGAAAAGAAAATCAAAGAAAAGTTAGGATGTACATGTCATGAAGGTCACACATAAACAAAAGACAATGAGACTGATATGAATGTGTTAGTCTAATTAGGCTCAAAATCTCATTAGCTTGTGTCTACCACTAGTCACTACTCTTCTAAAGATAATGCATATCGATTAACCACAAGAGCAAAAGTACATGCTAAAGTTGCCAAGAAATTCTTCAGTTAACTCATTCTTTAATCATAATGATATAGTCCTAGACACAATAGAAAATTATAAATTGTGTGTTTGTTTTATTCTCTCTCTTATTTTGATTGAAAACTTAAAACAAGCAAGAAACAAACCAACATAGAAACACACATACATATCCTAACTAGTGTGAAAAAGTAAAGGAAAAGAAATTTACTTCCCTTAAGTTGCCTCCCAAGAAGCACCTTCGTTTAATGTCACTGGCTCAACTCCATACTTCCCTCATGTGATAAAATTATGATCCTCGAGTGTCACAGTTTAAGTTTCCTCCATGTGAGGTTGTTTAGGATAAGGTCTCAGTTGATGACCTCTCATATTCAGCATATGCCCTATCTTCAGAATCTCTACTAAGTCAACTGATTGAACCGAATTTATACTATAAATTAGGCCTGCTTTCTTTAGTAATTATGCACTTGTTGACTCCTGATTTATGATTTTTATGCTTAATTTGGTTCCTTACATCGAGTTTTTATAATT
>JANKOE010000002.1:48723938-48737499 GCA_026284465.1 Erythroxylum citrifolium | reverse complement strand
AAAAATCCCAAAAATATTTATTTCATACTTAGTTTTCTTTAATTTCAAAATCAAATCAAAACCCCCCTTTTTAATTGCTTTCTTGCATAATTCAAACATTAGGCTAGTCTTAGAATCAATTATGCACTGGTTCCTTGAGAGTCGACCCGAGGTTGCATCCTGTATTGCAATTCTTGGTATAAATTTATTTTGACCGGTTTCCAAGGATCAATCTTAGTATTGAACGATAAGCCGCGGATCATCAACGCACTTTGGGAATATCTCAAATGTCTCTTCACCCTTTTCTTCCTTATCCAATTTCTCTAATCTACGACATAAAGGTAAAGGGTTAGTATTAACAATAATCATGGACTCAGTACTTACCTTTGAGGTAAAAGATGTCTTTTTTTACTTTGAGCTCCTTCTCCACTTATTCACCGCAGGCAATTCCTTGACTAGTCATCTCAAGATTCTCAAGCTCCTCTTCACTCTGTTAAGTTTCCGCACTAACGTCCCTTGCATACACCTCAGATTGAGATGGTTGCTTCTCTTTGCTTGTGATTCAAGGAAGTTGAGAGCTTCCGCTGGAACTACTAAAGATACTATTGTATACTTTATTAAAATTGAAGATTGTTAACAGTTATAACTTTAAGCATGTCTTCCAAAGGTGTGTCCTACATACTATCAAGAAGCTTCTAGTCTATACAAGAATTGTTATGTGTCCTACATACTATCAAGGAAGTAATTTTATTGATTATCCTATCCATAACTAAAGTTAGTATGATCATTCCAAACTTAGTTATAAGATTGGGAATATGAGTTATAAAAAAAATTACTTCCATCAATGAATTTTTTTAACACAACAAACATTATACGAAAAGTGGAAAGATCAAGAAATAAATGAAAAAAACTAATTAGAAACAAATATGTACAAAGCATCAATTAAACTTAAGAACAAAAATTAAAACACTCCACTCCTCGACAACGACTCCAAAATTGACAAAAACGCATCGTAACGCTACGCTAAAATAAACTAAACCTACAACTATAATAGTGGAAAGTCTAGGTCGATCTCACAGAGAGTGCTCGGTTAGCTTTCGAAATGAAATCAATTGGGATGACCTCTCACGCCCATGTAACCTCATGCATGGCCTTGAGCATGCTCTTTCACTCTTCCCTCTTCATGTTCTTCATTTAAAATAAGAAAATAAAACTAAACTAACTAACAAAAGCAAGTTAAAGAAAACATGCAAAAATGATAAAAGTGGTTAATTCATTAGGAGTCTGGTTCTTTGGTTCAATCTCAACCTACACCCAATTAGACATATTTCATTAAATTGTTGTTCTTTGTTTCCTCCTTGAACTATTAGTTGTAGATTAACAACAAGCTCTGTTAATCTCGGTTTTCTCTTAGGTTGTGTTTAATTAAGATACAATCGTTAATTGAACCTAGCCACCGAATAACCTACAATATGATCTCTAGATTTAATTGTACAGCCGCAATACGAATTAGAAAAACAAACCAATCTAAGCAACAACCACATATGCTCGAGTCATTGAACCTAGTTTATATTATCCTTAATGATTACAAATCATTAGCTACTACAAATGAATCGTAAATATAACAATTATGAATTATATTGAAATTCTAGCAATGGGTTCATACACAAACAATCGAACTATACGATAATACGATCATTCATACACAAAATCCAAATCCATATGCATAAGGTAACACAATCAATCCATAAGAAAGGAAAGAAATAACAAATACAAAGAAGCAATGCTTAACCAGGTCATCAGCATCGATGGGTTGTCAAGAAGCTACCCCCCCATGAGTATCTCACGGTTCAGAGCTTATGTTGCCCTCTTTATTCTCTCTCAAAGCTCCACTCTCCTTTTAGCCAAAAATACCCAAAACCCTTCATTCTCCTGGCTGTCACAACACCTCTCGCTTTATACTAAAAACAAGGTTAAAAATAGGTGAGGTGGCATTGTGTCACGGGCATGCATAACCTCTCACGGCCATACAAAGCCTTTCACGGTTGTGAGAGACCTCTCACAGCCTTGAGAGGTACTCTCTCACACCCATGCAACCTTATGCATGGCCTTGAGCATGCTCTTTCACTATTCATGTTCTTCGTTTTTCTTGTATTTTCTCTCACACCTATGCAACCTCATCATGGCCTTGAGCATGCTCTTTCACTCTTCACTCTTCATGTTCTTCATTTTCTTATATTTTCTTATCTTCTTCTTCCTCTATTCTTCTTCTTCTTGATCCATGAAGACAAATGAGTGTGATTCTTCAGAAAACGGCTCAAATATAGTGCTTTTGACTCACTTTAGCTTCTTTGTTTCCGAATTATGCTTAAAACCACATATGAGTCAAAGGGAGTATCTTACGCATTTTTCATAAATATCCAACCTCTTTCTTGATTCTTCAATGTTGCTTCACCTATCATGTCTAAGACAAATACTAGTTTACTAGTGTAGCAATATTGTCAACTAGTCTTCACGATCTAAGAGCTTTCTTCTTCTTTTTCCCTCTATTTTCATCTATATCTTTATATCTTCAAAATTCCCAAAAATTTACTCTTTTCTTTAGAAAACACTATCCCACATTTCATAAGAATCAAGTTAGAATTCATCAATTTTAAATTTTGTCATTCTTAGTTTTCAAATTTGGTAATTATAAAATTTTTTTGTAAATTTGTTTCTCTTTTCAAATTTATGCTTTTATAGTCAAATTGAAAAAGGTGTCAAGGTTGTTACCATTTCAATTATATCAATACATCTTTGAATTTGTTCAAATTTGACATTTTGAGATCACTATTTTTCAATTTTTTTTGGACTTTCAAATTTATAAACTTTTTTATAAAATTGGTCGTTGGAATTGTAATTATGCTTAAATGTTTTTTGCAATTCCAACCCCTAATTTTTTCAAAACTTGCCCTTTTTACTTTAATTAAATTTTCAACTTACAAACAAAATCAAAATTGGGAATTTTTCAAGATTAGACACAATTATGGATGTTCTATGAAAATTGATCGTTTAAACAATAGTTTTGACTCCTTAAACATTTAATAACACTATTTTTTGAGCAAGTTTATCTATCTTGAAGCATAACACTTCACATTTTTCTTTTTTAAGATTCCAAAAAGGTACAGAAAGATTGGTGATATTAGACTCAGAGGGAGTAATGAAATTTAAGTTAAATTTATGTTATACTTAAGTTAATGTGTGAATATTTATTTTACAGTTAATATTAAATATTTATTTGGTTCTTCATATTGAAATATGACTTATGTATGAATTAAGGAAGGGGGCAATCTTTAATTTGATATAGATAGTTGTTTGAGTGCTTAATTTTCTTATTATTCTCTAATATCATGAATGATTTGTCATCATCAAAAAGGAGGAGATTGTTGAACCAACAAAGGTTCTAATCAATGTTTTGATGATTAAAAAAGCATAATTCCTACTAATGAGTATTAATTTAATGAAAAGAAATATATCTTAAAACCTAGGAAGATAGTTTATGAAGTACATAAAGAGAAGTTGAAGTTTGCAACCATCAAGTAAAGAAGTCAATAACAAAAGAAAATCAAGGAATATCAAGGTTATTTTATATTTTGTATTATTAATTTTAATCTCATTTTATTAATTTGGTAATCTCAAAAGCTCATCATGCATAACTATTTCATCTTACTTCATTATATGAGTCTTTTCATTCATTAAGAGGTGTCAAAACTTTTGTTTTTAAGAGAAAAGCCTCTTGATCTTTTAAACACTCTTTAGGAAACATTTTGGGAAGTGTTGAAATCACAATTCCATTAAATAAATTTTGAGCATTTGAAGTTATTAAAATCATGTTTTTTAGAGGATTGATAAACTTGTATGGGTTAGTAGCCAACCAATAGAGGTTAAAGTTATTAAAATTGATGTCCCAAGATTTTGTAGTAATATTGGCTGATATATTGGTTGGGCAATATGTTATATTGATAGACTAATATGCCTAGTAGTTGACCAATGTTTCAACGGCTAGTGAATATATGCACGCGATGCACACTGGTTAACTAATATGCTAACTAGTGCCTTATAACTAGGTATTGTAACAACTAGTTTTTGATCCAATAGCTAGTAGGGGTCCCGAAACCATATCAATATGTATTTTCTCATTGGTTATTGCATCAAAAGTATTCAATTGTCTTTTGTACACATTTCTAATTATTTTTCAATCATTAACTATTTATTGTTTCATTTTGTGTAAGTGAGCCTCTTTTGAGTTATCAAGTGATAAAGTTAGATATTTTGACTTGTAAGCTTTAGTTAGGGCATTATATTATTATACTTAAGGGTTCTAAATGACATTAAGGTTCTCTTCATGGTGAAGAAAGATTGTAAAAAGGTTCCTCTTTGCTAAGAAAAGATTATACATAGGTTGTTCTTTGCCTTGAAGAAAAATTATAGTGGAATTCTAAAAAGAGTCTTATGAGTGGACGTAGACAAGGTTTATTTATCGAACCATTATAAATTGATTTATGTCCCCTCTTCCCTATCCTCTTTAAATTATTATTTAATTATTTGATTGATTTATGGTAAGAAATTTCTTTATTCTTGTATATATTAATTATTGTTAAATTATAGTCAAAAAATTTTGTTAAATTTTTTAAACACTCAATTCACCTTCTCTTTTAGGTGTCATTAGAGACTAACAATTACAGAAGTAATAAAACTATAAAATTTTCAGTTTTCAATTTTATGCATCTATAGAACCCCAAAAATGATCTAGAGCAACTTGAGGGATAATTTTGTAAATTCTAAAATTTTAAAGGTTCTTTATCTTATTATATAATGTAAAACCCCAAATCTTTTCCTTTCATTGAATAAAATTTTTTATTTTTGGTTAATAGTATTTTTGCTTGAATAGTGATTTTGAGGACCCAACCTCAGAAAAAATTGAAATATTCATAATAGGCATTACTGTCTAATGATACTGACACAAATCGAAAATAAATCTGATTGGATGGATTTAAGGAGATTCGAAAGTTTAGGATTAAAATGTCCTTTTTAAGAAATAATGGATATTGATGATTTTAAAATCCATTCATATTTTTAAAAAAAGACCCCAATCAATAAGTATTGACCTTAATTAGAGTATTTCATGGTCAATTTGACGATAAGACAGTTGTAAACAATTTTTGGAATTTAATTCGATTAGTAGCTGAATTAAACTCATTAAGGGCAATTTGGTCTTTTCACATGATGTTAGTGGATTAATGAGTCATTAGTAATGACCAATTTGAGAGTGACATGTGTAATGCATTAAAGGAGTATAAAAAGAAAAAAGTAAGAGAAATTGCTTCTTTTGGGGAGAGTTAATCGTGAGAGCAAAATCAAAAAGGAGAGAAGAGAAGCTAAGGTGAACGTCATCCAAGGAGAAGAGGAAGAAGGGGGCTTACTTTTCATTGATTTTGACGGTGATTTGGAGAAATCTTGATCTAGTCTAGAGAAATCTTGATCTAGTATAAGTATTTATCAAATACCCAAGAGATTGAAAGATAAAGTGGTAGGTTTTCCTAGCTTAAGTTGTTAGTTTTGTCGGTTTTTGTGTGGGATGGACTTATTTGAAAATAATGGTGGTTTTTGACTTTCCATAGTGTAGATAATAAGCTCGGAAGCATTTAAGGGTTGAAAACAAGAAGTAACCCAAGAGATTAAGCTTGAAAGCATCGGCAGGTTTTCAATGTGATACAACAACACTTGGTAAAAATCCCACTAAGGCGTGGTGATTGGGAAAGTCTAATGGTACACAACCTTATTCCAAACTAGTTGAGAAGTTGTTTCCAAATGACCCACATAAAAACATAAAAATAAAATTTTAATTAATTAATTAAAATTAAATAAAACAATAAAATCAAAATCAAATAAATATATAATATTAACTAAAGAATAGTAATGAAAAATAATAATTGAAAATGATAATAAAATAAGTAAAAATATATAATAAAATGGTTGAGAAAAATTTTTAAAAAGTAATAATATTAATAGATAAAATAAGTAATAATAATATATAATAAAGTAAAATAAAAATAATAACTAAAAAGATATATATACTAATAATAATAATCATCATCATCATAATAACACAGATAATTATAAACATAATAATAAGAAGAAGAAAATTAATAATAGTAATAATATTAGCGGTAATAGTAAAGATGATGATGATGATGATGATGATGATGATGATGATGATCATAATAATAATAAGAAGAAGAAGAAGAAGAAAAATATCAATAAGTAATTACCTCTTAGGCTAACTACAAGAGGCAAAAGTTAAAAGGTTAAAGAGGACCACCAGGATCTTTTTACAAGGGATTCTTTACCTGAATCCTATACGTAAAGTTTTCTATTGTGAGTCATATCCTCGGTAGGTTCCAATATTGTCATATAATTTTTTATCACCTCCCCCTAATTCTTGTTAGGCCTCCCAATTTTTCTCTTACAATCTCTAAGTACGATCTTTTCACATCTTCTCACTGGAGCGTCTGGGTGTCTCTTCTTAACATGACCAAACTACCTAAGCCTTGTCTCTCTTAATTTGTCCATAATATTAACAACCTTCAATTTTTCCCTCACCATTACATTTCTGACCTTATCCCTTTTAGCATGATACAATCCAAAATTCTATTTTGATTTTTTATGATATTCATAACATGATTTTGATGCTAATGAAGTAAAGAAATGAAAAGGGAATTCATTTAGAATTCGTTTAAAGTGTTAGAAATCAAATGGAATGGAATTGAATTGGAAAAGTTTAATGTAAAATATATTAAGGTTAGCCTTAAGGGAATTTTTGGTATAAAAGTTTGGTTATGGTGTAATGACTATGGGATGTGATCAAGTACGGTCATTAAGTGTATTTATGGCATTGGAATTATTAAATGAAGCATTCTGCTATTATTTCGTAAAAAAAATTATGGAGTGTACGTGGAAAGTAATGAAGTTAAAATGGTTATGGTGTAAATAAGCTAGAATTTTAAGGTTGTTATTGTGAAAATCAAATGAAAAAAATAGCATTTAATAGTATTACATATTCGGCCATGTGACGAATTAATCGGGTGAGATAGTGTTTTGAAGAAATTGATAAGTCAGAACGGGTAAAAGATGGTATTTAGGTAATTTTTGGAGCCAGATTTTGAAACGAAGAGCAATAGATTAGCTTACAAGAGTTAAAGCAGAAATACGATTAAAGTATATGTTACGCGATTAAATACTAATATCGAATTTGGTTAAACCGAATTTATAGTTTTAATGCCTTATTTTCGAATTTAAAAATAATTGCCTAAGCGAAATGTGATTTGTGTAAGTAAAGGAAAGGCACAGAACGTGTGAGTATGCTTGGCGATAAATTGCAAAATATTGAGGGTATTTTAAATTGATTTTATGAAAATGACTTCTATTTTATCATAAAATGAATATTTATGTTGAGTTTCATGTGAATGATATGTTACAAGCAAATATTGCTAGTACAATTTTATGATTTAGCAATGTATGAACTTTAGTTTGAAAGTTAAATTTCATATGATTTGAATTTACATTGAAATGATGTTATTTGTTGATAAAGAAGAAATGAATTTTTAGCCTATGGTACACTGTTAAGTTTTATACACATTATTATATCGATCAAGTGCATATATCGTTTCCTATAGTATAGTTTAAGTTAGTGTAATTGGTGATCCCACGAGGACTATAACTATTAGAATTAATCATCTTCCTATTTTCTGATCTTATAAAATGAGATTAATTGAAACAAGAAAAAATAATGAAACTTAATTAATAAATGAGATAACTAATTATAAGCTAATATTGCTAGTACAATTTTATGATTTAGCAATGTATGAACTTTAGTTTGAAAGTTAAATTTCATATGAATTGAATTTACATTGGAATGATATTATTTGTTGATAAAAAAAGAAATGAATTTTTAGCCTATGGTATACCTTTAGGTTTTATACACATTATTATACAAGGCAAGTGCATATATCGTTTCCTATAGTATAGTTTAAATTAGTGTAATTGTTGATCCCTCAAGGACTATAACTATTAGAACTAATCATCTTCCTATTATCTGATCTTATAAAATGAGATTAATTGAAACAAGAAAAATTAATGAAACTTAATTAATGAATGAGATAGCTAATTAAGGCTGTGGATAACAATTACATAACGAGTAGATAAATAAGATCTAGATGAAGAACCCCCTTAGAATATTTCCCATACTTGAATTTAATTTAATAAATTATTTTTATGTTAATTTTAATTACATAAGAAAATACATTTGTATAATTAATTTAGTTTCTTGTTGTAATTAAAATTGGAAAATATTTTTTAGATTTTTATTCAATAACTTCATTTAATAAATTAACATAAAAATATTTTACTTTTTAAAAAATGATATCTAGAATATTTAAACATAAAATTTTTAATTCAATCCTTTAATTTTCTTTCTAATTTACAATTTTGATTTAAAATTTTTTAATATTTCGGACTCCATTTTTGCCAGTACAAGCTGAAGTTTCGCAATATAGTCCGATACATACAAGGTTTGGTCTGTTTTCTAGCTGATCCGATAAGATTAGGACACCATGTTATTTGGTAAATTAATGATAACAATTCTCAAATCATATATATTCCACAGGATATTGGAAAGCAACCGCTAATTCAGTTTAGGAAAAAGAAAAAGAGAGATAGAGATAGAGTATTATTTTATTCTAAGTTAAACAGAGCTACGAATGCCTGCAAGGTGTATTATATTACTTCAGCTTCTAAACCAATAATTGAACTGTCCCTGAAACCAGAGATGTGTTTCAATACACGTGAGGTTCGTATGCGGTCCCGCAGGTTATAAAAGAAGAAGACGTGCCAGACCAAACTTCCACCGGCATAAGCCATCTTTGAAAGGAAACGCAAAATACAAAATCAAAGTCAACCAACGAGCAAAGAGAACAATGACAAAGCTAGGCTTGCAAGGTGTTTCCTGGTGGCCTGCCTTCTGAAAGGTCAACTTGCCGACTCGCCCCTACCAAATACGATTACAGTATGCAATAAGTTATAGTGACATTTTCTTTTTTCTTGTTTGTAATTTTAAATCACTAGGCAATGCAGAAGAGCATAAAGACATCGCTGGAAGAAGTTTGGTAGATGTTATACATGTATAGTTTGATGATGATTAACATGACTCTCCAATCTCTTCATGTAATGATTGAGAAGGATTCGAGCAACAGTCAACCACTGCGGTTGCTTCGTTAACTTAAACATGTTTGTCAACACCAATGATAAAAGAATGGCCCGTAGACAAACCGTTAATATCATAGCTTCATTCCTGCGCATTGCCTTAATTGTTTTAGAGGAGCGTAGTATCACGTAGCTGGGAAACGATGAAAGTCATCATTTTAGGTGTGAAGTGTCGACTCATGTGAATGAGAGAGATACCCTTGTGTCTAAAGTTAGCAACCTACTATGATCCAGGGTGAACGGTAGTTCATGTTATTATGTTAAGTCTCACGTGGTTGGTGTGAAAGCGATACCACCTTCTGTTTTAAGCGTGCAATCATGTGACAGTCAACGGCACCGGTTGTCATTCCGGAATGCATGTGTTGGAAAAATGTCTAAATTTAACAATGTTGTTTATATTCAGACCAATCAAAGAATAGATTGGCTGTGTTAGTTTGAAAAAGAGAAGAATAATCAACCTAATACGAAAGACATTATAATTAATACTACATTATGAGATGAGAATGGCAATCCTTAAAAATAAAAATAAAATTTAGATTTCGTCATTACATTTAATTAAGGTTTGCTAATCTTAGATTGTTTAACTTATTTAATTAAATAACAAATCAAAACAATATATACAGTAGTATAAAATATTTGTCTAAATCTATCGTTGATTTCATGATAGAAAGCCAAAGTAACAATATCTCGACAATTATAAGAATGGGGTTTACTTGGATATAAGTTTCTATTTTCACTTATGACACACACAAAAATATTTAGTATGAGATTATTAAGAAGACAAAATCTTAGAGCAACTGATAAAGCTGCTCTTTTGTGATTTGAATGTCATAAGTTTAAGTTATAGAAATAGACTATTTTTAAAAATACAAAAGAAAAACTACATACAATTGATGTCTCTCCCCTTACCCTTGCAAAACGAGGAGTCTTATATACTATGGTTCATTGACTTTTTTTAATTTGTACAATTTTATCTCATATCTTAAAGGGTTCATAAGATAAGGTAACTAATTTATAATTCCTTTAATTAACTACTAACTCCTCTCTATAAGTTGAAGTTTCATAACCACAAATTCTTTATTTTGAAATTATTTTCTACGCTCTTTTTGTTGAAATATTATAGCTTTCTCCTCTAAACTCTTAAACAATGGAATTGAATCACTCAGATAACTTCCTCTTTGTCTTACAAAGTTTTGTCTGTTGCTATTATCCTTAATTCTCCTACAAAATAAGATATAAGTATTGGAGGTGGTATTATACCACCATTTACCTAAAAAAAAGCTAATGTGACTATCTAATAAGATGCTTTTTGTTACGCTTGTTAAATAAGTTTTCAATGCCATGTTTAATATTTGATCTTGATCATCTTTTGAGGACGGTAAGCTAAAGATATATAAAGATGAACATCTTGTAATTGATAAATTTTTTGTCAAAATACTTTATAATGATAGCATTGCTATCATTTGTAATAGTCTTAAGCATACCATAAAATTTACACACATTAGATAGGTAGATATCAGTTATAACTTCTATTGCATATGTATGATTAACATGCTTATGATTACCAAATTATTATAGTGAAATTCATTAAAATGCATGTCTAACATTATTGAGGAATGAAAAGTGGTTATAATAAGTTAGTCATAATAAATGTCACATACTTGTTTTGTTGAAAGATTTGATATTGCCTCACAAAGTACCTCATATCCCATCATATATCTTTTAGTAAAGGGATACTGAAGTCTCTTAAAAGTGCCCATTATTTTATATTGTCCTCCAATTAAACTCTTATAAAGTAAAGCTACGATTTTGACTCTTAATTACTTATCATAGCCTAGCACCATCTTTCATTTTCATTTCAAAATTCCCTATTATTACTAGTAATTGTTTGATTATATTTCCCCTTTGAGTTACCATCTTGATAAAATCTTTAAAAGTGGTATCCCTCTCATCCCCTTCTAATTTCTTCTATTAGTTAAGTCTGGTATTATAGTAAGAACTCCATACTAGTTATCCTTGAAAGAGTATTAACTATTATACTTTCATTGCCTTTCGTATACCCAAAGTCATATCTAAGCAACTTAAGAAGTCAAATTTGTCGAAATGGTGTATTAATCCTATGTACTAATAAAGAATGATAGTGTGTCGTAACACTACAACAAAAATAACTAACCTTAAAATTATAACTAGTAATAAGTCTAGGTTAATCCCATAGAGATTAAATCAAATAACTTTTCTAAATTATAATTATATGTAAACTATAAATTAAATTAGGAGGTTTGGTTGGTTTTGAATAACAAAACAAAGTAAACTTGAACTAATAAAACCAAATCAAATTAAACAGCATAAAAGTGAGAAAATTGATAAATGATTTTGGAATCCAATTCTTAGATCAATCTTAGCCTTCACATAAATAAACACACTTCATTGCATTATTGTTTTCACACCTCTCTTAGAAACTATTAATCGTAGATTAACAATAAGGTCTGTTAACATCAGTTTTCCTTAAATCGTGTTTAATTAAATTAAGATCTTTAACTAAACATAGCTATCAAATAATTTAGAACAAGCTCTCTAGATTTAGTCGAACAGTCGCATTATGAGTAAGGAAAATAGAACAATCTAGGTAATAAACGCACAATCTCGGGTCGTTTAACCTATATTACATTATCCCTGATGATTCAATACCATTAGTTGCCACAAATGAATCTAAAACACAACTATTACATATTGTATTTGAGATTCTAGCAATGGATTTATATTTTTAAAAAACAATACAATAGAAGCATTTAGATCATCCTTACACAAATACCTAAATGAATAAGTAAAAATAACATAAACAATCCTTAGCAAAAGAAAGATTTAACATTACACAATGACAATATGCTTAAATGTGATCCTCGGCGTTGATTTCACTTCGAACCAGAAGAAGAAAGATTAGCCCTCTATAATTCCTAAGAAAAATAAGGTTTATGCCCTTTCTTGTGCTCTAAAAATGATTCTCCACCTTTGGCAGTTCAAAATGTTGATTTATAGCAAAAACTAGGTTATGCTCCTTTCGAAAAGATGCAAGGCCATGTAAGTATATTCACAACCATGCAAACCAAGAATTCTACAATCGCCAAGGTATACGGCCGTGGAAGTATATGGATGGTTGTGCATCTTAAACTACATGGTGAATTCTTCATTTCTTGCATTTTCTTCTCCCATCTTCACTCTAATTCATCTCCTTTTTATTTCATAAAGACAAATGAGTTTGAAATCAAGAGAATGGCTCAAGGAATGTACTTTTAACTCATTTTATGTTGGAACCCCACCCTGGCGGGACACGTGCCCGACGTCCTACGTGACATTTGGACGCGCAACCCACGAGGGAGGGATTCCTCACCACAAAAGGAAACTCAAATCAAACGTATTTCACTTACTCCTGACCGGATCCTGATAAATTTACCCTAATCTTCCTCAATAAAAAAAATTGATCTACTTAGGGCCCAAAATTGGATCTAATTCCTAAGCTAAAATGACATTCCATGTCTATAGGTCAAAAAGAATCAGAAATCTCCTCAATCGGATATCTATAGATCGCAAAATCGTCCAAAAACAGAATTATATTCTATAACGTCACATAATTGACTCTCTTTACTTTTGATCCGCAAATTCTAACTAAACCCAAAAGCTCTAATTTTACCAAAAAGGGGTAGAAAATTTTTTCTTAAAACTAATGCTTCAAAAACAGAGTAAATCGGAGGCCAAATGAAAAAGTTATAAACGAAAGAGTGAATTTGGAAAAAGAAAAAACAGAAACTAAAAGAAATAAAATCAAAAAATTTGAATCAACGCTGCCTCGCGCGCGTGCGCTCACGATCGCCTGGGCGAGGCACTCGCGATCGCGAGTGCTTACATGGGCAAGACGCTCGCCCTCGCAAGGACGCCTGATTCCGAAATTCTATATATTTTTTTATTGCACAGAAATTTGAAAAATTCATAACTCTTTACCTAGAACTCCAAATTTTAAAAACTTGGTCTTAATAAAAAGCTAAAAGAAAACCCTACAACTTTTATAAGGATTTAAGAACTAATTAGGCCATTAAGGGGGTCAAAAATCGCTTCCAAGTTACTGCCCAAATTGAAAATGTTCTAAATAAAACCAAAAGTTTGAAAAATCATATCTATTAACACAATAGCCTAAAAATGTCACATTTTACCTCAATGGAAAGATGAAAAGATGCTTTACAAATTTCATGAAGGGAGCAAACATCAATTTCGTCATTAAAAGAGGTAA
>JANKOE010000002.1:48678459-48698820 GCA_026284465.1 Erythroxylum citrifolium | reverse complement strand
ATCTGCTTAAATGCGTCATAATAGAGTAGGTCGACCGAGCTGCCTGTGTCAATCATTACCCGCTTGACTTCGCTACCTCCCATGTTCAAAGTGATCACTAGCGCATCATCATGGGGACAGCTAACACCATCTAAATCAGATTCATCGAATGAAATTATTCCATCGTTCTGCTTCTTTTTCTTGGCCGCCAAGTCTTCAATGACCTGTTTGGCATACCTCTTTCTACCTTTAACGGTTGATCCTCCTGCTGCACTCCCCCCAAAAATCATGTTGATGACCCTGACCGGTCGGTCATCTTGTCGTTCGACATTTCTATCGTCTCTCGCCCTGGACCGAGCCCTCGTATCACATCGGTCGTCAGTATTCTTATACTGCCGCCCCCTATCGTTCCTGTCATTTTGCCTCCCAGGCCTTCGTCAGTTGTCGGGCCGACCGGTCCTACCCCATTATCTCGATCGGCATTGTTTTCGTACTTCAAAAATCTACCCAACCTTCCTCTTTGGATGAGGAGTTCGATTTCGTTCTTTAAGTGTCAGCACTCTTCCATGTCATGACCGACGTCTCTATGGAAATGACAATATAAAGAAGGATCCTTCTGGCTCGAGGGAGCTCTCATTGCACGGGGTTCTTGGAAGGGCTCCCCTTCATCTTTCATGACTTCCAGTACTTCCGCATACCGCCTATTGAGTAGGGTGAAGGACTCGCGTCGTTGGTCCTGTTGGTCGATCGGCTTTCTCCAGCTAGATCGATTCCTCTGTCGTTTATGTGAATCTTCAGCTCTACCGCTCGGCTCGCGGTCGTCTGATCTTCGCTTCGTGTTTTTTAACACTTCCTCTAACTGAATATATTTATCCGCTCGATTTCTTATCTCCTGAACAGACCTGGGTTGGTCGAGGGCCAATGACTTCTTAAACTCCTCGTCCCTCGTGTTATTCATAAGGGCGGCCAACATGGACGAGCAGCTGAGATCAGGAACTTCAACGGCTTCATTGTTGAACCTAGTGATGAATTCCCGCAAACTTTCATTCCATCCCTGGGTCAGCTACATCACCTCCAAAGCGGTCTTCTGAGACCGTTTACTAGTAGCAAACTGGTTGAGGAACAATCTCTTAAAATGCTCAAAGCAAGCTATGCAACTCGGGGGTAGACTATTGAACCATCGTCGAGCTCCTTCTTGAAAGGCAGTACAGAACGTCTTACACTGAATTGCATCAGGGACGCAATGTAGGTTCATCATTGACTGGAAGTGTTGTAGATAATCTAGGGGATCGGTCTTTTCAGTATACTTTTCAGGCGTCGGTATTTTAGTACCGACTGTGGGAAGACTATCCAAGATCTCCGGAATGAAAGGAGAGCTATACTATGTGAGCGTTCGGCCCGGGCGGGAATTCATGGCCAGATTGAGTCAATCGTCCACGATTTTGTCTAGGGCTCCAGCAGAATGGCGGTCGACCATCATGCCAATCTGTCGAGCGGGGGTCTGCTGTTGTTCCGGCCGAGACTGCAGGATTTGGTGAATCAAGAGATCAGCTGCTTCTTCTATCTATTTTTGGGTGAGGGAGGTTTGTTGTGGTGCGGGAGGATTTGCGTCCAGGGGGCGCTGGGAATTAAGATGTGAATTGGCCTCGGCGTTGTCCTCCAAGGCTACACTCTGTTCTTCTTGATCTTGGTTGTGAAGTTGTGGTTGATCATTCAGATGCGAAGATTGAGTGCGGGACTCATGATGTGGTGGCGGGTGAGTGACGGGTAACTGCAAACCCATCCGTTGCAGCGCAAGAGCCGTGACGGCGGCCATATCAGGATTGGCTGTTGCCGCCTGACTGATCTGTGTGGTTCTTGACGTGGTGCCCTGATGTCGGGCCCCACGGTGGGCGCCAACTGGTTCTGTCAGATTTTGCTGGGGTTGGACATTGCTATTCGGATCCATGACCCTGTGAGATTTTGGTTGCTGAATACCTGCAAAACAAATAAGGCACACCGGGGGTTGATTCTCGGAAGGCCCCTCCGTCGCTCAAGTTAGTCTTTTTGAGGAGGTTTTGGTCGTTGAGAGAATAAAGAAAGCTAGGGTTGTAGAGTTGTACCTGTATCATGGCGAAATATATGTGATACATGCTAGGTTTAGGTCTCTACGTAGATCTTTACGTTTGCATGAGAGACTAACACCTGTAGATGGGCTGCGGATGGATGGACCTGGGTCTAGGCCTGGGCCTGGGCTTGGGCCTAGCACAGCCGACCCAACCACGTAATAATAAAAGTTATGAATAAATTTCAAGGAACCAAGAATCTTCTAATCAGAGGGAATATCACTTAACAAATCCTTAAGGATTTATCTTATCAATTTAATTTGTGAACTATTTCTAAGATTTTATTTGAAACTTGTTATATTATGTAACTAATTATAGTATATATAAGTCTCCATATTGTTACACTATTTTATTTTACTTTTCTAATAATAATACTACATTGTAAGCAACAGTAAGAAAATAAAACAATAAATTAAGCGTTAAATTTTGATTAAAATATCATAAGGCTTTGATATAATAATAATAATAATAATAATAATAATAATAATAATAATAATAATAATAATAATAATAATAATAATAGTTTTCAGTATTATCATTTTAAAATTATTGACATATTTTGAATTAATAATGTTATTGATAAGTTTTAACTGTATTTAATTGAAATTAATGAAAATATCAAATAAAGTTTAGTTTTATTTTCTTTAGAAAAATAAACACAACCTATGTCATAAATCTACATAAGTTATAAACTATAATTTATTTTATGTGTAATAACTACCAAATTTACCTTTTAAGTACTATGATTTGAATTTAGTTTTAGAAATATTCATGATTTAATAAATGAGTTATGTACTATATTTCTTAATAACAAATGTTTAATGTAAATTTCAAAGTGAAGTACTCAAATTTTTTTTTTATAATTATCAAATAACAAACTCCGATTAGGTTACTAATATATATACTATTTCCGAAACACAAATTATCAGATAACAGAAATTACAGTCATACCACTAATTGTAACAGCTTCCGCACATGCTAATTTAATGGGTCCATAAGGAGACCTATTTAAGCCCAAGGATCCAAGAACTGCCATGTCTCCACTATGGAGTTTTCCTTGCACGACAGTTATTTTCCCTGAAGCCAAACACCAAATGGCCACACAATGCAGCTACATACACTTTCTGTAGCTATAAAGCTTCATATTTTCGGCATTGTGGATTGATTTTTTAAATACCCATTTGGATTCTCAGATCTTGGACCACATCGATGAGTAAGTTTCTCCGTTTTGTATTTAACGATGCACACGTTTAACTATTGGTGATGGCTTGATTTCTTTGGCAACATCAATGCTCTAACCTATTGGAAAAGATGATGACACGGATAGATTTCTTATGGATTTGACATGAATGAGATGAAAGGTTTTTCAGTTTTCATGGATTAGCTGATATCTTTGCTGACATTTAAGTGTATTGATTTGAATGGGTAAAACGAAGGAAATTATGGTGTTATACATTAAGAAAACAAAAAGGCTTTCATGCACAAAAATATGGAACCGTGTGCGACTCTTTGCTTTGATAGTACAATTTTATACCGTTTTGTTTCGTCTGCGTGTCCTTTTTGTTTCTTATCGGGTCTGTATGGGAGGCAAGATGGTCAGAAAATTGTCTATAATTAGGAGACATGTTCGCTTGTTGTGTGATTGCCGTTGGAACTTTCATGGTCTTCAATCTTCATTAATTTTGGTCTTGCACAATCTATTGAATTGGTAAACTCTTAAACAGTCTGTTACTCCTTTTGATTGCAGAACAGATATTTTTTTTAGTTTGAATAAACGATCAGGAGTCCACTTGGAAACCAGTAATCACATGGAAAAGTAATGTGGTTCTGTAGAACAATTTAGAGTTCTATGAATGTAAGGCAACTTAGATAGTAATTTAGTTTATCCTGAATTAGTGAAGGATACAATGACTACGAACATAAGATAGCTTAGCTAGTAATGAGACTCGATATCTTTTCCAGTTGACATTTAAGAGACTATAGACAGGGAAAGTTATTTAGCAAACCTGAAATCGAATCAAGAAGTAAACACCTTTTTTTTTATTGCTTCAAATATCCAAGTTATTGATGGTGATGAGATGAATGAAATAGGATAAATCGTTGATTGGTTACAAGTCATTGAAAGGCAAGATGAGTCCTTCAATAAAAGTGAAAATTAATGAATCTGTAGATCATTTGATATGGCTTTACGGATTGAAAATTTGATAATGAACGCTTTCGATAGAAACTACTAACTAAACAGAAATTGATGGCAACAACTAGGTTGAATGTGGTGGTGACGAGTAACTAAATGACTAATTTTTGGTGACTAAAGTTGACAAAGAGTTGAGTCTGTCCCATATGCGTCTGCACATCCAACCTTAGAAAATCATTTTCACCATATATCTAACACCTTAATCATAATGGTGACACTGCTCATAGAAAATTCAGAAGATTTAAGATAAACATGTTTATACATGAAAATTCTGTCCTTTGCTTGGTGAAATGCTGAAGCACCATTGTTAGCAGCAGGTATAAGAATCGGATGCTAGCTGTAATGGGTGAGAGAGTGTAAGCGCATAGGCCTACAACTATCATATTGATCATTTTGACCGTGTTTCTCTGTTCAGGTTGAATTTGGGTGGGCCAGCTATGGCAAGCTTTTGATGGGCTAACCTTGGACAAGTTAGTAGGCCTATGACTGCATCTTTGCTAAACTTAATCCGACCTGGAAATTGTAGATTTTATAGCAGATACGCTAATTATAGGTGCTATTATTATTGCACACCTTTCCAGAATTATGCATGTTTTCCAAATGTGATTTTCCAAATGTGACTCAGTATCCGAAGAAGCTATTCTTATCTCTTTTTAGATTCTCTCCTCTCACTTTCCTCTGCCTTGAGGATTTAAAGCTGCAGCCATGATATGAGATTTTCTCGGTTGTGGGCTAGAAGCTAATGGCTACTACTGAGAGCCTAACTTTGATGAGAAAGTACTTAGTGATATCCATGTTCTAGAAATAGTCTTTAGCTTCTGCAGTAAATTTCAGTAAGAATTTGCAAATCCACCTCCACCTATTAGTCTGAGATTTTGAATTACAATATAGATAGTGGACAATCAATACTCTTTCTTTTATTGAGATGTCGAAGGAATCTAAAGTTTTTGAAATGATCGTGGATGTATGATCCATAATGCTCCCCCTATCATTCTGTTTTGCTAGTGACGTATGACACCATAGGAAAATTTGTTAGAATTGTCAGAGGTATAAGTCTGAGCTCCTTCTAGTTTTATTGTTTATTTGTGTTAAATCATTACATTTTTTGAGTAGATATTCTAATGTTAATGCAATTAGGTTAATCTCGTTGATTACAATTTGATGTATGTGAAATATAAACTTTTACCTTTTCTACTGAACATTTGAAAACTTTTTGTTTGATTATTCATCATATTAACTTCTTCCTATTTATGGTAGAATTTTCTTTGAGCATAAATTTTATGTGCTTGTGTTTCAGGACCTCAACTTGTCCCTTATCTGGAACATATTTGATTGCTGGTCCCTGTTCCATTAAATCAAAATAAAGGGGCTTTCAGATGATTCTATTAATTCTTTAATTACTATGTTTCAACCTAACTTGCTTCTTTCCATCTATCTCTCATTGACAAAATTACAGTAGAAAAGTTTTCTCGTATCATAGAGCAGGATAAGATGAGAAACTTGCGTGTGGATGGAAAAATCTCATTTGGATATGATCATGGGTTCATAATATATTCATTACCCAATAAATTGTATTCCCATTCTTTAAGTACCTTGTATGCAAATAATGTTTTTCTTTTTTTTGCAATGGATAGTTCCTCGTTTAACCTGTACCTATTTTTCTTCCTAATATGTAATTAATAAAGTGTCATTATTGTGGCCTGGATAGCATTTTGTTTCTCATACAATTTAACTGATCATTTGCTTACAAGCCTTACGTTGTATCACTAACCTATGACATGTTTGATTCCCAATTCCTTGCGCTGTGTTATGATCGACTCCCTTTTCATTTCCTTATTTTGTACTTCTCATATGGGAGCATAATTGCAAAACTCTTCAATGGGTCTAGGAAAAAGTTTTATTACATATAAGCATCGTGTTTGTTAGAGGATGATTGTTTCAATTTTTTGTGCTGCCGGCACAACAACAAGAATAGTTAAAGTATTTGCGATTTGCAAAATCATATATAACTTTTGAACCTATTGTTTACATATAGGAAAGGTGAAAAGGGCTATCATCTTGTCAATTGGCTAATTAGAAGGCCATCTAAGAGTGTTCATCCTTCATCAGTTGTTCAAAATGAACCAACAAGGGACATGTTCTTCTTCTCCAGCAGATCCTCCATTGAAACGTAGACGTGGTCGTCCACGCAAGGATGAGGGCCTGATACAAGGGGAGAATACTCCTACCGCTCCTGGATCTGACAGTATAGGTAAAAATAAACAGAGTGTGGGTTCAACTGGTGCTGTTGGCAATGACATGGTGGGTCAAATGGTTTATGGTGTCATTGATGGTTCATTTGATGCTGGATATCTCCTTAAACTTAAGGTAGGAGACAGTGACACTTATCTAAGGGGTGTCGTATTTCTACCAGGCCGAATCACTCCAATTTCGACTGCAAATGATGTGGCTCCACAAGCAAAGATGTATACAAGAACAGAGATTCCCATCCCTGTTCCAAATTCGTCAGTACAGGTCACTGATTCTGTCCTTTCATTGGAACAGCGTGATAAGCAGCTTAGTGAGCCCAAGAATCTTTTACCACCAGTTCAAGACCAGGGCCTGCCATCTGAGTTGCTGAATGTTCCTATTGCACAAGAAAACCAATCAACTTATAATATGTTGTCTCTGACAGGTATTTTGCCAATCTTTTCCACCAGACCTTCATTGGAAGGGCAAGTTATTTCAGCACAAATTTTAGATCCAGGAAAAGAGACCCAATCTCCCCTGGTAGTGGATTGTTTAGGGCATGATAAAGTTGCTGAACAGGATAAAGGGATGCAGAAATTTGAGACTAACGCAAGAAAAGATCCTGATGTGACTATAGACCCAACTGAACTAATAAAATCAGTTGTGAAGTCTACTACCAATGATATCTTGTTGGGCACTGATACCATTGACCATGAACTGCAGCAACAGTCGGCTTATCTTGGCCATAAGCCATATCAATCATTTAATGATGGAGATAAAAGCCCGAACCTTGAACAAAGTCAAGCTCCTTTAATTGTTGGGGCTGGAATTACGTCTTCTGTACCCAGTGGCTTGAACAGTTTGATGGAAGAACGGTTGGAAGTTGTACCACCTGATCTTATGATGGAGATTGCGAATGATAAAACACCTCACTTAAATAAGACACAAGCAACTGATAGTGATAAGGTTACTGACGTAAATTCACAGTCTTTATCAATCACCAGCCTTCCAGTGACAATGTTTGAGAGGGATGTTATGAACTCTGAATCAAAGCTTAATGTCGAAAGATCTCATCTTCAGCCAATGAAGGAACATCAGTTCTCCGGTTCTTCTGGCACCGAAGAAATTATGAAGGCAGCCTTAGGCTCTGTAACACTAACTAGATTACCCGTGACTCTATTTGAGGGAGAAACTGTTCCATTGGAAATGAAGATTGCCGCTGAAGGAGCTATTCTTCCTGGAGTGGCTGAATCCCAATTCTGCAGTTCATCAGGTGCTCCTAGTCAAATCAAGGATGCCATTCCACCTGCAGAAACTTAGATTATCCAGTCAACCCGAAAACAATCTGCTTGGGCAAACCATAATGGGCAAACCGTAAGCATGAGTCATCTTGTGTCGTAATATAGGAAATAAAGCAGCCATGTTGCGTAAATCACCACAATATAAGGTATTAAGTGGATGTTAATCATATGTTTGGTGTAAAACTGACTGGCTATCTTATCCTCTTCTCTTCTATATTTTGTGAATTTTCTTCAATTTTATGAGCATTTAGATCCTGTGAGTTCTATGAATTTCGTAAGCATTTTATTGTATCAATTTTGTTGATTGTGGTTTTGCCTCTATATAAGGAACATTTCATAACTTCTAAATAGTCAATGACATGGATGGATGACAATGTTTATCATAGTAATCATGTAGGTTTCTTGTGCTATTAAGCGAGTATTTTAACAAACACAATCCTTACATGGTTAGAGAGCCTCTATAGGGTGTAAGTAGCTTTTAGCCTTTTACTAGATAGCTTCTATATGGTATAGTTATCTAGTTTCTAAAACAACACTATATGTTAGGTTTGTTTAGATTTTAAAGTATCTTCTAAGTACACTATCTTAGGATCATTGTCAAATGTTTTTTTTTCACCTTTCACTATTTAGTTCTTATTTTTAATTGAGGCCATTTTTTTGTTTTGTAAATATTGTATGAGGCATTTTTGTTGTTATTATCACTCACATTTAGTGACTTTTATTGATTGGAAGCTTCGGAAAATATGAAATGATTCAAATGATTATATGGAAATAAATAAAAAGAATGAAGTATGGATGATGCAATAGAGTTACACTTAATCTCATTAATAGTAGAAGAACTAAAGAAGGGAACAACTACTAGATTTTTCAAATCTAGTTAAAAGAATATTAAGATTGGTATGAACATAAAATTCAATAAAGAATATATTAAAGTCTAGTGGAAGAAGGTAAAATATTACTTTACTTAATGGTATATACTACTATAAATTTTTAATGTGCATTTTTTATCATTATAGGTACATAAAATAACTTTCAAATTCAATAAAAAAGGATATAATTAATTTTCAAACTTAGTATCATATTTTTAGAGATACTACGATAATTAGTTTGCAGATATATCCATCAACTAAATCTCCATCAAACAATGCAGGAGAAGAACGTATAATTAAAGTTGATGAAGTTTCTTCCTTCCATTAAAAGAAGATCAAGTTGAAAGTTCATTTTTCAAAAAGAAAACTCCTAAAGGAATATATAAATGAATATATATATAAATGAATATTTTTTATAACAAATACTATAAAGGGATAGAAGAATTGATTAAACCCAAAATTTTAGATGTTATTTCTCATTTGACATGTGTTTCACAAGTACTGCAATTGACTTTCAAGTTCTTTTATAAATAATATCAAATCTAACAAATCAATTTTCAATAAATATTTTAATTACAATTGATATTTATTAACTTTATGTTAATATTATAGTCTTTATATATTTAGTAAGTTCTACTCACAATATCGATTATACTTGAATATCATTTGCAAGATCACAGAGGAAAAGAAAGACCTTAAGGTTGATAAGAACTATTAATATATTTTGTTTATAAATGATCTAATTATTATACTTTAACACAATATAAGATAATGAACATATCTAATTATTTAATTAGAATATTTAGATCCTTCATTATTTTTAATCATTACGTCACCCTTGCATACATAGTCATTTAAGTAGGTGCCCGGCCATTGTAAAGTACACTATCCTTTTCCTTCCTTCTGCCAAATAACCTGCATTTGTTAAACTCACAACCGGCCAGACCAGAAAAACACAAACAGAAAGATTGCATCAAGTCGAGTTGCTAAGTAAAATGAGCTTAAAAAGCGGGAGTACTTGTCAGAGAATTGTAAGAAGAGCGGAGGTCTAAAAGAAAGGCATGTATGAAAACAACAGATCAAAACTTCAGCTATATCCCGCTTGCTGCTGCTGCTGATAATTCCCATAACTGGGATAGCCCCCTCCATAGTACATGTTAGGGTCCTGAGGTGCTGCAGGGGCGCCATATCCATAATTTTCGTAACCTTGAGCATATCCATAATATCCACCACCACCATTCCACTGGTTTGTATCTGGCCGAGGTTGTTTGTTAGAAGGACTGCGCCCCCACGAGAGTCGAATATTTTGTCCATTTAACTGAGTTCCGTTCAGATTCCTCAACGCTTCCTCTGCACAGCTCCTGTTCCACCAAGCAATTACAATCTCAGATATTTAAACATTATCATGAGAACACGGTAGATATCAGAATTGGTTTGTTACCTGTCAGCAAATTGGACAAACCCACACCGCTTTCCAGCAGGTATCTTCACATGAAGCAATTGGCCGTATTGACCAAATAGTTCTCTCAGATGGTCATCGATGACATTGGAATCCAAATTTCCCACAAAAATCTGTTTCAAAATTTGTGTAAGCAACAAATGATGAAGAATAATGTTATTTGTACGAAAAAGAAATACAAGTACCCACAGTTGTATTATTTGGGTCACCCTCGGCTGGAGTCTGAGAATTAGGATATGAAGCTGCATGTGAAAAAGAAAGGTGAAATAAACAAGAAACAGAAGGAGGAGTAATCTTCTTCTTCAGGGTCATGGAGAACAAAATAATATATAGCCTGGTGAGTTGAGAACTCAACTTACTAAAACAACTTGTAAATCACACATGAACATGGACAGAAGAACCGGTTATCATAGCTAAATGTATATAATGCAAAATCAGTTCTGTAGCCATTTCCCACCTCGTGTTAAATAACCACTGATTCTATGCACATATAACTTCTATTCCGCATACAAAATATGAAGAGAATGTCAACACAATAATGAAAGCAATGACAAAAGAGATTCAGTTACCAGCAAAACTTAAAGCATAAAGTATAATTTCGGGTGACAGTAAACAACCATAGGCAGAATGCAATATTAAACCACATAATTGGCTGCCCCAAATGAAATGTTATTGACCAGAACCTAAGCCACTAAAATGCCTAATAATTCCTAAAAATATAACAAAAGTAGAAAATTGATAATAACAGGGTGAAATGAGCAAAAAGGAAACAATCAGAATGAACTTAGAAGACATCAGGAAGTAAATCTTTTGAAGGGTCAATAGAAGTTTCCGATCAGAAAGGGAAAACCCTAAACCACTCTATATATACATATGCTGCATCACTGAACTGATAAACCTTCAGGAAACTTGACTAAAAGCTCAACCGAAAAAATGACTGAAAAGGCACTCTGAATAATGTAGCATAATGTATGCCACATAAACTCAAATGAAGGACAAGCCAAAAACTAAAAACTGACCTAAGTGAGACCCCGCACTTAAGGGGCAATCAGTTCAGCCGAACTCAAATCCAGGCCCTTAGATGATTAGAGCCTCTTAACGCCCTGCTTCGAGACAACAGGAGTTCTATAAGTTTTTGCAAGTTTAAGATTTTAATTAAAATTATTGTCCCAAATTTAAAGGTAAGTACGGGAAGGAAATGACTTCGGAAACTGCTGTCTATCTTCAAAAAAGTGCACCCGACAGAGTGAATCCCGCAAAAGGTTACCAAACAAATTAAAGGAGTATAATGATTCAAAATTCCAAGTAATAAGCCAATATCGGAATGATGCTATTCTATGACTTAAATCTCATGTCAGAATAAAGGATTTTAGATCGTGGATAGAGGGATCCCATTCAATAAACAAACAGATCATCAAGTAGCATACCTTTAGGATATTGCTGATCAGCCTTCTTGTTTGTGGCCAAACCAATTCGCATGGGCCTTGTAGAGCAGAAAGCCCCATTCATCTCAGTCATGGCACGCATTTGTTCACTTTCATCCGCAAACCTAACAAATCCATAACTCTTGGTGCGTCCAGTGAGCCTGTCAATTACAACCTTTGCACCCTTAACAGAAGGATAGAGAGGCCTGAATGTCTCTTGCAACATATAGTCTGTAACATCAGCAGCCAAATCCCCCACAAATATTGTGTAATCAGGAGTATTGTCGCGTTTCTCACCCCCACTGAAGGATGCCCAATTAAGCCTGAAATTCTGCTCGCCATTAGGCATGGGAGTACCATTGTATGTCTGCAATAATCTTTCTGCAGCTGCACGAGAGGTAAGTTCAATAAAACCATAACCCTCCACTTGACCAGTTTGCTTATTACGAATAATCTTCACAGAAGCAATCTGCAAAAGCAGGTACCTTTATCAGCAAAATTGGGTCACAGTACCTATTTTTTGCAGTTTTCAATTTGCCAAATGCATATTAAAGATGAACCAAGGCCTCTGGGACAGTGAATTAGTAGTTAACATCTTCTTTGAAGTGAATTATAAGCAATATCACCGGAAAAGGAGAAATCAACACTCAAAATTGGACTTTAGGAATAACTACCGTGGAAATACTAGCACCAGATATGCAGTCCAAATCAGAACGCAAGAAAACGTTCACAGTTCCATCTAGAACAAAGTGTGCAAATGGATTCAAAATAATTATACCGGAAATCGAAAATAATTGTAATTGATTCGTAACAAATGATGGAACAACAACTCAAAGATTAAAAAACAAAGTAAAATTATCGAGTCATTTACAGTCACGTCAAAGACACAACCGTGCTGTTGATCGAAACAGGTAATATCAGGAAGCAAAGGCAACAGCTTTACAACGAATTAAAAAAAGAAAAGACCAACAAAACCACAAAATCCAAAGAGCAACCATAAACCAATGATAGTATAACAACCACGACCCTAACAAATCTGCACAAAGAAGTCAAGGAAAGGGAAAATAGGAGATCTAGACCTCGCCAGTATGAGCGAAGCAGCCCTGGATATAGGCTTCGTCCATCCAGTACTGCAAGTCACCGATCCAGAGAGTGCGTTGCTCATCGCCAATGGCGGGTTGCTGGTGCTGGATCTGTTGTTGTTGTTGTTGAGGGTGGTGGGCCCACATGGCCTGGGGGGGAGGAGGAGGAGGAGGCATCATCATCATGTATGGAGGTGGAGGGTGTTGGTATTGTTGTTGTCCCTGTTGGCCTACTCCTCCAACTCCTGGTCCTGGTTGCTGCATCATATTCATGGTGGCTCGGGATATTTGGGAGCTTGTGGGAAGAAACAATTTAGACAACACTAAACAAGGAAGCGTCTGTTTTTTATAGGACACAACCCTAGTTCCACTTCCACTTGAAGACGGTCAATTCATACGTCATCCTAGCAATTATGTTCACCTACGCCCGTTCTCACAACAACCACCCCTGACCCTGAAGCTTTTGTTACTTTAACTTTTCGTGGTCGTATAATATTTATTATAGTTATAAAGAAAGTATCCTTACTTTCTTCTTCAGGAAATATATTACACTGCGGAGGAATTATTATTTTAAAAAAGAGAAACAAGTAAAAAAGGATTGAGTATTCTATTTCCATTGTGGTTTGTGGATACGGAAAGAAAGTTTCAACCTTTGGTTTTAATTTTGACTGTTCAGTCAATGTTTTGGATCTCTCAAGTGAATTCTCACCTCCAGTTACCTCTGAGGCTCCTGTTCTGGTATAAAGCTCTCGTCTTTATCTTCCTATTTCGTTTAATTCTTCTGATCTCTCAACCCCTGCAGCTGTACTCTTCAGACAGTGATTTTAAGCATTTGTTTCGATTTAAGCTCATTGCATTTTTCTTTTTTCAGAATGTGGTTTCGTTAGTTATCTGTGTATGTGCTGTTGCTTCTGGATTTACGGGTCTTTTGGGGTTTAAGGAGTTCCAATAGTTTTAGTTAGATCCCAAATAAGGGCGGTTATGGATTTGCATTTGAAGAATCTGTTTGATAGACTGCAGGAGCAATTTGGGACTGGTCCAGGGCTTGGTCCTGGATCAGCTACCTGTTTAATGAAGGTGGAATGCGTTACTCCTAATTTCATTCAATCAGTTTATAGAGCTGCTGCCGCTCTTTATAGAACTGAACCCTGGCAAAGGTTGCGTCCTGGGCATCTTTTTGGTGTCCGGGTTGGAAGAGACTCAGATTGGTCCAGTAAGAAGCAACCCTTTCCGTGTGTTCAGTTCATAGGTGGTGATGGTGGGGATGTTGGGTTTCACATGTTTCGATCTGAGAATGATGCTAAGAAAATGACAGGATCAAGAGAGACAATTCGTGTTCCAAATGTTGAGCTTTTAAGGGTCACGTATGAACCCGAGGCTTCAATGTTTGCTTCAAATAGGAGAATGATCAAGTCTTTATCATTGGAGGTCGCTGGTACTGACAGGTTTCCCGTGATTGATGTGGCACGATGCATGTCTTCTGGTGACCTTCGGTTTAGGAATCCAACCGCTGAAGATCTCAGGTTCGTTTATGCATTCATGAGAGCCATATCCATGTTGCATCCTTTACTTCAGGAAGATAAAGAAGGGGCTCCAAAGTGGTCAAGGATGACACATTTTGAACCATTTATCGAAACTGTTGATGTTCAGTGGCCTACAGAAATGGTCAAGGGCTCTGACCTTGTTGCAGTTACCATCTCTCATCCACAGAGCCAGACTTATGAGGGAAAAACCAGCTCGACACCTGGCTCAACACCTACCAAGCATGTGGAACTACCGAGGGAAGAGATCTTTGTTGATTTAAAGAACTTGAATTCCAGTATCAGGAAGTGCTCAATGTGCGAAAAAGAAGTACATGGAGAAATGGCATTCTGTTGTGGGCATTGTGGAGCATTGGTCTACTGTGGATCTGTCTGCCAGAAGCAGCATTGGAAAGAATGTCATAAAAGTATGTGTGGTCTGTATAAGAATATGATGGAAAGGGAAGAAGAACTGGCAATGAAAATTTTCAAGTTTCCTTGTTCTGCTGATCAGCCATGTAAATGGCTTGAGTCATTAGGTATTCATCAGAAGGGTATGTGGAGAAGGAAATGTGGTTGCTATTCTCACTGTCCGTATGGTCTCCTTCCTGTAAAAGGTGGACTCAGTGAATCATGGGGTGGGCTGGATGAAGAAGAACATCCTCAGGATTCACCTTTCCTCAACCATTTAAGAGACGGGACATCAAACCCAATCCTTCTTTCTGGTTGGTCAGAGTATTATAATCTCAGGTCACTACCGATGTCAAGCCCAGTCGCAGATGTTCTCTCTCACCCATTGACAGTATATTACATATTAACTGCACTTAGTATCAGTTCAAAGAACCTTTTACTTAAAGGGAGAGAGGTTATTCTCCACTACCTTGGGCCTGAAGGAGAGTTGGATTGGATGTCAGCTTTTGCTGAGATTGGCCATTTACTCAATGGATCAGGTAATATACACATTGTGATGGTTGGACCTGAAGTTCCCACCAATTTGTCAGGCACAACTTCAGGGATAAGCAGCAGAGTAAGGGTGAACCTTGTGAGGGGAATTTATCAGGAGGAAGCCACTTACCTGCCCCCTCCTCATGTTATTGTTGCCTTGAATTGTGGATTGGATGGCTACACAGCCTGGGGAGGAGCTCTTGAATTGATAAAAACCATGGGTGTACCAGCCTTTCTAACAGAGCAATCTGAACTTTCATGTGTGAATGCAAAGCAGGTTGTTCGAGGTGCTGGATTGCATATAACACATCCTGTCACACCAAATCCTTTCCGCTCTCCAGTGAAAATTTATACTGCCTCGGTCAACCTTCCTTCGTACAGCAATGGTTTTGTGCTTGGGGTGAATACATGAGTTGAACCGTGTAGCACTAAACTCGAGCAGCTGCAAATCTCATAGTGGTAGCAGCAGTGTAATCCAGTTGGCAACTTGTCGCCGCCTTCCATTTTACAATTCCATATAAGAAGAGTTATGTTTATCATTGGCTGTGATTTGAGCATGCGTTGTCTTTCAACTAATTTATCAATTCAGAAGTCCCATTGTACTGTCATTATTTTCAGACTTGAAGTCCTGTTATTCACTCTAGTGACGTAGGGGACGTATTCCTCTGTCCCCAATTACTCAGCCCCTCTGTACCCCTTAAATCCAAGCTATTCATTGTTTGGGGCCAGAGTAATTGGGGACAGAGGATCTCAGGGATGACGCAAGAAGTTTTCAGAAGTTTACTGGAGAGAGGCAGTACTGAAAACAGAGATCTAACATCCAAAATTGGTTAATAACAGGTACAAGAGATGAGGAGTTGTGCAGATAATTTCTATCCATTCAGGATATCACATCGCATTTTTCTCCTTGGGATTCATCAGGAAACTGTAAAACTTGATAAGCCAAGATAAGAAATGGTCCCCACCAACAGGAATCATTATCTTTAGATGTAAACTGGCCACTGGACAAATCCGAATGTGTTTCTTACGGCCGCCCACCATGACACTTGAGAATCTGCGTCTTCTAAAAATGCAAAACTTATTGCCAGTTTCCAAGTTCCTTAAAATGATTCCTGACAGGGTTCTCTAGTTGAAGACTTAATTTCATTGCTTGTTTTCTTAAAACTTGCCTTAACAACAAGTTGGATTCCCTCTAACCATGGTGGTAGTTTAACTTCTCTTGTTTTACATTATGTATTGTTACAAAATTTGAGTCTTCTCAATCATGATGGAGGCTTAGTTTAATTCTTCTTCATCAATAAAGAGAGAAGTCGATTGATCAAGTAAAACAGGAACATCTTCATTCAACTCCCTGTGAAACAAATATATGATCAACTTGTTCTCCCAGAAAGCAATCCTTTTTGCTTTTCCCAAGTTGTTCTATCAAGTTTCTCCAAATCGACCTGGAAAAGAAATTCTTTTTTAAGGTTTTCGTTTTTCTCAACCGTATATTTACCTTAACAACTGAGCGCAATTTGCAGTAATTAAATGTTAAAAAGATTTGAGCTTTCATTTCCTGACAAGTTGGGTTGCTTAGGTAGAAGGAAACCCCCTGATTGTTTGAACAACCAGTCAACTTCCGAACTGAACTGCTAAACCTATGCCAACTCACCCACCAAGACCTGTTGTGTTGTGCTATAAATAATCTTAAAAACCCCTCGAGAATCTGAAAGGCCAAGTAAAACTAAAACCCCTCTCTTCCTATCAATTCAGTCGACACCCTTGACCAATAAAAGCTCTCGTGTAAATCTATGGGGTCTCTCATGTTTCAGCCCTCTCCATGGCATTATCTCCTTGTTTCTCATGGCTTATTATCCTATCCATTGAACTACGTTCACTGGGTCCAAACGCCCCAAGATCATTTACGAGGATTAGTTTCTTCATCGACTCTGAGAGGCTTCAAATTGTTGCCAGAGCTGCTTGAACCTCTAACAGATCGGCAGGAAGTTTACTAGAGTCTGGACCTTGATTGTTTGCACTAGCTATAGTTCACTGCCTACTACAATTGATGTGTACAACATTTTATTTCTTAAGTTTAAGGTTTCAGATTGCAGGATTGTTTCTGTACTATAATCATAAACCTCTGAGCATAAAGGATTCGACCATCGTAAAGTTGAAATGTAGACTGAACTGAAGATAGGACAGCCAAAAGATAAAACCAACCAGAACCAAACATGGGCTTTATCAGATAAACATGTTGAGACTTTTAAGAGACGAAAGAATCTGAATCTGAAATTGTAGCATTTAATGAGCACCAAAACTTGTGAAAGCTAGGCATATCTACCGTGAAGCTAATCGAGCTGAATTGGCTAGTAAACTAGGCCAAGAATCTCACTCTTGGTATCTATTAGTATCCAAACCCGCCTGAGAGTTGCTCTTCTATCCTACTAGAGGATAGCTCAGAGGTCGTGTTTCCCGTATTGTAGCTTAGTTTTTGTGTACTTCTTGAGTAAAAAGAATCAATGTAACAAAATTCATTATTGTGTTATTATATATAAATGTAAAACAATAATATTTCTAAATTAATAATAAATAATAGTTATTATGCTCATCCAAAATAGACTCGTCATTCTCCTACAGCGAGTTAAATACCAAAATTTGAAGTTGTCAAAATGACTTTAAGAGCTCGTGGGTCACAAAGTGTTTCTTTGGATATGGAAGCAGAAGCTCAAATTCCTCAGATATCGTATGATGCTGCTCCCTCTAATAAGAATAAGAGGCACCTGAAAACCTTCTGCTAATCAATCTAACTACGAGAGTTTAAAATAACTCCAAGCCTTCTCTTGTTACGATTTGGTGTTATGCTATACAAAATTAACATTAAGATGTCAAGGTTTACGTTGATCTTGAATGATGTTGACTTTAACTTTCTTTAATAATGACATTCAAAATTAACATTAACATGTTTGACATCACTAAAATAATAATTTAATGAAAAAAATCATAGGTGAAGGCACAAGTTTAAAATACAAGCAGGATGCATGGTATCGTAGAGGTGTTTTTGAAGGAAGATACAGTTTAGGACAAAACCATTCTTATGCACGGAGAAGTTAACAAGATTTACGAGCTAGGGCCACGATCATATCTTATGTCATATCTTAATATATTGAGAAGGAGGAGAATCCATGACTTAGGGATATATGTGCATACGAAACTTGGAATTTCTTTCTTTGATGATTCTATATTATGTTATATGTTTACTCAATAAGTGGTATCTTAAGATTGTTGAGGCAAGAATGAGTTTGGTTGTAAAATTTGAAGTGGAAAATTTTAATGAAACTTGGAATTTTAGATTATGGCCACCAAGAGAGAAGGATTTATTGGTACAACAAAGTATGATGAATGAGTCTTGGGAGAATAAGTTAGAAGATATAGGCTGGAAAGAGTTACAAGCATAGGCAATTAGAACCATGCAACTTTATCTAGAAGTAGAGGTCATATAACACATCATAAAGATTGTATCCCCTGTAGAGATATGAAATAAACTGGATAGTAGATGCATATCACCTGCTTAGGTTTGAGGTGACTGTTGTAGATGAAAGCAAAGCAATGATTTTACTCATTGTTTTAAAACCTGGACCGGACTGGCCGGTTCGACCGGTTCAATCAGTGATTGGTCGGCTATCCGGTCAGGTTGACTCTTAAATGCCAGTCCTTAATTGAACCAATGAAAACCGGTGAAAACCGATCAATTGACCGGTCGAACTGATCCGGTTCAACCACTAGTTTAATAATTTATTATTATTATTATTTATTAATATTATTTGGTATATTTTTCCATTTTTTAAATATTACTAATATTATATATAATTAAATATAATTATTGCATAATTATGACGTCACACCGGTTCGATCGGTGGTTAAATCGGTCGAACCGGTCAGTAAGACCTCCGGTTCAATGTCTGGTCCGAATTTCAAAACCTTGATTTTACTTTATTCTTAGGCCTCTCTTATGAACATTAGGATCTTATGAACATTAGGAAATGATGCTCTTATTATCTAAGAAGATAGCTGATTTGGACGAAATCACAACTATTTTATTGGCTTACAACTAATGATGACAATACCAATGAAAGCGTTCAAGGTTAAAGGTTATATGTGAAAGGAAACTAGAACTATAAGATGAAGTATAATAAGGATGGCTCATTTAAGAGGTGTTCTAAATCAAAATCCAAAGATAAAAAGATAGTCCAGTACAAGTGTGAGAAAAAAAATACACATCAAGAGGGACTATACAAACATGAAGAGGTAGGATGATGAAAGGAAGTCTAACGATTTGTCAAGGTTTGCTAATATAGTGAAAAATAAGGACTCAAATTATAGTGATGAAGATATGCTCTATATTTTAGCATATCATCTTCATGACTTATAAGTTCTAGATATGAGATGCTCACATCACATAATACCAACTAAGGATTTATTTATGTTATACATATAAGGGAAATTTGAAACAGTCTTATTAAGGATAATAAAGTTTGCAAGATCATCTGATTATGATAGGTGAGGATTAAGATGATGTGGGGTGTTCAATATATGTCAAACTTAAGGAAGAAATTAATTTTTTTGGGCAACGTAAATACAAATAATTTTGGTAATAAAATCGATAAAGATAATATTAAGGTGGTAAATGGGTTATTAACAAGAAACATTTATAGACCAATAGGAAATATAGTTGTAGAATCAGAGGTTGCTACAGTAGAGTTAGATTATGATAGTATTCCATATGGAATATAAGAATAGGTCATCTCAATAAGGGAGTGTTGAAGAAACTTCATTAGAGGAGCCTACTGATGGGATTCAAGTATTGTAAGTTAGATTTCTACAAGTTTTGTGTTCTTGGTAAATAGGTGATTTTTAAGGCAAGCAAGCACAACACTGGAGGAATCATAGACTATGTGTATAATGGAATATAAGGTCCTACTAAAACGTTGTCAATAGGTGGTTTTAGTACTTTGTAATTTTCATCAATGATTTGTCAAAAAAGGGTTATAGTTTTATGTCCTACTAATACTGCTTGGGATTGATTAATATCTCAAGGTGTTAGACATAGGTATGATACAATCTACAAAGAGTATATTTTCCAATGCGGAGATTATTAATGCATAGATCATATATACACATATGCAATCTTGGAGTTTTGTTGGAAGGAGAAACAATTCGACAGATTTGGTATTAGGTTTACAATCAGACATGGTTAACCTAATAAACTCAAGTT
>JANKOE010000002.1:48650098-48662217 GCA_026284465.1 Erythroxylum citrifolium | reverse complement strand
AACACAAATACACAATCTATTATAAAGTCACAATTCAATATTCATTTATCTATATTTAGTATTATGTATAACACCAATACACAGTTAAATATTCAAATCAACAATCAACATAATCCAAAATTTCAATTAATGTCTATATTCCATAAATTCATAATTCACAATTTCAAAAAATTTGTTGCAATCTTTTGCAGCCAACACTGAATCCCTATCTCAGAGACACAGGGGTTGCAGAACACAAATCCATAATTTTTTGCAACCTTCACTAAATCCTTGGACTAGTGCAGGTCGGGTTAGCAAGTCTATGTGTGGATTGTCGTGTAGTGGTGCAAGTTAGTAGGTGCGGGTGTGGGTCAATAGATGAGGATGTGGGTTTGTGTGCGGGTGCAATTGGGTCTTCGTACGGGTGCGATTGGGTTTATGTACGAGAGCGATCTACGGGTGACTACCTGACTGGTGACATGGTGCCAAATCATAGGTGTAATAGGTGTTGGTGTGATGGTGCAAGTGCAGGTGCAATGGTGCGAGTGCGGGTGCGGGTTAGGATGCAAGTGCGATGGGCAGGCAACGAGCCTGATTAGTGTGATGGTTGAGACGGAAAGAGTGAGAGTAAGAGCGAGAGGTAGGGTGGGGACTCGGGAGAGGGGACAGGTAGGCTACTTTAGTTAGAGTTAAAAAATTAAAAAATTTAAAATTTACATTTTAGTATGATTATTGCCTGGTATTTTAGTACTAGCGATACTTACTATTGCCAAATCTTAGTACGAGAGAATATAATATTGTATAATTTTTCGACCGATACAATACGATGATTGTATATTTGATTGGAAATGAAGATCACTTGGAATGACATGATGCTTTGATGACTTCTTGAATGTCATGTTTGAGTTATGTTCTTATAGATTTGGCCTAGGGAATCAGTTTTTCCTTTTAAATTAGTAAAATTAAAATTGGCTACAACATAAACGGACCTTTAATTGTTTCAAACAAAAAATAGTAGTAGCAGTACTAATAATAATTTTATAGAAACAAAAAAAAAATCCAACAAACTGGTTGATTGGTCCGTGAGATTAACACGCTATCTTATTAGTTAAAGCTAGTCACAGAAATTCCTAAGTTGAAAAGAAAAGGGGGACGAAAACAAGCTTCTTCTGCAATCAGATTCACCTCTCCACCTTTAACCTTTCTTCGCTTTTTCCAAACCCGTATATCGATCTTCAGAAATCATCGCTTCTAATATCTGCCTAAATTTGCTGAAATTGTTGATCTGATTATCTGTGCTGTCTGGGTCTTAGAAATCTATTAATCGCTTGAAGAAGATCACAACACAGCGAGTGGTTTTAACAATGGCTCAAGCAGTTGAGGAATGGTACAAGCAGATGCCTGTCATCACTCGCTCTTATCTCACAGCTGCTATTGTCACTACTATCGGTTGTTCCCTTGATGTGGGTTTCTCTCTCCTTTTTGCTTTTTACCTTTATTTGCCTTAATTGGGTTTGTGTTTTGATGGAGGCAAGTGGATTGGATTGTTTCTAACCATCTTTACTAGGTTTGTAGCATTTTTTTCTTTGAACCTTTTTCTTTTTTACTTTTTATAATTCTCAATGTGGATTTTGAATGATTTGGGTTCAAGAACTTAGCTTGTAAGATTTTTTTGTAATTGATTTCGATTTGGACCTTGTTTGTTTAATCAGGTGCTCTGCCTAGTCCTTAAGTTACTCAGTTCATTTAGTTGCTATAGTTTATAGGCCTTTTGTTTATTGCATTTAGCTGGAGGAATTTGGAAAATTCAGTGATTTAATCTCTTATTTTCCTTTACGTTTGGTTTTGGCAGATAATATCTCCTCATAATCTGTACTTGAACCCCACACTTGTGGTTAAGCGTTATCAGTTCTGGCGTCTGATCACAAATTTCCTGTACTTCAGGAAAATGGGTAAGTATTAAACCTCTATTAAGTGAAGTATTTCTGTTCGAAAGGGTCTTCTAATGGTGTTATATGTTGCAAGTTTGTGAAATTTAAATGTTCTTCTTTTATCTGCTCTATGCCTGTTGTTTCTAGCTGAACCATTGTTTCCTGGATATGCACTTTTTACGATCATCAAATAAATGGCTAGTCTTACTTAAAGCACATAATATGATTCCTTTCCTATAAACACATTTATGCGCTTGCAAGATTTTGCTCTTCCTATGGAATTAGAGCTTTCTTGGGTTTAAGTCTTTTGCTATTTGTAAGTCATGGATATGATAAATTGTATCAGTAATTTTAGGACATTAAGACATCTTTAGCTTTTTTTTACCAGCCTCCTTGAAATCTAGGTCAACTAAAGTGACAAAAAGGTCAGTTATCGGCAACTGCCACAGATTATTATTAACCTTGAATCAATAAAGTCGAGATTTTGATATTGAAAGAAGCCATCAATGATTTTAGGGTTTAACATGTCCATTCACTTTGGATATGCCAATATGTTCTATTTTGGACAAAAGTATTGCCATTTAGAACTGCTAATAGATAATTAAGGTACAATGTATGCACTGTGCGGTTACAATTTTTCTGTATTCATTAATCATTAATAACTAATAAGTCATGTCATACTACTTACCATTGATAGATGATTTCTTTTCATTTAATTTGTATTCAATTTTGGGCTAATTTGTTATTCAATAAGGGGGAATGATCTGTCTGGAACATGGTTGATTACCTTTTCTTTCACTTCATTATTAGTTGTCAATGTCATTCCAAGCAAAGATGCCAGTTTGGGAGTCTTAGCATAACAACGTTCAGATTTTTAAGTATCTTAAGGTAGCTTTTTGTTTGTTTATTGCAAAGTATGAACTAATTTACTTTCCTTGGGCATCAAGGAGATGTACGTGCTGAAACTTTGCATGCATGCATGCTTGTATGGACATGCATGCATGACGGAGCTCAATTGCTCCTAGCGCGTTGGAAAAGTTCAGATCAATTTAATGTTGTGAGGCTTTTCTTAACGTCATTAAAACAACTTATCATGTGGAACCTTTTTATTAGACGTTTCTTGTTTTTTTTAGTCTTTTTTTGGCAGGTTGACTGATCTGTTGGAATGTTATGTTCTCATTGCATACAATAATCATCATTTCTAACACTGTCATTTTTGGTGCAGACTTGGACTTTATGTTTCACATGTTCTTTTTGGCTCGATACTGTAAACTTCTTGAAGAGAACTCTTTTAGGGGAAGGACTGCAGATTTCTTTTACATGCTCTTATTTGGTGCAACTGTTCTTACTGGTATAGTGCTTGTTGGTGGCATGATACCTTACTTGTCAGAATCATTCGCCAAAATCATATTCCTAAGCAACTCATTGACATTTATGATGGTTAGTCATGTTCACTGTACATTTACTAATTGCAGGATTTGGTGTTATTTGTTTTAAGTGGCTATGTTTATGTGAACTTTCTTTTTTATCTTGCAGGTTTATGTATGGAGCAAGCAAAATCCTTTCATCCACATGAGTTTCTTAGGCCTTTTTACCTTTACAGCAGCTTATCTTCCATGGGTCAGTATCATTTGTTTCTGTCATATGCTGAAATAAAATCATACATGTCTCTTTTTTCAGTGGCTCATTTTTCAATCTGATGCTCTTTGTATGAGTTCTAGCATCATGTTTTGATTCTGGTTGAATAAGCTGCAAGTTCACCTCAAGACCCACTACCTGACGCTTTGTGCAGGTTCTATTAGGCTTTTCTGTCCTTGTTGGTGCTAGTGCTTGGGTGGATCTATTGGTGCGTTCCCTTCACTAAATTTAAGCTCTATGCCCCACTTTCCAACCTTATCTCTTCTAGTAGATTTTGTATACATCTTTATTAGCTTATTTTTTCGACAAGGTGTATATCAGCACACAAGCTGCAGTTGGTTTTGCCAAGTCTTGAAGCGACTAGATACATGTGGTTGTTTAAGCAAACTCTTAATAGCTCAGTGATTGCTTTTTAGCATTTGCCGCTCTCTTATGATCCCCAAATTGTTGAAAGAAGACAAAAAGAGATAACTAATTCTTGTAAGAATGATTACCAAACGTAACAAATGTTGTGGAATTTGATGAGTGACGATTATGTTGGGTAATTCATCCAGGTAAAGCATCTACGTGGAAGTTCTGTTAGGAAACTGAGGTCGTATGGAATGGTTTCCTTGGTATCTTTTAGAGTATATTTTGGTCTTATCATGTATACAATTTCTCCAAACAGTCAAAGACTCAAGTGTAAGAAGAGCCTACTGTTTTAATGTGCCTAAGATTCTTTTAAATGATTCAGGGTATGATTGCTGGCCATGCTTATTACTTTCTTGAAGACGTTTATCCAAGGATGACTGGTCGCAGGCCTCTAAGAACTCCAGCGTTCATCAAATCACTATTTGCAGACGAGGGCGTTGTGATGGCACGGCCAACAAATGTCAGATTTGCTCCACCACCTGCAGAGGAAGTTCACCAAGATTGATGAGAATCAGGTGAAAGAAAGACCAATGAGTGGTAGCCTTTCAATTGTACTTGTCCTGAAACTACAGAAGTATGATAAGACGAGCCCTTTCAGTATCATCTTTCCTGACATTTGTCTTCAATTCAAAGGTTAACCGATGTATATGACGTTGCCGAACTTGAGTTACATGAAACTTGCCTAGATAAAGTCTTTTTCTTTCTTCTGTTTGTAGTTTATATAAAGGACCCCTTTGAGTATAGTGCTTCCTTTGCAGTTCTTGCCAAATAAAGCAACTTAAGTCGATCTTTGATGGAGATGGCTTGTGACACGGGTTCACAAACTTACGGTCAATTGGTTTTTCAGTCACTGAATAAAAGACATCGATTTTGTTTAAACTGGTTTGTATTGAGAGCCCAAGTTCAATCTCAAGACATCGATTTTGTTTAAACTGGTTTGTATTGAGAGCCCAAGTTCAATCTCAAGTTCAGTGAATTTAAAGTTGACCTAGCAGCTTTGAATTAAGTCAGGTTGGGACCCAAATTACTAATCTTGACATTCTTTATGCTGTCTTTCACTTACTGCGTCGTATTTGTACCTAATCAGTAGGCTCGTCTTATTAGTGTTGCCAATGCTTTCTCCTTGGCCCCAAGATTCAATTTAACAAAATTTGACTGATGGAGAAGTACATTTCCAGTGCCATCTCAAACCAACTGCAAGCGGTAACAAGTTGAACCACTGTAAAGAGGTTGGCATCATCGCTCAACCTTAGCTATGGAATGTTCTTGATGCAGGACAAATGGAAGAATTATTAGCTAGTAGCTAAAACTCACAAATTTAGAAATATGGTTGATATTAGGCTGCTGAAATATCAAGGTTGGATTTAGGCTAAGAATGTATAATTTTCAGATTTTATGACTGGAATTTTAAGATTTGCTCGTTAAAAATTTAGTTTTAGGATTTCAAATTTAATATAGCTAGAATATATGTTTGAGATAGGTAGAATGTAGGTTTAATAGGGCTGGAATTTGGGTTAGGGTTGCTCGAATTTAGTGAAAAACACAAAGAATAGATAGTAGAAAATTAGGAATCACTCATAAGGTCTAAAAATCATTCTTAGAAGAAACATCACACTTTCTAGTTGAAAACCCAAATTTGTAGAAAAAATTCAAATTTCTTCTTATTAATAAAAGATTGAGTACTCACATATATATAGAGAATTCTTTGAATCTTTATTCTAGTAGAAAAAGGGCTTGTAATTTAAATCCCATTATAATAGAAATTTTATAAGTCCTATACTAGGTTTAGGGTTTAGGGTTTAGGGTTTAGGGTTTTAGGGTTTAGGGTTTAGGGTTTAGGGTTTAGGGTTTAGGGTTTAGGGTTTACTACTTTCTATCTAATAAGGAATCCTAATACAATATGAATTTCAGCCTTTAACTTTGATGTCAACTTAATTCTCAGTTCTCATGCTACCAAATTAAAACTTGTGATTGATTAATCTTTTCTCTTTGATTTCTCTTATAGACTTTAAGTTCTTTTGCATCAATTCTCTTTCGCTTGTCTGAAGTCGTCCTTGACGTAATAATGTGATAAGTACTGATCATATAAATCTATATTCAACTTCTGAAATTCAAACTCTAAAATCCAAGTGCTGTCAAAAATCAGTCTTCCTTTTCACTTAACAAGTAATTATCGATATCCTCCATCTTTGGTAGCTACAATTTGTTCATCTCGAATATCTTTTATATCCTCTTTAAGATAGGGAACGGTTGGAATTCTTACAGCTACAACAGGAGATTGCTCATCATCTTGTCCATGATAAATAGTTAAATTCGTAACATTAAAGGTAGGACTTATTCTCATATCACTTGGTAATTCCAAATCATAAGTATTAGCACTTATCTTCTTGATGATCTTATAAGGTTCAACATTTTGTGAATGGAGTTTCTTATTTTTTTCCTTTCTAAAATTGCTTTGGACAAATCCTAACCATCATCATATCACCTTCATTAAATTCCACCGATCGACGATGCTGATCAGCATGTTCTTTATAAGACAAGTTATTGGTTGTTATCTTTTGTCGTATCTCATCAAAGTTTTCCCTCATTTGTTGCGTAAAACCTTCAACTTCAACACTAACTCTTGTTATTTGTGGTAAAGGAACCAAATCAATTGGCTTCCTTAGTTGAACTCCTGAAACTATCTCAAAAGAGCTCTTACCAGTAGACCTATTTATAGAATTATTGTATACAAATTCTACCAAAGAAGAATTAGGTCCCAATTTTTTATATTATTTCCTGCCAAACATCTTAGTAAATCCCCCAAGCTTCTATTCACCACTTCTGTTTGTCCATCAGTTTGGGAACGAAAAGAACTTGAAAATTGAAGCGTAATGTTTAATGTTTTTTATAGTGTTCTCTAAAAATAACTCATAAAATTTTCATCACGAATAGAGACGGTGGTTAAAGGTATCCTATGGAGAAGTAAAACCTCTTTGAATAAGAGTTTAGCTATATGGACAACATCATAAGTATTGGCACATGGAATGAAATGACTCATATTGGAAAACCTATCTACCACCATGAAAATAGTATCATAATCTCTTACAGTTTTAGGAATTCCCAAGACAAAATCCATACTTATGTCCTATCATAATCTCTTACAGTTTTAGGAATTCCCAAGACAAAATCCATACTTATGTCCTACCGTGGTTCTTGAGGCATAGGAATGGTATGTATAATCTAGAATTTTGCTTCCTTCCTTTAGCTAGTTGACTTGTTCGACATTGTCACATCACCTTCGGAACATCTTGCTTTAAAGAGGGCCAATAAAAGCGATCTTCAACCATTACAATGGTTTTATCTCTTCCAAAGTGTCCTGCTCCTTCTCCTCCATGTAATTCCCAAATCACATATTCCCTTATAAACATGCTAGGTAGGCAAAGTTGATTTCCTTTGAAAATATAATAACCGTGGATCACAAAAGGAAAGCGTTGGTCTCTTTGCCCAGTCGCAATTTTTGAATAGATTGTTCCAAAATCTTGATATGAGGCATATTCTCTTTTTTATTTTGTCGAACTCTACGAACTTTACCACTCAAATGTTAAGCAAATGATTCTTCGTACTCAATGCACATACGACCTTATTCTCAACTCCTATTCGATGTTTAATAACATAGTTAAATTGCTCCATGAATTCACTTGATAAAGCATGTCTTTTGTTCAAGTTCTTTTAGGACTTGAAGTGTTTAAGAGCTGACTCCAATTGTAAAGAAAACGAACTATTGCATAAAATTCCTTATCATAAGTCGAATATCATTGCTTCTCTTCACTTAACTTCTCACTGAAGTAAGCAACTGGGTGTCCCTTTTGGTTGAGGATGCTCCAATTCCTACATGAGATGCGTCACAAGCAATTTCAAATATCTTAGAAAATTTTGAAAGTTGTAAAACAGAAGATTCAGTCATCTTTTTCTTGAATTCTTCAAATGCTTTAGTTGCTCCCTTTGACCAAGTAAATTGTCCTTTCTTCATACAATCAGTAATGGGTGCCATTATGGTGCTGAAATTATGAATAAATCGCCTATAAAATGTTGCTAGGCCATGGAAATTCCTTGTTTTGTGCATATCCTTTAGAATAGGTCAATCAAGAATGACCCTAATCTTCTCGAGATCTATCTCCACTCTATGGTAAGATCTAATAAAACTCGAAAATATAACACTTGATTGCATGAAATAATACTTCTTTAAGTTGATATAAAGCTTCTCCTGACTCAAAGCTCTCAAGACTTGTTGTAGATGTAATAGGTGACCTTCTTTAATATTGCTATATATTAATATATCATCAAAATATACCACCAAAAATGTGCCCGTAAATAGTCAAATCATTTGATTCATCACTATCATATAAGTGTTAGGTGCATTAGAGAGTCTAAATAGCATCACCAACCATTCATAAAGTATCTCTTTAGTCTTGAAAGTCTTTTTCCATTCATCTCCAGGTCTGATTATGATTTAATGGTACCCACTTCATAAGTTTGTCTTGGTAAAGATAGTAGCTCCAGTCAACATATCTAATATGTCATCAAGGTGAGGTATTGGAAATCTATACCTTATTGTGATCTTATTTGTTTCCCAATAATCAATACACATTCTCTAACTTCCATCCTTTTTAAGAGTCAAAAGTGTTGGAACTGCACATGGAGTAAGACTTTCTTCAATAAATCCTTTTTTCAATAACTCCTCTGCTTGTCTCTTCAACTCTTCATTCTCAATAGGATTCAGACGATAGGCTGGAAGATTTGGTAGAGTAGACCTAGGTACCAAGTCAATAGCATGTTGAATATCTCGTAAAGGAGGTAGTTCACCCAGTAAATCATTCCGTGTAAGGTTTAAAAAATCAGCTAACAATTCTCCTACTTCTTTTGGTAAAGTTCAGGGTGTTTCAAGTGTTGTTTTCGATACTTCCCTTAGCCCTGGTTTGGATTGAAGGAAAGCAAGAAAAAAGAAAAGAAGAGAATTGAACTTCTCTTGGTTTCTACCGTTTGGACAAAAATAAGCAAAGAGAAAGTGAGAGAATGAAGAGAAAACTGAGGGAAGTTTGGTCAAAATATGTTTCCTATCAAATTGATGAGAAAGGAAGAGAAATCCAAGACAAGAGAACCCCAATATATGTAAATTACCATAGTATCCTTATTTAACTCAACAAAAAGGACACACTCTCAGCCACAATTTTTTTCCCACGCAAAACATAATCCTCCCGCCTTTCTTCCTATTTTCTTCTGCACAACTCCGCCCAAAGAGATAAGGTTGATTAATCCTTTGATCTGATTACCCAAAGAGATAAGGTTGATTAATCCTTTGATCTGATTACGAAAATTGCTACTATGACTAGTAAATATGATGTTTTGTTGTTATTAATCAATTAATGGATCAATCTCATCTGAGTTTTTCAGTTCTTGGTAAGCAATTAAATTATTTTTTTCCTCTTTTTTATTTGCAATGAATTTTGTAGTTGTATAATAATTTGATAATAAGATTTTGCAGTTGTTTAATAATGTTATATACACCATTAACATGTTGCTATATGGGTTTTTCATATTGTTTAGACATTATATACATATAATGATATTTTCTACATTGTTTTACATGTTGAAATGTTGAGTAGAAAATGAATAATTTAGATCAGAGATTCACTGAAGAAGATGATTCAGAAGATGAGTGGGATAGGACAAGGCGAGTTGCTGTCGTTCAATTAATATGTCATATAGTCCATCTTCTTAGCCTTTGTCATAGTTCTATGTATGGATCCTTCAAGCAAAAAAACTTAGTAGCTCAATATAAAGAACAAGTTCGAGGAGAAATTATGCATCATTTGCAAACTCACAGTAAGGATTGTCATGATCTCATTCGTATGACACCGGATACTTTCTTACTTCTTTGTATAAAGCTTCGCAACACTGGTCTTCTAAACGATAGTGTTCGATGTTCGCTAGAAGAAAAGGTCATCACATTTCTTATGATTGTATCCCATAATTTAAAACTTCGTGTAGTGGTTGTCTTCTTCCGTCGCTCAATTGAGACGATATGTAGACAATTTCACTTTGTTTTACGTGCTATCATGTCACTTGAAGTCGAATATCTCAAACAACTTGATGGTTCTCAAGTTCTGTTAGAAATTGCAAACACTTCTCGATTCTTCCCGTACTTTAAGGTGAATATTGTCTTTGTTAAATGTTATTATTAGGTACTATTATTATTAGGTACTTAAACTCAGTATTCATAATGAACTTGTTTTAGGATTGTGTTGGTGCACTTGATGGAACTCACATTAGAGTTAAGGTGTCAAATGCAGATGCACCAAGATTTCGTGGTAGGAAGGATTACTCAGCACAAAATGTTCTTGCTGCATGTACATTTGACTCAAGGCTTACTTATATTCTGACTGGATGGGAAGGTTCAACGTACGATTATAGATTTATTAAAAATGCATTAATTAGGGAGGATAATTTAAACATTCCTGCAGGTAATGTTAGGTTAATTAATTCACTAATTTTTAGCTTAATGAATTATCAATTTTAGAAGCTGAAAATAATTGATTTATTTAATTGTAGGCAAGTATTACCTAGTCGATGTGGGATTTATGTTTAGGAGTGGACTAATTGCACCTTATAGAGGTGCTCAATATCATTTAAAAGTGTATTCAACAAGAAGTCCTGAAAATGCTAAAGAGTTGTTTAACCTACGTCATGCTTTATTACGTAATGCAATTGAAAGTGCATTTGGAGTTTTAAAGAAAAGATTTCCTATCATTGGAAGTTTAAATAAAAAGACATATTCATTTGATGTTCAACGTGAAATTGTATTGGTATGCTCTATCCTACATAATTTTTTGATGAGTTTAAGTGCACTTGAAGAAGAAATTTCTGAAGTGGATACGGAGTTATCAAATAGAGGGGATATGGAATCACAAGTTAATAGTAGAGAAAGAGATATTGAAGATGCTAGGTTAGGTGCACAAATAAGGGATAATATTGCGGCACAAATGTGGAATGATTATGCTTCAAATCATTGACTAAACATACAAAAAAATGTTGGCTTTTTTATGCACCTTTCTTTTGTTATTTGAAGTCTAATATTGTAATACTTTTTGTAATATATTATACTGTGATTTGTAGTTCTCTTACTAATGAAAGAGACTTTAAGAATGTGTTTTGTTGCATAATTGATTTGTTGCAGCTTTATATTGTACTGTGACTTGTTCCATAATTGATTATTTTGTTTTGAGACTTTAAGAAATGGTAAGGAAAGGTGCAGAGAAGATTGACAAAGAAAAAAGAGACATGCTTCGTTGGACATAATTTATGGATGAAGTTTTGTTGAATGCACTTATCTATCAACATAATAAAGGTAATCAAGTTGATGGAACGTTCACAACCCAAACCTTAACTCAAGTCGTTACAGAAGTTCAAGAGAATACTGGAATTGATGTAATTGACAGGGACAAAGTCAAAAATCGAATAAAATCTTTCAAGATACGATCTTTTTAAGCACTCTAGTGGCATTTCTTGGAGCCCTATAACTAAGAGATTTGACGCTGAACAGGAAGTATGGGAAGCAACGATACAGGTTATTCTATTCTCTCTTTTTTGTGTTTTGTATTGTTTTATTCAGGCTTTAAGGAACTAGTTTCTGTTGGTAGATATTTGAAGTACTTTATGTTGATAGATTGGAGTCCAATTGCTTAATGATTTGTTGATAATAGAAACTAAAATTGTGATGCTTTGTGTTTATAATGGTTTTGAGGGTTTGACATGTTTAAGATTATAAGAAAGATTCATATGAGTGGGTAGAAAGCAGCAGTAAATACACAAATTGGGATCCTTCATTTATTCACAAGGATGAAAAGTTGATATGCTGCAGAAAGATCAAATAGAAATAGTTTTTATGCATTCCAAGTCGGATAAAATTTGATTGTATCACTCTATGTTCAGATCTAGGCCCTAACAAATATAATGGATGCCTCAAATTTTCCCTCGTTTATTATTTGAGTTTACAAACTATAAGATATTGTGGTGAACTTATTTGTTTGAAGTCTGCGTTTGAGACAATCTTCTTTTATAGGCAAAGCCAAGTGCAAAGAAATGGAAATCTGCAGAAATAACTCATTATGATAAGTTAAT
>JANKOE010000002.1:48595239-48607743 GCA_026284465.1 Erythroxylum citrifolium | reverse complement strand
TTGCACATAGGATAACTTCAGTTCTTGATAGTGATATGGTCCTGCTTCTGAGTCAAGGTGAGTATGGCCGTATAGTTTGCTGATAACTGGACAAGCACGACCGGTACTCGGTTCTAGATAACTTATGATTATATTTGCAGGTTTGATTGAAGAATATGACACTCCAGGTAGGCTGTTAAAGAATAAAACATCGTCATTTGCACAACTTGTAGCAGAGTACACGGCAAGGTCAAGTAGTAGCTTTGAGTAGATTGGTTGAATCCCAGGTGAAAAGTTTTTGGAACAGTAAGCAACTGCAACAAATTTGCTGATGACGAAAAATATGTGTAGTTATTTGTTTTTAACTGCTCCTGTTTCATGTAACTTTAAGTTTAGACTACTACATCAGATGTTTACAGGGCATCATCGTTGGTGGTTACTAAGATTTTGGTAATGGAGCAGTGGATTTCGGTGTCCTACTTTATGCATGGGCTTCATGCTTACAGTTAATATTTACCTTCATTTTCTTGAGAGACAAGTTTGGTGGATCCGCCAAAGATATAATTTGATCTTGTTTGCATATGTATAATAATTGTCCAATTAAATTTCCATCACAAACCATAAAAATATATGCAGAACTACAGCAACCCCTGCCAAAGCTTTCTCATTTAGATGACATGTTGAAAACTACAAACTGGGTTGATTTTATAAAAAGAACTTCATTCAAAATTCTTCCTTTTTTTTTTTTTGAATAAAAAGTCAAATTTCATCAACATTCGACCACTCCTGTTCTTTCTTTTTCAAATTTGGGATGCATAGTTGAGAGTAGAGCCACTAAGGACATAGACAAAGCAAGTTTCTAAACAGACAGAGATAGCTACAGCTCAAATTCCAAGAAATTATAAAAATTATTAAGATAAGGAATAAGGGGTTGGAAATTTCTCAATGCACCTTTGTTGGTTCAGAACCACAGCAATGGAGACCAAGCAATCAATTTTTGTATCAGGCCAAAGAAGTTGTGCTTCTCTTATTGCAAAAATGACAGGATTATTTGCCACAATAGCACCATCTTGCCAGCGATTTATCCCTATAGAATTATCATAAAGTTAGCACATAAAGCAAAATATTAGTTTTTATTTCTTGAGGAGGAAAACAAACTATGAAAGAGCACAACAGCAGTATACCGTCCGAGAAATCATCAAGATAATATGGAGCAGCTGATGAAGCTCTTATAGCTTGCCAAACATGATGCTTACAGCTCCCAATAGAAGCACAACGTGTGTGGCCAACTGAAGCTCCAGTAGTAGGTGATCCTAAAACAGTAGCTCCAGAGCTTTCTGAGATTGGGAAGGGTGATTCACATGTTCCGGCAGGATACTGCAAATTGAAAGCATAAGGCAAGAAAAACAATGTGAAAACAGGAGGTATAAATATTGCAAACCACCCAGATTGCACTAACAAAACAGTCGTATCCAAGCAGCAGAACTAATAAGTTGAAACTCTGAATGGTAGACTATTATCTGTTAAAAAGTTGCAGGAATTCTCTGACTTAACCTGATAATTTCGGAATACAAATGGTTGGGCTGGCGTCACACTGACCAAAGTTGATACAGCGAAAACTTTGGGAATGCTTTTCACTGCTGAATCTATTAGAAGGTCTCCATCCTCATCCGAACACATTTCCTTTAACAGTCTCTCAAATTGATCTGCACTATGCTGCAGGATGGAATGCTGTATTGGTGGTAACTCAAGATTATCGCGATAACAGAAATTGTTTCATACATGTTGTAGAATTAACAAGCACCAAAATTATCCCTATTCCTCTCATCACTAAAGAACAAGAACTGAATAAAGATAACCCCTGCTCTTCACACCCCCAAGTTTTTGTGCATTCTACAATATACAGTCATGCCTATGCGTACACGTAATTCAGAGACATAGAATCTATAAAATAAATTGTGAAAGAAAGCAGTTAAGCTGAGAAATAAAAGGAATAAACCTTACCTTAGATCCATGCACTACTACTCTAAAACTCTGTGATGAACTCTTGTATAGTTGATCCAACTTCTCCCTCCAACTTGCAGCTTCATTGTCCTTTGGAACGGGTTCAGCAAAGACAAGTTTTCCTGAAGAGGGACTCTTGAGAAACAGGGGGACAAATATAGGAATAAACAAAATTGTGTAACCTGTAAATTTTTAAGTAGCATACCAAGATTTTTGTAGATTTCTTCGCACTGATCCAAGGTCATTAGCTTGATACCCAAAGCACAGGCCAGCATGCCACCCGTTGATGTGCCACATATAAGGTCAAACAATTCATGTATGCGCTTACCAGTTCCTTTCTCAATTGCTTTAAGAATCTGCACAGTCGCCATACCTTTCATTCCTCCTCCATCCATGGCAAGTATGCGCAGTCCCTGCTTTGCAACTGGTCTTCCCCTTACAGCACGGCGCAGGTTTTCATTTTCCCCTGGACAGGAATATAAAATTGGCAAGAATTTATTGATTGTTGAACTAGATATTCAACCCCTAAACCTTTTCTGAAAAGTTTGTAGGAACTGGATCAATGAACACACCAAGAATGGCAAGAGCACGAGCCGCCGCTTTATTTACACGTGGTTCAGATGTAACTGTTAAGCGTAAAAGAAGGTCCCGCAGGCTTTCAGAGGTGATCAGAATACGGCGATTCTCAGAGCAGAAGGCCAAATTTCCAACAGCTAATAATGCTAATCTTTGCACCTGCCAACAGATGAGACTCTATAAGGGAACAGCACAAAAATACACTAGGATCTAGAACCAGTTAACTGCAACAAGGAGGAAAGATACATGCCTCTGGTTTTTTATGTGCACATAACAATTTCAATGCTCTTAACAAATCCTTTGTCAACATCTTTTGAGAAACAGTATCAGATTGGAAAGCCAAGGTGGCCACAACATGCAATACAGAAATTACTTCTTCCTTTGTAACTGACTTCAATACTGTTTCAATTGGTTGCATCACATCACATTTCATCAATTGCATCGCCACAGAAACATCTCCAGAGAGAGAGGATAGTGCAGAGCATGCTTGTTCAACCTATGATGAAGCAGAAGCTTGAGAACTGTCTATGTATGAACAAGAAAGTAAGAAATTATCAACTCAACATGAGAGAGTTGCCAACAGACCACATGATGATTGTCACTACTTATCATACTAATAAGTTGTCGCACTGCATTCTCATCTTTACCAACTACTGCACGATTTCCCTCATCTTCCATTATTTTCGCCAGTGCAGAAGCAAGCAAAGGGTGATGACAGGAAGAAAAGCGGAATATAAGGGAGAAGAAGGCGCTTAGTTTGTGTTTAGATGTGCCAAAATAGGAAGTATTCTCCATCTGTAGTCATCATTTTTACAAAAATTAGTTCCAAACAAAGTACTCATAAAACAACTAAGGCACGTTTGACATGATGTAACTTATTAGAACCAAATAGAGAATATAATGGAATAACAATGTAATGCAAAACAATTATCAGACAACCAAACAAAAGAATGAATAGTGGAATAATTATATCACACCTCCCATTATATTATAGCAAACAGCATCTTGGGATAATAAACATTATAGCTTCCTCAAAATCAATACCTCTATTTGAACAGTAACTGATCTTAAATTCTCATCTGCTACAATCCTAGTATTGGCCAAAGTCAAGTGGCGCAGTTTGTGAAGTGGCAAAATTTCTGGAAGGAATTCCAATGGATTACCAAATAGCCTAAGAATTTGTAACTCAGCCATAGCTCTGCAGGTCGACAGGAGAGAGACATTAGCAGAGAGTATTAAAGCAGCATATTAAGCTTGTTGATTATAACTTGTTGATTATCAGATAAATGACCTGAAATCAAGAAGTGGACGAACAAGCTTGTTGTGTTCCAATGAAAGTTCCACCATTCTAACACATTGTCTCAGTTCCACTGCTTAACATTCAAGCAGCATGATAAGAAAAGATAACTGACATTAATTTTTGAATCATCGACACAACATAATAGTTATGCCAATCAAACAAATCAGAACACAAGTCTTACCAGGAACTGAAATTAACAAGTTATAATCAACGCTGAGAACTTTCAACGTTTTGAGTTCACCAAGCTCAGGAGGCAAAACTGAAAGTCTATTATAGTCAAGGTATAATTTCTCAAGAAGTGGCAGTCGGATAATCTCCGCCGGAAGTGTCTGTAAAAGATACGATGCCTCCAGTTACATGCAATCTAAGGAATTAATGAACTAACGAAACTGTCTCTCCAAAAAATATTAGTTTGTCCTCAAAACAGTTTTACACACGTAATAGAAATGAAAAGAGAAGAGATTCATTACCGACAAACCACAACCAGAGAGGCTAAGCAAGGTTACGGTCCTCCAATGCTCGGAAGATGTAGCCAAATTGGACCTCAACAGTCTGGTGAGAACACCAACACCATCGCTCTGCTGACCCGAACCCGACTTTATCATGATGATCCCACGCAACGGCTCTCTCCTCTTCACCACCTCCATATTGACTCCCACACTCCCTCCCTCCTCCTCTGTATCCTCTTCGGTCTTCAACTCCACTGTCACGCAATCCTGCGGCAGCGGCAACGCCACCATCAGCTGCGACTGCAATCGCAGAGCCACCTGGTCCTCGTCATCTCCGGCCGTCCAATCCAAATCAATCCGGAATCCGAGCTCCTGATCTTGCGATGGCGACGTCGAAGACGAGGTGGACGAAGACGAAGTTGAAATACGGTTAAGATCGTCGCCGGATTCCTCGGTGCCGTAATTGAGCGACAGGCGAAAGATCTCCAACGGGCGTTTCCAGCCTAATCCCCAAGACATTGCTCCGGAAGAGCGAGAGCTCCGCGGAGGCTTGATCCGATGGCGGTGTCTAAGACTGGATACCGCCGCCGGTAGCGACGGTTGGCAGTTATCCTGGTCGAAGGGAGGGAGATAAATGTGCGAGTGAGAAGGGGGTGGGTGAGAGTGTAGAGTTGCAGAGAGAAAGAGAGAGCGAGAGAGAGAGTGGTGGTGCGTTAGATTAATGGAAGGAGCTCAGAGAGACAGAGTAGGAATTAACCGAAAATAGAAAAACGCACGACAGAGAAAATGTGTCGCGAGAGACAGGAAACGTAAAATAGAACTGAAAGTTCACGGTTGGTTTTGGGTTTTGAAGTTTGAAGTTGAACGGGCTCCTGTAGTGCGTCCCAAACGATGTCGCTCCAAGACTCCTTGTACTGTAGCTAACGGAGAAGATACCAAAGAGGTGTTTGGCAATCAACTATTTTTTAACTTATGGACTAAAAGTTAGTTTTTTGAATCTTAACTTATTGGTTAGTTTATTTAACTCCAATAAGTTGATTTTTAAAAATCACATAAGAGGAGCTTTTTGGATGATCAGCCAAAACTTTTTGAATGATCAGTTAAAAATTAATAGGTAAAAAACTAATTATACTAACTTTTTTCATAATTTTTGAATTATGATGTATATTATATCTGTGTCATATTATTATTATAGATATTTTTAATTTATTAAATAACAAAATTTATACATATTATATAAAAAATACTGATATGATGTAGCTCGCTTCATCATTCATATTAATAGAGAATTTAACGATATATTATTATTATGTTTTTTATTAAAGTTATAAACTTAATTTTTATAAAATTAAATATCTAAAATATAAATTATTATAAGAATATTCAACGAAATAAGAAGAAATATAATATTAATGCTTTTATAACTTTTTTAAATCATGCACTCATAAGTCATTTTATACATCAACAACTACTACTAAACAACTAATTTTACCAAACATATTTAATAAACAATTAATGTTATCCACTAATCAATTTAGATGATAGAATCAGCTATCAACTAATAGCTAATACAATCCGCTATTAGCCGAACATGACCTAAGTCTTTAAATCAATCTTCATATTCTATAATTATCCAAAATGTATATTTTTATCTGAAAAAATAATTATCTCAATGTATTACCTTTAACTAAATAACATACATATAATATTCAATACATCGTTGTTGAATTAATAACTCAAAATAAAATACTTGTAATCAACCATTGCAACTTTTCATCCTCTCAAAGAGAATTAGGGTAGGTTGTGGTGTTGAGTTGAGTTGGGAGAGTGATTATTATACTTTTGAAGGGAAAAGTGACATTGTCCAGAAAGAGTTGGTCAAGTGGATTCCATCAGAAAACACAAGAATACCAGCGGCATGGAGAAGGACGATAGAAACCAGAGAGACGGAAGCCGGCATCAACCTTGTCTGCCAGGCTTTCAGTGGAAAGTCACAAGCTTTTGTGATTAATAAAAATGCACTAAAGACAATTTTCAGTAGCAAGTCCAAAATAAATAAACCTGGTTTCGAGACATTATTCAATCGTCTAGCCACCATAAATCACCAAATAAATTAAGAAACCTGGCAACTGAGATGATTGGATTGAATAGTCCTACTCCTAGACAATTGCTACTACTGGGATGTGAAAATGTCATGTCCAAATCAGAGGTCCAACTTCTTTGCTGCTGAATTGAACATCTCGGCTAGGTCCTGCTTCACGCTAGCATCAGCAAATATAAAATCAACTGCAGTTCTTGCAAGCTCAAACAATTCCCTCTTTCCAAGACCTATGGGGTCAGAAGAGACTTGTATAATGAGTAATAATATCTCACATCATCTCATCTCTTTCAGTTCAGACCTTTTAAACATCTACATACCAAATGCAGAAGAAGCGATATTATACTCCTTGGAAAGGCTGGTGGAGAAAATTCCAGTGTCATCGGTGCACAGAACCAGAGGATGCTTCGCCATGTACAGATCAGCTGCACCGTAACGCAGAATGTTAAAAATAGGCACTAGTAAAAGCTAACTATGCTCATGAGATCCTGATGCCTCTGTTGCTAGAACATAAAACTTAATTGTGAGGGCAGATATATGAAATATAACAGATTAAATCGAAACAGAAATCTGACCAAAATGATGTATGTCCAGTGAAGAAATAGTGTTAGTCCTGATATTGGATGTCAAACAGATCTCGACCTGCAAAAGTTCACCCAAATTGGAAAAATAATGGATTCAGTGAGCTATAACTAGATCATTTCCCTGCACTGTAGATAACTGTGGAAAAACAAGGAAATACACATAGAAGCAACAGAGTTAGGGTACACTTTTTCTGAAGGTCAATCAAAAACCTTTAGACCAATTTAAAAATTGCTATCAATGTGCTTGGAGATATATTCGTATGTGCTTAATGCCAAATAATGGAAGTGATCTAGGTATCCTACCGGTATTTTAGATGATTTTAACATCCATTGTTCTTTCTCTCCAAGGCAACATGCATGGCCAAGCCTGTGTGGTAGGAAGTCGAGCATTGCTTGGATTTCCTCATGATTAGGTACCTAAATGCACTAAGTTACAAAATAAACAAAAAGAGTAATTTCACCACTAAGAGGAAATATAACCTTTTCTGAGTAGTCTGTATCAGAATAGGAAAACAAACAAACCTCTCCGCAGTGAAGAGTTACATAGAGACCTTGTTCCCTGGCAAATTTCAATGCCGGCAAGAATGTGATCCTTCATTGAATGGAATAGTGATTAGATATCGTAGTTCATATGTAACAATCACAAACAGCTATTTATCTGATGATAAGGAACTACTGCCAGTAAGATGTACCATTCCCCAACAACAGGATTTCCAGAAAGGTCAATACCAACTACTCCAAAATCCCGCATATCCAAAGCAAGCTTAACCTATATTATAGTGGGAACAAAAATCAAGAATATCCAATTCAGAACTATTAACATACAACTGCCACTTGATCCAACATACAGTTTCGATTGCAGATTCAGTGGTCTCACGACGATCAATGCTCAGAAGAAGTCTGACATATATCTTTTTCCTTGAAGTTCCATGAAATGTATCATTCGCAGAATTCACGTAAGTTCTAGCATCCAAATCATGTGGGGTGAAATGAATGTCAACAGCACTAACAGCTCTTAAACCTTCCACCACAGCTTCCATGTAAGAACGTTTAGTCATTCCTATAGAATCATTTCTCTGGATAATGCACAACCCACAAATTTTTATATCAAGAGAAACTCAATACAGAGGTCTCAGAGACAACAAAACTAGAATGTCAAAGCTTGAGTAATATTTTCCAAAGCAAATAATTTATAGTAAAGTACCTTTGGAGTGGTTCTTAGCTCCAAATATACAACATTTTCCAAAGCAAAATCTTCAACCACCTGTTAAGGGAATCAATTTAGAAGCAGAGGTAATTGGGTTCAAACATGAGGTACAAAAACTGGGGCAATTAACATACTTCTTTTGTGATCCTTGTGACAGTTTTGTGATCCGTGGTAATGACATGAATCAGGTCAAATAATTTGAACACCTCACTCAGAGATCGATCATCTGATCAGAAGCAAATAAAGGTTTCAAAAACAATACATGTCAACAGACAAAAGCCAAACTGAGTAAACTATTAGGTCAGAAAATTGAACTGAATTATGGGAAGAACTAGGCTTTCAATCTCAAGAACAATGGTGATGTGTAATACGATGAAGGCATATTACAACTTAGCTCAAACACATGAGCAACTGACCAACTAATAATCAAAACGTGAAGTTAACTTCAACAAAAGCTTTTTTCCCACGACTCTCGGCAACTAAACACAAGAGTGATTAGAAAAAAGAACAATGAACGTACTTTTCATGATAACATGTTCCACGTCCGAGGAAACAACGATGCCTTTCTCACCCAATCCTCTGGCAAGTTCTCTGTATAGAATCGGAAAGAAAAAAAAGGGAACAAACAAGAAAAGTAAAACAAAAACAGGAGAAATCCAGGACAGAATAAAATTTTGTTCACTTCTAAAGCTACCGACAATTTTTCGTCCACTAATCGGAACTTGAACATCTTAAACATCAGAAAGAAACTACACAATCAAGTTCTTCCTACCCCCGAGTTTAAGTAAATGAATACAATGATTGGCCATATAACAAAGTGACTAACTCAAACAAAACAGAAAAGAACGCATTACATAGGAAAGGAAAATATATCTTTGAACAAGAGCAAAAGAAAAAAAATGAGGGAGTGTAGAAGGCATACAAAAGGGTAGAGTCTCTGATGGAGCCATTCAGATGGGCATGAAGTTCAACTTTTGGAATAGAAACACACCACTCCATTCTTTGCTTGCTGCTTGCTTCTGGATACAGTGAATATCTGGGGTCAACCTTCATATCTCCCATCTTTTGTCCAAGGGTCAACTAATGATTTGCCGGCATATGTTGTCCAGCCCAAATCACTGGGTCGTTGAAAGTGACGTTGAGGGAAGGGATCAATTCCACTAGGCAAAGAGAGTCCAAGAACGGCAGTGCAAGAGCTGACTAAAATTTGGAGAAACTTTTAGTTGCTAAACTTGGTCCACTTGCGGTTTATTGGGCTCTCGATGACTACTTTCCTTTGCAGCTTTGAGTATCAAAGAGCCAACTATGGCATTCCATGCCCATTTGATCACTTGCCTAGTCTGTCACTAATCATTAACTGTGGCACTTGTTCTGCTCTGGCATAGATTCAAAATTACGGATTCAATTCCTTAGATGGAGGATTCAAAACCTTTCCTTGGTGCAAAAATAGATCGCCTTGTCATGCGAATAATTATTTTTGTAATTTTTTAAAATTTAAGAATTATTTATAATTTTAAAAATTATAATGTTAGGACGGGAGTGTGCCTGATTAGTTGGTTTTTTATTTCCTTTTTTTATCTGTGGAGTAAAGATTTAAACTTGGGTTATTTTTCCGGGGTCAATACCCTAGGTTGTATCCTTTCCGACTCATTTTAACTTAAACTCGGAAATGGGTCTAGTCTCAGCTTCCCAACTCTTTGAAGAGAAATAAGTTGTTCGACTATTTTATCCGGTTGCTCCATTTCTTTTCCCTTTGACTCCCCTATCAAAAAAATGAAGAAAGACTTGTCGAAAATCACCATGGTACAACTAAGAAAAACATGGGATTTAAAATTATAAATAATTCTTAGATTTTAAAAAATTACAAAATAATTCTTCAATATATTATATTATATAATTTTTAATTTTATTTCAACCGTATTTCAAAAAATCATAATAATATATAAATGATATAATAAGTTCCTCTTTATTCTTGTTAATATTTTTTCATGTCTCTCGAATAAAAAATAACTATAATTAATATAAGAAATAGATCATTTTATTATCATAAAAATATAAATAATAAATAATAAATAAAATATTTAAAATATTTAAAATATTATAATTGATTTTTCTTAAATATTATAATTGATTATATCAAAGTCAAAACATTATATCTAAAAAAAAGTCATAACATCCTTTAATAATGACGATATGGATATAGGTCCATAAGCATAATAACAAGAGTTCCTATTGAGGAACACCACAAAGTAGAACTGAAACCTAAAATAAAAACATTTATAATTAAAATTTTGATATTTATATTGTAGATATAGAATTTAAAATATATATTAAATATATGCGCAATTAAAAGAAAACTAAAAATAAAAATAAAAATAAAAAATGGAAACTTCGTTCGATGACATATCTGCTCAAATTGTATTTGCTCCAATTTTTATTTGGTACGAAACTCTCTTTAGCGAGATGAGTCTCATTATCACCATCATTCAAACTTATTACACTAAATGACATATTAATACTTTCCTATCTTAGATTATCTTTCAATTCACTCTTATCTATAAAACTTTGTTTCAATTTGCTAAAAGTTCAATATGATCAAGATAAAATAGATCTATAAAACTATTTTTTCTATTAAAAGTCATAGTAACAAACAAAATTAAATTATTAAGAAGTTATGATAAATTATATTCAACTTAATAATAATATATCTTTCTTGAAGTTTTAAGTCATATTTAATAAATATCAAATCATTTAATCTTTTGTGTTCCAATCTATTTCTTTCTTTTTTAGAGTTGTACACCCAATTCCAATCACATATTGACTAAGAATTCAAATTGCAAACATTTATAATTATAGAATACCACTTCCAAATTAATCATACTAAACAACTATAAAACAAAAAAGTAATTTTATAAAAATAAATGAAGAATAATTTTAAACAAGTAACAAAAGTTAATAAATATATATATATAGATTAAGTTTGTCTATTTCACACATTGTAATAGATATCCAAAATCATCGCACACGTCTTTATATACATATAATTGTGAGTTAAGGAGATATTATGTCATCTCATATGAAACAATTATTTTAATAGTTAATAGCATTATGTTATTAACTTCAACTTTATTCTCAAAACTTGATTTAGAATAGACAATCGAATTCAGAAATGCCTTAACAACAAAAAACAGAGAGTAAAATTGTCTTTCTCATTTTTTATTGATGATTGCAAGATAAGGTGTATATAATGAAAGCTTATTTTTTTGGATTGATCTTAATTGCTTCTTTCTCCTTCTCCGTAGCATCATAAAAATAACTTTTGTTGCCTTCTCATGACTATCAACTAAATGAAGTACTCTCACTAAAGATTTATAAACTCATACAACAATCAAAATTCGTGATCTTCAAGTATAATCTTGGAAACCTTCATCATATCATTAAAATGGCATATTGAGATGCAAATCATTTATTATTTATAAACATTTATCTCAACTCATTCTTCATTTGAACAAAACACTAAAATGATAACAAATTAGTTACAAATCTTGTAATGATAGGATGATACAAATTCCTACCATTGGTGAAATCTTTTTTCATCAAATTCAAAACCAATGCCTTGATAGTTTTAATGGGTACTTTTTCCCACAGAACATGGCCACTAATAAAGTTTATGGTTATAAAGGCTGTTAGCTCCGAATTTTTTTTATGATTAATTGAGTATGATTAGATTAATTAAGTAACTTGTGTTAGCATTAATTAAGTTGACATTAATTAGATAAGATAGCATTAATTAGCATATGACATTAAATGAGTTAGATAGCATGTATTAAAAAGGAATTAATTAAGTATGATGGCATTAATTGAGTTAGGTGTTGTGAATAAATGAAATTTATGTTTTAGTTGGGCTTAAGTTATATGAGAGGATGATAAGAATGGGCTTAAGTGGAGAATGGAAGAGGAGGAGAAATTAAAAGACAAATGGGCTTTGGGCCTATGGGCTCAAGTTAAATGAAGGAGAGTATAAAAAGGAAGAGATTTTAGTTGGTTAGTAGAGAAAGAAGGAAGAATACGAAAATGAGAGAGGAAGAAAGAGAGAGAAGTTCGTGAAAGGTGAAGGGAGAAGAAGAAAAAGAAGAAAGCTAGGGTTTGAGTTTCCAAGTGGATCAAGTGGTTGTTTCAAGAATGTGCAAGAAGTAAAAGTGTGGAGGAGAGTCTAAGCTTCATTTTGAGCCAAGAAACTTCTTGGTTGGTTGAAGATTTAAGGTAAGTCTTCATTTCAAGTTTAAGTCTTGGTTGGGTTTTGGTTG
>JANKOE010000002.1:48481330-48498463 GCA_026284465.1 Erythroxylum citrifolium | reverse complement strand
AAAATTCACAAACTTTAGGAAACGAAAACATGAAATTACTTCCATATAACCTTACCCATAATTTAACTAAGCCATTAACATCAAAACTCATCCATAAAACCAACAAAAATTCGAAAATTTTCCCTACCTAATGAAACCCACGAAATCAGAATTTGGCTTCAAAGAAAACTTAAACCCTTTCCTTCATAACTAACTCTTTCATCTTTCAACCACCAATTTGAAGCAAGAAAAGAGAAACCCAAGCAATAAAGCCAAGAAATTTCGAAATCTCTTACCTTAAATGACCCACGAAATCCTCTTCTCTTCCTTGCAAAACCTTCTTCTCTTCTTCTTCTTCTTCTTCTTCTTCCTTCTTGATGGCCGAAACTTACCCTATCCTTTTTTTCTTCTTTGAACTATCGACCCTCTCTTCTCTTTGTGCTAGAAGTTTCGAAACTCTTCTTTCTTTTCTTTGAGAAATAACGTGAGCTTCTTCTCTCTTTGATGCATTTTCGGTGGTTCTAGAAACATGGCTTAAGAGACCAACTTTTCTAACTTACTAACCCATGCTAAAACGACAACATCCCATTCTCCTCTTCATTTTCGTAAGCCAAGCCACAACTCTTAAGTTTATCTTTTATTTAACTCACTAACTCCTAACATACACGACACACACATGCTTCTCCCTTCCTTCCACTTTATTTCCTTTTATTTTCTTATTTCATTTCAACTTGAATGGGCTCTAGCCCAAAGGCTTCTTTCATTCTAATGCCTTAAACTAAATAAAACCTAAGCTAACATCATCCTTAAATTGTAACTCAAATGGACCCTAGCCTTGGGCTTCTTTTCTTGTTTTATTCTTTTGCAATTCAAATGGGTTTTTTTCTTCATTCTTTTGCAAAACTTCTCTTAAGTCTTGTTTGATTTGCTAACTACTTCACTTAACTTAAGTAGTAAGCCCACTTAAGCCCAATTCCATCTTTCCCTCCTTATTACTAAAATTTGCCCAATTTCCCTCCTAATTTCGTGGGCTTCATGTATTGGTCTTTCCTTCTTCATTTTGGCCCATTTGCTTTCTTTTCCTCATTTTCTCTTCATTTAATTTAACTAATAACTAACTTAATGCTTAAGCCCACTTCCACTTAAGCCCACTTGCACTTCATTTACACTTCACTTAAGATCTATGCCAAAGGACTAAAAGCCCACCTAAGATACCTTAAGCCTTAAAACCATATACAACATCCTAATTTTCTCTTTCAATTCAACTTATTGTTTTAAACTCTAATTTTAACTAAATCCTTTCAATAAAATCCATACAAGCTCTACTAATAAACAAATAAATCCTCAATTCATATAATTCTTGTAATACTAACAATACAACACAAAATAATAATTTCTCCACAAATCGAATTTCACTAAATCCCTTCATTAAATAATCATGACTTAAGCAATAAAATCCCCAATTTATTCCAACCAAATTAAAAATTATCAAACTAAAACCTCAAAATAAAATTAGACATGCTTAATACGAATCGGGGCCCAACATTAGAGGAGAAATAAGGTTTGTCTTTCATTTAAAAGAGGAGAATACGAAATTGAAGAGGGAGAAGGAGAGAGAAACATGAGGGAGGAGAGAAAGAAGAAGGAAAAATCGAAAAAGCTAGGGCAAAGGAGGAGATTTCGTGGAAAGGAGAAGGATTCAAGGTCTTCAAGGTATGTTCTTCATCTTCTCCATGCTTTAGTTAAGAAATAGGTTGAGATTTTGTGGATAAGAACATCTAGAGAGAGAAAGGGGTTTATGTTGGGAATGGTTAGAGGAAGAAGAAGATGGTGAAATCCATAGGGCTTTTGGGTTTCTAAGCTAGGTTTAGAGTTTTCTAACCTATTTAAACCATGGGTAGGTTAGATTGGAGCTTGATTAGGTTTTATGGTGATTATGGAAAATTGAGGATTTTTTTTATTGAATTGAAATTCATGGAATTTTGTTTGTGTTTAGGAAATCAAGGGCCTATTCAAGAGCAAGAGAAAGGAGGCAATTAATTTTGGATTTCCAAGGGGAAATAAGAGGAGTAAGAGTGGAAGCAATTTGAGCAAAGATCTAAAAGCAAGGAATCATGGTGGGTTTCGTGTTTATGATAGAATTAATAAGCATAATTGTTGCCATGTCTCCGCTTGGAAAGGTGATGAACGGAGATCACTGTTTTGATATCATTGCTTGGTTTCATCTCTGGTTTTGGTATCCGACCATAAACAAAATAACGAACAAACACAAATACACAAAACTCTAAAAGACAAACAAAATATTAGTGACAAGAAAGAACTCTTCAAGTTATAGTAGTAGAAAATATGAGAATAACAAATTAAACGATGAAATAAACACCAACATTTAACATGGAAAACCCTCAAGTGTAGAGGAAAAAATCATAGGGAAACCGACAAATAAACCTACTAAACTCAATAAGGATTTACAAAAAAATTTGATCTCTCACCCTCAAAACAACTAGTTGTCTCACAAAATTTCAAGATTAAAATCAAAATTGATATCACAACCAACAATCACTCAAACAAATCCTCAAAACAATCAAACAAGGATAATAATACAAAACCCTTTGCCTATTTCTATTTTTTCTCACTTTTAAGCGTTATGGTTACACTCTCTACAAAAACCTATATCTTTTTCTCTTTTGTATCACAAAATTAAATTTTTTGTAATTTACAAAGCCACGTAAGTAACCATCTATCTTTCCAAAACTGCCTCATTCATAGACATATATGCTTATAAAGAGTTACACAGTCTCCACACACAGTCGTGTATCTTCACATGTTCATAGAGACTTTTTTTGTTTATTTACATTATCGTGTAAGTCAAGAAATGAACCACAAATTTGTTTACGATCACCGAATGTCTTAAAATAGTGGTAGACACTCAACAATCTCCCCCTCCACCCCAAATATTAGGAAGACACATTATGATCCATCATTTGCTTAAGATACAACCTGACAAGCTTATAAAAAAGCTTATGCTTATTTTTAAGAACCACTTTAGTCAGCATATTAGTACCATTCAAATCCATATGAAGTTTCTTCAACATTAATTATTGCTCTTTTATCACATATGGGAATGATATATTGTATTTTTGCTCAAGTTAATAGCACTTTGACTATCACAAATCACTACATAATCTTCTTGTTTCACATCTAACTTCAGAAGGAAACTTTTTAGCCATAGCATCTCCTTACGGGCTTCCACTACAACTACGTATTTTGCTTCAGTTGTAGATAAAGTCAAACACTTTTGTAGTTTGGATTGCCATGAGATGACTTCCCCTATAAACTTGAACAAAAAACCTGAAGTGGAATTTCTTCAATCATGATCTCCAGTCGTATATGTATCTATAAAACCTTCTAAAGTTGGCTCAGAATTACCAAAGTACAAAATCTACTTTGATGTTACTCTCAAATTTTTTATAATCCATTTCACCACTTCCCAGTGAACCTTCTCTGAATTTGACAAGAATCTACTTACCATCCCAATCCTTGAGCAATTTCTAGCCCCATGCACACTATTGCATACATCAAAGACTTTACTGCAGATGGTATAGAATAAAGGACATATCATATTTCTCCTTTTTCTATTGAGTGACATGCATGCTTACATAACTTATAGCATGATGCCAGTGGCGTGCTAACTGGCTTGGGATGCTGCATATTGAACCTTTCTAGCACTCACGCAATATATCTCTCTTAAGATAACCATAATCACTTGTTCTTACTATCTCGAGTTATCTTCATACCCAAAATCTCTTTTCAAGTCCCAAATCTTTCATATAAAATAATTTGGACAAGTCCTCCAACTTTTGGATTCTACCAATGTCTTGACTCACAATCAACATATCATTAACATAAAGAAGAAGAATGATGAAGTTCTCGTCTAAGTACATCTTGAAATACATGCAAGCGTCATCATATGTTCGCTTGAAACAATGATTCATCATAAAGAAATCAAACTTTCGATATCATTGCCTTTGAGCTTGTTTTAAGCCATAAGGACTTTTTTTTGAAGTTATAGACCAAATTTTCCTTACCTTTAGCTTTGAAACCTCTTGGCTACTTCAAGTATATCTCCTTTTTCAAATCTCCATACAAGATGGTTGTTTTAACATCAAGTTGTTTGAGTTTAAGATCCAAATAAATAGCTAAACCCTAAATTGTTCAAATTTAGGTCGTCTTGACTACTGATGAAAAGATTTCATCAAAGTCAATAACCTTTTTTGGATTAAATCGTTTCACTACCATCGATGCCTTGTGTTTTACTGGCTTGTTACTATCTCTCTTTATCTTGAACACCTAGTTGTTTTTCAATGCCTTTTTACCTTTTGGAAGCTTAATAAGCTCGTATGTATTATTCTTCTTCAAAGAATCCATCTCTTCTTTCATAGCTACAAGTCAAATATCTTTGTCTTCACAAGATGCAATCTTTTATACATTCTTAGGCTCCCCCTCAGTAGTAAGTAATAGGTATTCAGAGCTTAGATGCCTTGTGGAAGGTCTTTTCTCTCTTATTAACCTTCGAAGCTGTGTTTCATCAGCTGTTGGATACAATTACTCCCCTACTTATTATCCTCAATGGATTTATCTCTGATGTTATCTGGATGTGGTTAGTGTAGCTTATCATTATTAGATTGTATCTGATCAACACCAATGTGTATTTATTAACACGCTTCACCTTCTTCACTTATAGCTGCTCAATAGTTAAAGGAATTGGCGAAGAACTAATAGTGACATTTGAAAAGCTATACTTAATGATTTATCTCCACTCAAAAGATCAACACCTCTCTCGTGCTCTTGAAACACCGCATCCTAACTCCTAACCACCTTTTTCTTCTCTAGTTCATAAAGTCTGAAGCCAAACTGAACACCACCATATACAACAAAAATGCAAGCTTCTTTCTATGATCCTTGGGTACATGTTTGAATAGGACACATATATACCATCGTGTTAAGCTCGTGTTCCAAGGTGAATCATTATATTTCTTTTTTGATACCGTACATACCCCTTTATTCCACCCTTGATTAAGCAATATGAACTATACATATCTTTGTTTTGGTCCACTATTTTACGTAAGTTACATAATAGGGTAAAGGATAACATAGTATATATATAGACCCCTATTATGGCATGTTATTCATTAAAAATTAGGGTTTTGAATTATTATAAGAATGCAAGTGGGAGAACAAATAGATTTTGGCCCCAAGAGAGTTTGAAAGCAGAAAAAGTCACTTAGAAGCCATTTTAACTACTAAATAAATAGAAGTCAATCATGGAAGAAGAAAAAGAATTCAATAAGATTCACTAAGGATTCAAGATTCATGATGATGACTTCTTTTTTATTTTATTTTTTATTTATTGCCATTTCATATTTGAATATAAACTAACTGGGATATAGATTTAGGTGAGATGAAACCTAGGATGTGATATGTTGAAATTGATTGATTTTTTGTTTTAATGAACTTCTAGTTTTATTAATATTTATCTATGTTCTCATAATTGATTAAATTGAAGGAATGGAAGTTAAAGGTTCAATTATTTGATCATATATTAAAATCTAGAGATAATTTGTATAAAAAGATCATAACATGGATAAAAAGGATTAAGTGAGAGTTACTCGAGAGAAATCATGAGATTTTCCTAGTTTAGGTTAAAACCTATCATGAGAATTTAAAAAATGAATTAATTCATTCTTAGGTTATCCTGGTTATAAAGAGATTTTAAATAATTTGATTTAAGGATGGGGGTTGTGTTACAAATGGCTAACAGTAGGTGGACACACAATGTATGGTTAGTTCCTATGAATTCTCCAATATTAAGTCTTTCACAAAAACCTTCAAACTGGTTTCTCGATGAACAAAAGTCGCTTTATTTGCCTAAAGTCGTGTAAACCAAAAAATGAATTAACAAAAATGAAGAAAGAAGTCAAGAATAATTATTCATTTTACATCATTAGTTTCTTCAGAGAGAGCATAATCTATATTATAAATTCTTAGTGGTCCAAGAAACTAAAATTGTTCATACCTAAATTTAGCTTAATCTTATTTTACTTTCTTCTTGATTATTGCTTTGTTTAGTATTTTAAGTGGTTATTTTATTTTCCTTTTCATATAATCATAATTGTTAGCCTAGATTATTAATTTTGTGAATAGTTGGTAATTAAATCATATTCCTTATAGATAGACCAGTACTTGACAAAGGTCATCAAGTTGGTTGCTTGCTTTGGAAGAAACTTAGATAATTTCTCCACTTTGAATTGTGCATCATACTTTAGGATTTATTTTCCTCTTGAAATTCCCCATAAAATCAACTTATTGTATTATAGGATTTCTAGAATAACATTATATTCCTTAATGTCTTGCTCTATAGAATTTAAAACTCATAACATGAGATATCCTATATTGTAAGCTTAGGTTTTTAAGTTTCTTTGTTATTACCTATAGTTAACATGTAAGAGAAGTCATAGCATCTCTCCCATATTTTATATAAATTTTTGTCGTCAAATTAATGGAAAAAATAGATGTCATTATTTAACCTTGTTACTTTGGATGGTGGAAAGTGTTTAGTTTGGTACTATCTTATATAGTAATTCATGCAACAAGGAATGCTTTTAGCTATTATTTTGTCCGATCCATTAAAGTAAATGGGAATAACCTCTGGCTAATGGCGTCGTTAGTAGTCCCATTGATCTTGAATATGTCATAGGAAATTAGTAATATATGCATTAGGATCCTTATCTTGTTATCTATCGACTTGTACATAATTTTGTAACATTTGGATTATATTAGGTTTGATCCTAAGTAATTAACATTAATCTCTAACATTGAAGTACTAGAAAGCATCCCTATAAGAGATAATTTGGTCATCATTATTTTGTGCTCTCCCGTTATAGATTTAGGCTATAAGTCTAGTGTATCTTAGATTTATTTTTAATATGTTCCCTTCAATTTTGATGAAGTGTTATTTCAAGCTCTGGTCCTCTTTTAGGAAAATAGAATGTCAGCTTCTTGTCATACATTAAGGATACGCTTGAAATCAAAGTAAAACAAAGTACCACAAACATAATAAGAAATTAAAAACATATGATATTAAAAAATTGTCTATCACTTTTCTGAAAACCAATTGCTTCTTCGGTAACCACCAAAAACTTGATAGGTGTTATTTCTCTATCTAGTTACAAATATTCTTATCACTAATTTACTAAATATAAACTTTTAAAAAATTACTATACATAAATAAAGTAAGTGTAGATTTTGTTAATAAGTAATACCATGGTAAGTAAGAGTCAATCCCTTGAGATAGTCATATGGATTGAAAAACTTAAAATTAATAAGTAGTCTAAACTAAATTAATAAAAGAGTGATTTGATGAATTTTGATTAAATAAATATAAAAAAAGAAAAATCTAAATTAGTAATCAAGAGAACCAATAATAAGGAAAATTATCAAAAAATTACTTCTAATATTAACGTTTAGATAAATACTTCCTAGAGTATTACCTTTAATTTCATGATTCGATTTATCTAGAATGGATTTATTAAATTAGAATAGCAAGTTCTCCTAGCCATTGCAATTGCACTCTCTTCTACTACAATCATCTACTCTTTTATTAATTAACCCATATTTCTACCAAATTAGCACATCTTTATGTGCACTAAGATATATGAAATCCCATTAAAGATTTCACCCCATTACTAAAATGATCATATAGATCTCTCTTGATTGACCCATTTAAACCCTATCAACTAAATCATAGTCCATTTATAGACAACTCTCTCAAATTGTCTGCAAGTGAATTAACACTAGATTTAGTTGTGAACATAATTAAATCACAAGTTAAAATTAATCAAAGGCATTTTATAGAAATATATCTCATTTCATAAATTAAGATAATTAATTAATCCAAAAATAAATACTAGGATTTTCCTCATATAAGTATAGAGAAGTGTTCATATTCAAAATAATGAAACAATAAAAAATTAGGAAAATATGATAGAAATACTTCAATATAAAAATCCAAATATCATCAATAGCCTGGTCCATTAAGATGTTGTGTAAATATTGATTTGTTGATGACAATGAACTTAAAATTGGTCTCATGAGGATTCTTGGACCTTTTAATTGTTAACCTTAACCTTTAAAGAGAAAAAAAGTGTCTAAAGTGTATGGTCTCTAAAAGTTATGGAAAATTTTAGTTTTCTCCTTTATATATGTTTTCATATCCTTGGATATGTTTCAGATCATAAATACGGCCTAGGCCATGGATTTATTTACTTAATTTAGGAGAGAAACACAGTCTTTATCATGCTCTTACTCCTAAATTGTGGATCTTTGTTTTTCTCTTGATGGATCCTCTTATTTCTCATGTGTTCAACAAACAATCTTTTGCACAATCATGACTAAATTCGTGTTACTCTATGTATTTTCTTAAATGCTATATAGTTTCTCTCTAGAACATATTCTAGATAATATCTCTCTCTACACTTGATCCATATAAAACTTAGTTAGCACACGGGCATGGCCACACTGTTTTCCTCTAAGAATTGTGATTTTCTCATTGATTTTTCTTGAAATAGTCTCTAATTCTTCAATAATCTAATGAAAGGTGAATTTATCACAATTACTTAAAAATAAATAAGAAAATTTAACATGGAAATTAAAAAATACTTAAGAAAATTTATGCATTTTTCATGCATATTATTTAACACTTGAGAAAAAATAGTTCAGTCTTTCTTCTTCTTTTCATTACCGCCCATTTGGTGAATTACCTTCATACCCCCTCTCTCCCCTCCTTATTTCGAAAAGGTTAGCTACTATTTAAGGATATTTATGGAATTCTTGGGGGATCTCAAACGGAGGAGCTCTCCTTCCCTCTGAAGATCTCTAGTAATGGGCAATCCTTCTACATCCTCTTCGAAGGGTGTCTTGGATAAAGGAGACCCTCAATGTCGAAGGAGTTGTTCCCACCTTTATCAAGTGTGAAGACTACGAGGAATCAGAGGGAAGAGCCTGCTAGGACACAAGGAAATGGTGAGAAATTTCAACGTACAGTGAAGACAGAAAGTGCTTAGAAAAATAGAGCCCATATTTAGTCCAAAAAAGGGAAACTGAAGTACTACCCGAATGTGCTCTAGGACGGGATTTTTACTCCTCCGTTAGAGTTGCTATAAGCAGGTGCTAAAGCATGGTCGAATGCTTTGGTTGGGTTCTTTTGGTCTAAAAGATTGGCTTTTCCAGCGGTTAATGCCTGGGCAAAGGCTAAATGGGGACATAAGGGTCTAGAGAAGGTGATGCTTAAGGAAGATGGGTTAATGTTATTCAAGTTCTCTGAAAAGGCCAATTTGTTAGAGATTATAGAGCAAGGTCCTTGGCATATTGGGGACTAACCACTATTTGTACAACAATGGAAATTGGGAATGGATGTGGATAGAGGGAATTCTTCTATGGGTACAGTTTCATGGATTACCAATGGAGTATTGGATGGTGGAGGGGCTAAGTCACCTGGCTAGCGCATTAGGAAAACCAATTTATAAGGACTCCCAAACTGCTGCAATAGAAAAAATCGGGTATACAAAGATTTGCATTGAATTCCCAAAGCATGCTTCTTTACCGAAAAAACTACTAATTCTACGACTTGGTGAAACAGGAGAGTTGGTGATAGATGAAATTATCATCTCTTATCCATGGAAACCAGTATCTTTGAGAAAGAAATGGGTGGCTAAAGGTCGAATTTTGAAATTAGGTTGGCAGGAAGATATAGAGAATGTAGAGGTTACAGATGATGGGCAAACTCAAACTACAAAGCAGGGACATTTTCTGGAAGGGAATAATAATGCGATCACAGCAGTTAGCTCTCCTACTAAGCAATAGTATGAAGAGGTGATAGTTCAAAAAATAAATGTAGATAGTGTAATATTGATTGGGAGGTCCAAAGAGATAATCCAAGGGAAGGGTAGTAATAAGAATATGGCTTGTGTAGATGGGCTGACACAAAACAAAAGACATGGTGGGGAGCCGGCAAGATAGGGAGGTCTTATGATAAGTGAAGCACCAGTACTTCGAACGACCATGATAAGTGAAGGGAAGAAGTCTTACATAAAGACTGATAAATTGATTCCAAAGCTTAATACTTTAGAGGCTGATGAATATGAAAATACAGAAACAAGTATTAATTTGGGAAAGGAAGTAGAATTCGATACTAAAGCTGGGGAGATTAGTCTTTTATCAATAGAAGTCGGGAAAAAGAGTGTTGGAAAGAAAAAAAGGTAAGAAGAAAAATCATAAGGGGCTTATATCCCCAGAGCATCTTTTTTGAAAATACCTTTAGATGTCGGTATTAGTATGGAATACAAAGGGACTTAATGATCGCCTCAAAAAGCTGATTGCGCAGGAACTAGTTGCTCAAAAACAACCTATTTTGGTAGGACTTTTAGAGACAAAAATAAAGGCTGCTACTGTCCGTAAGTTGACTGTTGGACCCCGAACCTATCTTCAAAGTTATGACTACTAAATAAGAAATTTTTGGAGATTTTTCATGTATAAAGAATAGGAGAATTTATGAAATTGAAAAGAAATGGAAAGAGATTATTTTTAATCAAGTGAGTTGGATAGTATTCTGAACAGGGTTCAGTATTTTGAGAAATTCTCGATCTGTAGAGATCCAATTGAATTGATTCTTAAGTCAAAATAAAATTGAGACATGGGGCTACAAGTCATATGAAGGAATCGAATTTCAATTTAGCCCCTAAGACTTCCAATTTCTGAATTGAAATCGGGTTTAGTGTTTAGTCTTGGACTGATAAGTGCAGTCAGTATTTTAGTCATAACGTTTGATCTAGTTATCCAAATGAGGTTATTCTTGTTTTGGATTCAACTAGAAAGATAAGGCTACAATTTGTATGAAGAAAGTGAATTTTAATTCAGCCTATAAGATTGTCAATTTTTGGATGGAAGTTAAGTGCTGGAAAATGTTTTAGCATAATGGCAGTCCGAGATGTTTGGACTATAACGCATGGTATAGTGCACCAAATTAGACGATTTGTGTGTCCATTATGAAATTAATGCATAGAGGAACATTTTTTTAGAAGGAAGTTTTGGCAAATTACTTCAATTTGATGATTAAAAAGTGTCCTAAAGTAGCATAAAGTAAAATGAAATGTGCAGGGGCATTTTAGGTACATCACTTAAAGAGGTAAGTTATAAGGCAAAGAAGGAGGGGTAAATGGGTCTTTCCTCATTCATTAATGACATGGACAAGAAAACAAATAGAAGTGGCTGTAGGTTTGAGAGGGAGAATCACGAAAATAGCAAGAAGAAAGAAAGAAAATGAAGAGAGAAGAGAGAAGGAGAGAATCGGTGATGGAGAAGAAGAAGGAGAAGGCACAAGCAAGGGTTTCGGTTTTTAGGGGATTCAAGCAAGGTTTTTCGTGGGTTTCAAGAGCAAAGAGGAGGAAGAAGATGAAAGTCTCCTTTGGAGCTAAAGCATGGTCGAAAATGGAGAGGAAAAAGGTAAGAGAGAAGTTTTTATTTTTAATCTTTTAGTGAGATTTTAGTTTATTTGGCTTAAGATTGATATGGGTTTAAGATTTATAAGGTTATTTGAAGTGATTATGCTAAGATGATGTTTAATTTTGGGATGATTGATGGATTGGGATTCTTGTCTTGAATTTGGGGATTTTGAAAATTTGGAAGTTGTTTGGTTAAGATAGTTTGGAAAACATGATGAGTTTGTGTTTCCCTTAAGTTAATTTTGAGGAATATGCTAATGATGATGTTGAATTTGGATGATTATGGTTTAGGAAATTTCACATTGGAAGAAAGAGGAAAGGTTTTAGAGAAGTAATGCATTAGACAATTTCAAGCAAGGAATACAAGGTGGGTTTCTTGTTTATAGCTTGAATAATAAGCCATTGATGTGTTTTCAAAATCAAGAAAATAAAATGTTTCAAATGGCTTCTTAAATGTTACTATTATTGTTTGTCATGGATGTGAGAAATTGCAAAATTTGTTGCATTCAATGCTATTGAATGATTTGAGAATTGCTATGTGAATTTGGTTGACAAATTGTGAAATATTGATGTGAATGCATATGAAATATGCCATGTACATGAAATAAGCTTTTAAGAATGTGCCAATTTTGGGCAAAAATGTTTTCAAGATCATGATTACATGTTATGTGTGTTAGGTGTAGTCCATCCAAGAAATGTCGCGTGCACGTCGACCAAGTAAAGACTTCTCCCGCCTGCCCGCAAGTGGCACGGAGCTCCTTTTAGGACTCCCTCAAGTATTCGCCTACACAAGGCCATTTAATGGAATTGTGTAGTTGCCATGTTTATGGACTTGCCAAACCATTATGATGTGTTCTGTGTTATGATTTGTGATAAGTTTTGATGCATTCATGATTTATAAACAAGTTGAAAAAGGTATGAGTTGTGTTGTTGTGCGATTTTGATTTCTGAACAAGAATTCGGAGAAAAGTGAGTTTTATGATGAAATAAGCGTTTTGTAGCAAAAGACTTTTGAAAGGTTTTTGCTTGTTGTTTTGTTATAAGCATGTTACCCATAAAGCTTTTGAGCTCACCCCCTCTTTTTCCCCCATCTCTAGGTTTTTAGTAAGCGATCAAGTGAACGTGAATCAAGATCCCAATCCGAATTTGCATGTTGAATTATATTTAGAATAATTGATGTAAACCAAGGGTTCAAGTGGAATATGAGATTATTGGGTTTTGTATGCATTGATGTTGGTATTGTAATTTTGGCTTGGAAATGCCATTGGAGCATGTAAACAGTTATTTTAAGATGTTGATGAAAAATGGAATTGTATATGGATATTGAAATGTAAACTTGTATATGGATGACTATGATGAATGTTGGGCTTGAATGGTTGGTACGTATGCATATGTATATGTATAAATCAGTGAGTAATTATGGAAAAGAGACATATGAGTTTTGGATGATGAAATATAGCTTTATGTGACAATTTAAATAAGTTAAGACTTAAGAATGGATGATCATGAATTTAGAATGTGAACATATGTATGAATGATTGAATTGATGAACTTGGCATGTGAGTTAATATATTTTTGTAAGTGAATGTATGGAAAAGAAGGATTAGTATTTAAATGAATAAGAATGTTGGTGTATTAGCAAAGGAAATGAAGTTGAGATGAATTCTAAGTTTGAGCAAGAATAAGATTTTGTGAATTGCTGACATGATTTAGAAAGAATTAGCAAAACTTGTTTTCTTGGAAGTTGTAGTTCGTGTTTATAGCTTTCCGCCGCTATAAAGTTGTAATTTTTGGACATCGGAATCATGAGATATGAATGTTACAAGTTGGCATGTTGCTTAGGTTTTTGTATATATGACAGCTTTGGTAATTGATAAGAATGTATGGTTTTGATGGACCAAATGGATCAAGAATTGATAGTTTAATGAAATAAGTTTGATGTTTGAGTTAGTTATGAAGTGATTTTGCATGATAAGAAGTGAATTTGTGAAGATTATAACTGTTTATGTTGTTAGGAAGGAGTTTGGAAGCATGAAAGAAGGTTTGGAGGGCTTGGGGGAAGTCCGTGTCTGTTAAAAGGACATGGAAGTCCGTTTAACGGACCTTCTCGGATCAAAAAGGACCCCTTGCCTAGTGTATGTCCATTAAACGGACATGGAAGTCCGTTTAACGAACTTTCTCTGGTGAAATGGTGCAGTTTGCCCAATACATGTCCGTTAAACGGACATGCACGGGAAAGATTGTGATTTTTGACACTGTTGGAGGCCGAGTCAGGTTTTGTGGTCTTCATGAAAGTTGTAGCTCTTAAAATCTACTTTTTAATGGTTCAAAAACAAAAGCAATCCGACTTCTAGATTGAAAGTTATGGCAATCGCGCCATGAGAGGTTCAAATAGATTTAGGGTATGAATATTGTCTATTCTTTTGGACATAACTCCCTTGTCCGACCTCCAATTGAAGTGATTCTTGGACCAATGGATTCCTACGATATGTAGCTATCTCTCCATGAAATTTTGTATCATTTGGAGTTGAATTGAGAGACTTTGCATTAGAACAAGTGAGAGGTCAGTTGAGAGAGCATGTTCGGGGAATGAGCACATTTTGGTATTTTGATGATATATTGAGTTGTAGAACTCCGATTGAAGTGATTCTTGATCCAAATCAAACAAGAGACATATAGCTATGATTTCTATGAAGAAGTTAAATTGAATTAAGGTTTTAAGTTTTCCAAATTCTGTGCACAAGGAGGAGAATTGAGTTCAAGCATGGTGACTGTTTTGTGTAGGGTACACTATTGAACAAATTGTGAGTGAAATTTTGGGATGTTTTGAGAATGAAGATGATTGTTAATGTCTAACAAGGGTTCAATGAAAAAAAATTTTATGATGGCTTATGATTGGTCTAATGCAATAACCCTTCAAGGTAATATGCACGCACGCATTCATGTTTTCGCAAGAGAGTTGGGTTCTGGAAACGGGATCCAACATTTCCTAAAATCTTTGAACCAAAACCCCTTCCAAAATCCAAAAGATTAAACATACACTTACCTTGAATCTTCACTAATCAATTTGTTTCTTAGCTCAAATGGAAGCTCTAAACCTCCTCTTCCTCTTTCCTTCTTGCACAAACTTCAAAATCACTCCTTAAGACCATGAAAATTCAAGACCTAGCTAAACCTTCTTTCTCTCCTCTCTTTCCCTTCAACGACACTCTCTCTCTCTTCTACTTCTAATTTTCGTTTCTTATTCTTCTAACATAAGCCAAGTCTTCTTTCTTTCCTTTAATGAAGCTAAAATGACCAAATTGCCCTTCCCTCAATGCCTTAAGTCTTTAATGTTTAAGTGATCTTCCAACAATGCCCCTTATACATACTTACCACCCTAACACTTAATTCAATTTACCTACTTCATATTATCTTACTCACATTAGTATGCTAATTAATTCTAACATAAATTAATCTAGCAATACCCCAAAATTAATCTAATCATGCTTATTAAAAAAAATTTCCGGGGCTAACACCTTCCAGCTGGTTTATTGACTACATGGGAGGAGGTGTACAATAAATTTATGGAAAAGTTCTATTCTCATGAAAAGACTTCTGAGTTGCAGATGAATATAGTAACCTTCACTCAGATGGAGGGACAACCATTCCATGAGGTATGGGAACGCTTTAAACTCTTGTTCATGCAGTGTCCATACCATCATTTTCCACTCCACATGCAGAACCAATTCTTTTATGATAAATTAACGCAACAGTGTTAATACACAGTGGACAATGCAATAGGAGGAGCTGCGGGAGAGACGATAGCCGAAGAAATGTATGAAATCTTTGAAATGTTAGGGGCCACTTCTTAACAAAAGAGCGTGAGGGAAAGAAGAGCTAAAGTTTATGAAGTAAGCTTGAATCAAGAACTGGTTATGCAATTAGCTGAGTTAATAAGGCATGTAAAGATGCTAACTACAAGGCTACCCCCAAAACGTTACAAATCAGGAGGTATGTGGTATATGTTGAACTTATGGTCATGGAGCTAACATTTTTTAGTTTTCTTGTTAGTCTTTTGTAGATAAGGAAGAACAACTGAAGTCACTCAACGGATTTCAAGCAAAGGAGTGAAATGCTCCATACCCAAACACCTACAACCCTGGTTGGAGAAACCACCCCAATTTTTCATGGAAGACTAACAATTCACCAACACAACCCTAACCACAATACCAAATTGTCAAAGGCTAAATTATTACTAAAGGCAATCCTCACTTCAGAACCTACCAAGCAAGCCTTCTTTTGAGGAAAGCCTGAATGCGTTTATTCAAACCATAACTCAAAATCAAGAGACAAATAATAAGAGATTCGATTTTTTAGAGGCATCTATGAAGAGAATTAAGATCCAAGTAGGGCAACTTGAGGAAAGCCTGAATGCGTTTATTCAGGTCATCACTTAAAATCATGAGACAAATAATAAGAGGTTTGATTTTTTAGAGGCATCTATGAAGAGAATTGAGATCCAAGTAGGGCAACTTGCTACATAAATGCACAATAATTAGAAAGGGAAGTTGCCTAGTCAACCCAAGCAAGCCCAAGTAGTCACTATTCTGAGAAGTGGTAAGGTAATTGATAATCATGTTGAAATCCCTTCTATTCTATCTAGTTCAGGTAATCAAGAGGAGGAGAGCCTCACAAACGAAAAAGGTGAGCAGAACAAAGAAAGCAATAGGAACGACAACCATTCAAGTCACATTCAAAAGGTGAAAAACTGAGGCATGCAACTGAATCCAATGAAGAACCAAAACTGCATAAGACAACTAATCCTTATAGACCACTGATCTTATATCCAAGCCGCCTTAAGGAATTGAAACAAGATAAGTAATTTTATGATCTATATAACATGTTTTCCAAAGTTAATATTAATATGCCTTTGTTATGTGTGATCATAAACATTCCATGTTATGAGAAGTTCTTCAAGGAACTAAGCACCAAGAAATAGAAGTTTGAGCCAAATGAGAAGGTGATAGTTTTAGAGGTTGCAAGTACAGTGCTACAGTAGCAATTACACCCCAAATTGCAAGACACAGGGACTTTTTCTTGTGCAAGTATCAATGGGTAATGGTGATGAGGTTAAGAGTATGCTTGACCTTGGGGTGAGTATAAACCTTATGCCTCAATCTATTTATGAAAAATTGGATCTTGGACAGTTAAGACCTATAAACATGTATTTGTAATTAGCTGATAGGTCAATTCATTATCCAAAATGAATAATGGTGGATGTGTTAGTGAAGTCTAGAGGATTGATTATTCCTGTAGACTTTATTGTCTTAGATATGGGGGAGGTTAAAGTGCAAAGAAAGGAGCACATCTGATCCACACGTTAGTCTTTGGGTTATTCCCTTGGATATCGAATCAAAAAATTTAATTCCAAGGATTGCAATATAGAGTGCAACGTCGGGTCGTCTCACTTAATTGGAACCTAGCACAAATGATCTAAGCTAGCCTAATTGGCAAGAAATGGAATTAAATTGATAAAAAAAGGGGGTTTTGGATCATTGGTAAAACTTAACTAAATTGACTAATTGAAAGAAAAGTGTATAAAAGATATTTTTGGATT
>JANKOE010000002.1:48460197-48481230 GCA_026284465.1 Erythroxylum citrifolium | reverse complement strand
TATGTCATACACACCTCGAGGTATGAGTATCGTGACTACATAAGTCGAGTTATGACATTCATACCTCGAGGTATCACATGCATACCTCGAGTTATGACCTGCATACCTCGACTTACACTAGCAAAAAAGAGCTTAAAACTTACAAATATGCACATAGAGCCACATGCTTAACGATTATTGAGCCCAGTATCTAAAATGGGTACGAGACAGTATTTGAAATGAGTCCAATATCTATAATAGATACGGGACAGTTAAATAGACGCTCGATCATAACAAAATAAAAATGAAAGTGAAGTCTCATGTGCATTACATATATATCTTTACATGTATCATGTGAAACATTATAAAGAATGACTAATGTTATGCTATGTTTATGTATAAGTGAATAATAAAAAAGTACTGAATTGTGTTGATATAGTGATCTGCAATACTTGTATACATGTTGATGATATGAATGATTGAGGTGAAAGATTGGATTGTTCTAAAAATATTTTATGACATGTTTGTATTAAGATATGCTTATTGAGATATGATGTATAGTGTGATTTGGTATACAAAACTATATGGGAATTGATTCAAGCTAATATGATATACTTGTGATGTTGTATTTTGACTCGAGTGAGCATATCGATGATGGTTCATTCACTGAGTTCGCAAAATGCATCAAAATTGCAATGATGTTTTTCAAGTACTGAGGAGACCTGGCTTCTAAGGCAATCTAGTAGCAACCTAGTATTGTCAATTTTGGAATCAGGAATGGCTCAAAGGTCTGGTCAGCTGATGTCTGAGGAGTTTAGATAGATTGTTTTTGTTGGCATCTCATTTCATTTTAGATATTTTATAAAGAACAGTAAACTCTTAGATGTTTTTCGTAACGTACATATATAGATTATGAGATGTAATGACAATGTAAATGATGTTTGTGAAATGAAATGAGAAATGTTGAACTTATTATCACTTATGTTTTGTATGATGCCATAATAGTGAATATGATTGTTCTAACATGCCATTCTCATAGGGCATGTTCTTGAATGTCCTCTAGATGTTCGGGTATATGCTTTATTGTAATGGTGTGTTACAATGAGAGTTTATTCTAGGTTGTTCGATAGCTAGGTTTAATTAAAGGGCTTGTTTTAACTAAACACAACTTAAGGGAAAACCGAGATTAATAGAACTTGTTGTTAATCTATGATCAATAGTTCCAAGAGAGGTGTGGAAACATTATAACAATGAAATATGCTTAATTGTGTATAGGTTGAGATTGATTCGAGAACCAAAATTTACACGCATTCATCACTTTTATCATTTTTGATAGTTTGAATTAAATTGCTTTTGTTGATTTACTTTTACTTTACTTCCTTAATTGCATCAATCGAAACCCTACTTTATATCCTTAACATTAATTATTTTCATTGAAAAAATTATGCACCTGTGGATACGATCCTGACTCACCACAGGTATAAATCTTTGTGTGCAGAGTTAGGTTTATTTTCCAGTGCATTCAACACGCATCAAGAATTTTGACACTGTTGTCGAGTGATCGCGCGTTGTTACACTAGTCAAAATAAAATAACTAGACTACTACTGTAGCATTAGCGAGTCTAAGTCAATCCCAAAGAGAGTGTGTGTAAAGTTTATGGAATGAAATTAACCGGTGTTTATTAAAAAGGGGGGGTTTGGATTTTTCAAAGAAGAAAATAAAATAAAACTAACTAATAAAAACAAATTAAAGAAAACATGCAAAAAATAATAAAAGTGGAGAATTCGGTAAGGACCCGGTTGTTTGGTTCAATCTCGGCCTACACCCTGACTAAGCATATTTTTTATTAATTTGTTGTTATTTAACCTCTCTTAGCAACTATTAATCGTGGGTTAAAAATTAACCCAAGTTTTTCCTTATGTTTTGTTTAATCAAAATACGAACGTTAATTAAACCTAACCACCAAACAATCTAGGATACGATTTCTAGATTTAATTAGGTAGTAGCATTACGAATTAAGAAATTCGATTAATCAAGGCAACAATCACATACGATGCATCATTTAACCTAGGTCATGTTGTCCTTAATGATTACGAATCATTAGTCGCTATACATGAATTTCAACATAACAATTACGGATTATATCGAAATTCTAGCAATGGGTTTGTAATTAGCAATTCAATGAACACATTAAATGGTATAAGACCTTGTGGTATTCCACCAATTATGGAGAAAAACTCAACGTGGTAAGATGTTATTTTGAGTTCAGTGATTTAAATGGTATAAGACCTTTAACTGAGAGCCTATTTTCCATTTACGTTTTTAGTTTTCTATTTTTTTAAACCTAGCAAAATAAATATGTTTATTGGAGTTTTTTGTTTTGGTTTCTCACAGTTTTCAAAATTTATGAAAATTATAAAAGTAGTTTTAATTTCTAGTTCTATTTTTTCATATTCTAATTTACTAGCAAATAAATATATATTAAATAATTTAGTTTAATATTATATATTTAATCAATTAAAATTAATTATTAATAAAATTATCAATGTTTTATTTTATTTTTAATTTAATTTATTTTTTAATTAAATTAAACTAAATAAAAAATAATTATTAATAAATAATTAAATTTAAATATTTTCAAAATAAGTAAATTTCAAATAAATTTTGATATAGTAATTAAAATATATTTAAAATAAATATTAATTATAAATAAAGATTAATTTTTAAATTATTTATTTTAATAATGTATAATAATTTTTATTGAAAATTTATTAAGGAATATTATACAAGAGATTAAAATAAATTTAATTAATTAAAAATAATTTTTCTTTAAGTTTTATCTACTATATAATTATCATCAATAATAAAAAATTATAACTATATTAACATTAACATCTAAACTTGTTTTTGTTTTTATTTGAAAGAAATATAGAAATTAAAAATAAAAAATAAAACTAAAAATTACAACAACAAAAAAGAAATAAAACCAAATAGCCCCTTAAAGAATATGATTATAATTTTATCCTTACGCAAGACCCACTTTCTATAAAATTATGCATGGTTTTTACCAATTGAAATTAAATGAAATTAGTAATTGTTTAGGAGCAAACTTGGTATATGTGTTGACAGTGTGATCCTGTCTTAAATAATAATTTACATTTAATCAATCGTAGCTGGGGAAAGGTCTACACTAATCCACGTAAAAAAGTAAAAGCCTTCTATGCCCTTCTCCTAAGTATGAATAAGCAAGCGCTACGAACTCCAAATTAATTGTATATTTGTTGAAATAAAAATATGAAAGAGATAATTAGTGGTGTTATATATAGCTTACTGATTTATTCAGCCTTATGTAACATCTATTATATTTTATTTTAAAATAAAAATTATTTATGCATATAAATATTATTTAAAATGTATTAAACAATATGTAAAGTATAATATATTAATTATTATATAATTTTAAAACATATGAAATAGAAATGAAAAAATATATAACAAAATCTTTGTTTATACGTCCTTTTCATATTTGCTTTGTTTATAGTCATCTAATTTACGTAAACCGCAGCAGCAGAAAGGTGTATGTTAAAAAGAATATTACATTATGTAGGGAAAAATCAATATCATATCTATAAGACTAAAGAGTTCAAAACTGATACTTCAGTCCAGTTAGTTGGACCATTAACTATCCTAGTACTATGTCTCACCCTATTTTGGATTAGGAGGCCTTGAAAAGGAAGTTACGACCTCCGGTTAATTAGTAGATGACTTCTTCAATCCCACGACTTTGAAAGTAACCAACAAATCCTTACCCAACCACTACATAGGGATGTCAATTTTTGCTTGGCCCGGCCCAGTCTGGCCCGAGTTGACCCGACCATAAGTCAACGTCAAAAAACGACGTTGTTTTGTAAATTTTTTTAAAAATAGTAAGGATGGGCCGTCGGGCCATGGACCGTCCTGCAAGCCATTTTTTTAAACCAAGGGTCAACCCAGGACCGGCCTGGCCGATTGACATCTAGACCACTACAACAAAGTTAACATTTAGCTAAAAAAATCTTAGCAAAATGTGTAAAACACGTCACCTATAGTTTTAGCTACGTTTATATTTTGTCACCCAAAATGTCACTAAATCGTTGGAGCTAAAAACTATAAATGAAGTTTAGAAATCGTTGCTAATAATTTTTCATTTTGTTTTGCTTTCATGGCCAAAAACTATTAGCTACGGTTTAAGAATCATGGCCAAAGGCTTTTAGCTACGGTTTTTGAAACATTTTTCAGAAACCTAAAAAATACTTATTTTTAGCTAAGTTTCTAAAAACCTAGGCAAATGTTTTTAGTTGCATTTAATAAAACGTAGCCAAATATTTTTAGTTACGTTTTAACTGAATGTTATACAATTTTAGAATAAATTATTTGTTACATTTTTAATCCATATTATTTTATATAATGTATCGCTATGTTTTTATTGTAAATTTATTATACAAATAACTTTTATAATAATATTATTGATTCAAAATATGAAGCATTGCATATACAAAGTAAAATATCATTAAATAATATCAATAAAAAGAATATTCTTCGTATTCAAGATTTTAATTACAACTTTAACATTTTTTATAGATAAAATAATAAATAAAAAACCATTTTACAAATTATAAATGCTCAGACTACAAAAAAATTAGAATATAACTCGAACGATTACATAGTATTATCAATGTCAATGAACCTATAATAATCCAAAAAACTTAGTTAAAATATACTAAAAATATTGTGAGCATTAAAACAATAGGTTCTAATTAAGGCAAACATCACATAAGTTTATCATTCATGATTTGTTTTTTCTGTTCAAGTTTCTTGTAATGCAATCTTAAGCGCCTTGTTTTTGTCTTAAAATTGTTGAATGATTGTTTTATTTGATGAGGCTGAAACATTTGGCTTAGGGCTATAACCAAGACCTTTGACATGGCCAGAATGTGTACTAAGTACGTTATTACAAATGTCTTTTACAATGACCTCATTCCCCTCAAACATAAATTTCTTTAACAACTTTTGCATCTTATTTTAAAATTAAAAAACAAAACCAATATTCAGTTCAATATCATTACTTACGACATCATTAATAAATGAACTAAAATATTGAAAAAATGTATACTTACATAGTATTTTCTTGTTTCTTTTAACATCCACCTTTACCTTCCTTATAACGAGTGACTTTATATAGTGTGATCCTATCACACTGTTATCTATGTAGTTCCTTCTCTCTGTTTTATGACAGAAAAATACAAGGCATAATAAATAATGTAGTGTTTATTGATATAATTATAACTTGTAAATAAAGATCTTACATGTTCATTTCGAACAAATACAAATTATTTTAACCTTTGAGTATAAGGTATTTTCATTTCTACTCTACTGACCTTTACCTTCTCATAATTTTCCTAAATAAAGAAAAAAAAGATTAAGTAGTTGTTAAATCATCTAATAGGATTAATGGAAGCAAATGTGAAGGCAAAGAAAACAAACTTGAAATCTTAAGTCAGCTCAATAATCACACAAACTATTCCAATTGTTTTGAGACGTTCGCTCAAAAATATGTCTTCGTGCCTCTATATCAGAAAGAAAAGATTTATAATACCGACGCAACTTTAAAAGGTGATCCCTGATTTTTTATTTCAATAATAAAGCAATGCAATTTGAAACATCTAGGTTCTCAATATCCACCATATTCAATTTTAACTGTGCATGATAAGTAAATGTGTAATTAATCTTAAAATAATTGAAACAATATTGCATATGGTTAAATATATTGAAAAATTAATAAAACTTTATCCAAAGCATTTTCAAGTATGTTGTCTTCCTTCGAGTCCTTAAAATGTTTCAGACAAGGTAATCATCTTCGCAATAATCCCCAACTTACTTGACAATTTTGCAGATTGCATCTTGTCTAAGGAACGATCTTGTTAAGTATCAATATGTATTGATAACTTGCTATTCATTGCAACGTTCATTCATTCCAATTCATAATCTCTAGTTTTACCTCTACATCTTTTTCTAATACTAGCATTAGAAGTTGACAACAAATCAATAATGATAAGGAAATATTATAATATAAAAATATATATTTGAGCATAAGTCTATTTGTAGGTGTTAAAGATTAAAAAATCTACACTAGTTGCTTCATTGTCGTTTGAGGTAGAATGACGTTATGTATGACTCATTGGTGTCTAAGGTTGAATATTATTATTGAATAGGAATTGAATTGATGGCACCAACTGATTGATCTGGTTGAAGTTGCAGATCCTTTCGTTTTACAATTTCCATGCCACCTTCTTCCTTTTATTTCTACTAGGTGCCATTATATTGGATATCTCTAAAAAAAACATAAATTTTAGTAACATTTTAATACATCCAATCATTATTATCAACATACATTCAATCATTAACATTAGTCAATCATCAAAATTATGCACATTAACAATATAAATGTTACCAACATTATGTTTGAGACAATATAAAGAGCACTTTCATGATACATCTAATCATCACTATCTACATACATTCAATCATTAACATTAATCTCATTAACATAAGTCAATCATCAATATTACGCACATTACCAACGTAAATGTTACCAACATTATGTTTGAGACAACATAAAGAGTACTTTTATGATACATCCAACATCATTATCAACATACATTCAATCATTAACATTATTCAATCATCAACATGACATATATTAATAACATAAATGTTAACAACACTACGTTTGAGACAATATAAAGAGCACTTTCTTGATACATCAAATCATCATTATCAACATACAATCAATCATTATGATTAATCACATTAATGTAAGTCAATCGTCAACATTTTACATTACCAACTTATTGCTTTAAGGTTGCCTAGAGATATTCCCATTTATAAATCCATAATTTTGTCTTAATTAGTAAGGATTGAATAGACCTCTCTTGATTAATAAGAGAAGTCTCCCCATAACTTGGTTGCCACTAACTAAGGTGATACCATGGACTTGGGAAGTTAGGAATCATCCCATCTATTTTCTTCAGCATCTTAGGTTATAGGTTGTAATAGGTGATTGTTGGTGAATGTGTATAATTACAAGCTAAGGTTGGAAGTATTAGATATTAACAGGAATGAAATTAAAGCCATCAACAAATAAACATACTATCGAGTGATATGGAGATAAATGTTGTCAACTTGACAAGGATAAATTAAACTGTTTTGAATTTAAAGATTGATTATGCTCTTTGAGGAATGCGTTTAAAGAAGATACAACTGTGTATACAATAATAACATTTGGCTCCTGTATATACCAAATGTGAAAAGAAAAGAACAATAGGTATGTGTAGTGGATCAAAGAACAATTAATGGTAATTAATAAGGTTGTAATCCCAATTTGAAGTATTCGTATTGGTGATACAAAAGCTCAAAATTTAATAGCATATTTAGATTTTGGGTGGTATTGCCTATTTTGACCGATACTGGTTGATATCTATTGGTACTTGAAATATCAACGATACATAGAAGCTAAATTGCAAAATCAACCTAAACAATGATCAAAACAAAAACAAAACCTTACTTATCTTAATATCTTCTCCTTTCCAATAGATACTTTTGCCTGAAAAACCCATAACCTACCTCAATCCCAAAATCCCATTTCAATCTCTCAACTTTAACTTACCTTTCATTTTCATGTACAATTTTTTGGATGTTACTTGTATATATGGTAAGATGCAGATAGCCCTCTGAAGTTTTAGAAGATTTTAAGCCTCTAAGATTATACCATCCTCTTAGAAGCTTGCTTTCAATCAAAATCTATATCCTAAGACAAATATTCTCACTTCAAAACTAACCACTCTATAGATTTTAGCATGTTCTCAATGAAACCAATAAATTGGGGTGTGATAAGGATCTAAAAGAATTTAGTTTGATTAGCTCTTAAATTGTTTAAAACAAAAAAATTGGTTGGCAGTAATCATAATTATGTCATTTGATTAAATACAGGTTAATTAGAAAAGGTAAAACACTTATGTTTTATTTGTAGCAATGAAAGAGATTATTCACTTTAGTGGTTCTAATATGCAAGAGTAATTGTATAAATGTGATTAATTGTTTCTACTGATAAATTCCTGAAGCCAGCTGAAAGCAATATGATTCAGTATTGACCAAAAGAAGAGGATCCCATAAGAGAGTTTCAACACTTGAAAAGCTTTCAAAAACAATAAGAGAGTAATGTGGTTGATAGTTTTTTTTAATATTTTTATAGGTTATATCTTTTTGAATCTTAGCCTTATGGTCTTTTTGTAAAGGGCTTAAAACTCAATTTAAATCATTGGTTAAAACAACAAATTTGTATGTTGTTAATCAAATTCTAATGGTGATCTGATCTATCATTAGAGATTCATATTGCATCATACACCACCTACCTTAATTCTCAACATTAGTTAAACCTCTTAATTATTACAAATTTTGCAATAAGTGAGGAAAAGGTTTTGCAATAAGCTGGATGAATTACTTGGAGAAGATGAACTCACATGTGGATGAAGCTGAAGACAGATGAACACCAGAGAAAAAGATGGACGAAGACAGAGACATCAACGGACGAAGATGGACATCTGGCACAACTTTTGGAACACGAAGAAGGAAGACGATACAATATTATGTAGATGCTTCGTAATTAAGTTTCCAATATGACGAAAATGACGTCATTTTTAGAGAAAAAAATGACGTCATTTTCCTAACATTTGAGGATGATTTTTAAAATCATCACTAAAGGGTTAATACATGACCCTTGTAAATTGTCGCTAAAGCAATCTAGATGCACCATTTGTAAAATTTCTAAAACGTGACCCTTTGAGTCAACATTTGGCAAAAAATTTTAAAATCATTCCCAACGGGTCATAGCTTTGTTGTTTGTCCTTGTAATTTAAATATATCTATATGTAAAATTATATTAATTGTTGCAAACTTAAATATGAAAATGTATTAGAATATAAAAACTTTCCACAATTGCATGGTTGTTGAGGGTGTTGCTAATTTTTAGTTGTTTAATTCAGTTACAAAACATTTAATTCAATTATCAATTATCAAATAATTTATATAAAATAATAACAATGATTATAATAATTAAATAAATATTAATACATATATATTATTTATAAATATAATTTTATAATTTTATAATGAAATTATTATTATTTATTAATAAATATTGTATAAGATATTAAAAAATTGAGTTAATTAATCAATTTATACATTAATTTATTTCTAATTTATTTAATATTTAATTATTATTAATAAAAGAATCAACATTTCTAGTGCCAAAGAGTCTAGATTAAAATTATCGTCAAAGAAGCAACATTTGGTGACATTTGATCAAAGCAAAAAAGAGTCACTTAGAAGCCATTTTAACTATTGATTAAATACGAGTCAATCTTGGAAGAAGAAAATGAATTCAATAAGATTCACTAAGGATTCAAGATTCATGATGATGACTTCTTTTTTATTTTATTTTTATTTATTGTCATTTCATATTTGATTATAAACTAATTGAGATATAGATTTAGGCGAGATGAAACCTACGATATGATATGTTGAATTGATTGAGTTTTTGTTTTAATGAACCTCTAGTTTTATTAATATTTATCTATGTTCTATTAAATTGAAGGAATTGAAGTTAAAGGTTCAATTATTTGATTCATATATTAAAATTGAGAAAAAAGATTATAATATGGGTAAAGATGATTGAGTGTGAGTTACCCGAGAAACCATGAGATCTTCCTAGTTTAGGTTAAAACCTATCATGAGAATTTAAAAAATGAATTAATTCATTCTTAGGTTATCTTGGTTACAAAGAGATTTTAAATAATTTGATTTAAGGATGGGAGATGTGCTATAAATGGCTGACAACTGGTGGACGCCTAATATAGGGCCAGTTCCCATGAATTCTCCAATAATAAGTCTGTCACAAAAACCTTCAGACTGGTTTCTTGATGAACAAAAGTTGCTTTATCTGCCTAAAGTCGTGTAAACCAAAAATGAATTAACAAATATGAAGAAAGAAGTCAAGACTGATTATTCATTCTACATCATTTGTTACCTGAGCGAGAGGATAATCTAAATTAAAAATTCTTATTGGTCCAAGAAACTAGAATTGTTCATACCTAAATTTAGCTTAATCTTATTTTACTTTCTTCTTGATTATTGCTTTGTTTTAGTATTTTAAGTGGTTATTTTATTTTCCTTTTCATATAATCATAATTGTTAGCCTAGATGGTTAATTTTGTGAATAGTTGGTAATTAAATCATATTCCTTATAGGATAGACCTGTACTTGTCAATGGTCATCAAGTTGGTTACATGCTTTGGAAGAAACTTAGATAATTTCTCCACTTTGAATTGTGCATCTTACTTTAGGATTATTTTCCTCTTGAAATTCCCCTAAAATCAACTTATTATATTATAGGATTTCTAGAATAACATTATATTCCTTAATGTCCTCCTCTATAGAATTTAAAACTCATAACATTAGATATCTTATATTGTATGCTCATGTTTTTAAGTTTCTTTGTTATTACCTATAGTTAACATATCAGAGAAGTCATAGTATCACTCCCATATTTTATATAAAATTTTATCGTTGAATTAACGGAAGGAATAGAAGTCATTTTCTAACCTCATTGCCTTGGATGGTGGAAAGTATTTAGTAAGAAATTTCTCCTCGGTACTATCTCATATAGTAATTGATGCAATAAGGAATGCTTTTAGCTATTATTCCTTCCGATCCATCAATGTAAATGGGAATAACCTCAGGCTAATGGCGTCCTTAGTGGTCCTTAGTAATATATGCATTAGGATCCTTATGTAAAATAAAAATCAAATTTAAGGTTTAAGGTTTTCTCCTTTATATATGTTTTCACATCCTTGGACACGTTTCAGATCATAATCATGGCCTAGGTCATGGATTTATTTACTTCATTTAGGAGAGAAACACAGTCTTTAACACGCTCCTACTCCTAAATCATGGATCTTCCTATTTCTCTTGATGGATCCTCCTATTTCTTATGTGTTCAACAAACAATCTCTAGCACAATCATGACTCAATTCGTGTTACTTTATATATTTTCTTAAATGCCATATAGTTTCTCTCTAGATCATATTCTAGATAATATCTCTTACTACACTTGATCCATATAAAACTTAGTTGGCACACGAGCATGGCCAAACTGTTTTTCTCTAAGAATTGTGATTTTCTCCTTGATTTTTCTTGAAATAGTCTCTAATTCTTCAATAATCTAATCAAAGGTGAATTTATCACAATTACTTGAAAATAAATAAGAAAATTTAGCATGAAAATATAAAATAATTAAGAAAATATGTGCATTTTTCATGCATATTAATTAACACTAGAGACCCTTCAATAGGTCCACAATGTGGAAAAAAATAAAAAAAACTTTAGAACTTGGTCTAAGGTTGATTCATAAAACCCCAAGAAATCAAATTGCTGCCAACTCTATCTTAACCCCTTGTTTGTGATTTTGCTTCAAGGAACAAAAGTGTCATTTCTATTTGATGTATGTATTTCTTTATAATTATATTTTATCTATTTTTATATGTTATTGTTTACAAATTTTCACTAGACCACTCTAATTTTTGCCTAGATCATCATTTATCAATATTCAATCTAACGAGTTATTCTTTCTATCTCTTTTTTTAGAGAATCATTTGTTAATTTTCAATTGGAAAATTTAACCAAGATACTTTTTGACGTTATCAATATTTATTAGTTAGTAATTCTTCTCCACCATAGTTTGTCTCTCTAATCTTCTTATTTTGTGACAATCTTTTTGATATCCAAATCTATTTTTTTCTTGTCTATAAAAAATTTTTGTTGATATTTTTCTTTAATTAAGTTCATCTATTCATAATACATTTTTACTCATTTAGACTCTTGTAACTCTTTCTCAATAAGGATACAAAGAGATGATATCTTAACTTTGAGAGGAATCACTGCTTCATTTTCATAGACTAATGAGTAGGGTGCTGCTGCTGTCAAGGTTCTTACTAATTTTTGTAAGCATGAAGGTATAGAAGCATTTCATTCTAATCTTGACAAGTAACAACCATCTTTTGAATTATCACTTTGATATTTATGCTTGTAACCTCACCAACTCCATTCTTTTACAAATAGTATGAAGATGAATTCAAGCTTGAATCTTAAGCTACTCATAAAGGTTCTTGATATATTTAGCATTCAGGTCTGGTGTATAGTTTATGATTCAGTTTGGTGGATTAATTAGGCTAATATAGAGAAGGCCTAAGATGGGACCATATTATGTAATTATGTCGCTGGTATATATGTTGATTTTTATATAATGGACGCAAGCTCTCTAGAGTCAACCACTAGTATCCAACTCTCAAGTTCTGTAAGCCATTTTGTATCCAATAGGTAATGTGGCAATAACTCCCTCGCATACTTCTTTTAAGCTTCAGCTTGCTTTTATGGAGGCTTAAAGACCTCTATCACAAGTCTCATATTCAACAAAGTTGTTAGTATAAGCAAATCACAATTTAATTGTTATAGGAAAATTATTTTCAAAGTACAATTTCCAAGTCTCTTTCTCATCTTCATAACTTTCTGTTAATATAACCATTAAATCCTTGTTGTTAATGTCTTCTTATGCCTTAAATAGGACTGAGATTGAACATTGAATAATATTTTCTCAATAGAGTCATCATTCTATCTTATAAGAGAAGATGCAAAAATCTAAAGAAAAAGAACTAAAAAAGTGTTTACCAGAAAATTAAGTTTGAGATTAATTTGTGAAATATGGAATGTGCTAAGCACTATATTTATTTGCCTAAGTAGTTTCTTAGCTTTACAAATTTGATTGCATTCGAATTTTTACCTCCACTGATCCTTATATGTTACATTCCACCTCTTCTTTAGTTGAAAATGTGTGCAAAATAAAAGAATTACAATTGATAGAGCATATTTGTAATCCATGTCATACAACAATCCAGATTCATAGATTTTGTATCCGCAGCAATTCTATCCTTGTCATACAAATAAAATTAATATGTATGTTTGATTTTGTTCTTACTCTGACCTAACATGGGTAGACTTCTGTAATTGATATCAACAGATACTGGCGCTGACTTACTTGTTGATTGATCTGACAGAAATCCTTTCATCACAAAACTTCTGACTGTTTCACTGCGAATAAAAAATGCGGGCTGCGTAGGCATTGGAAGATGTACGGAGTAACTATTAAGCATTAGAACTATGTTTGCCATTGAAGGTCTGTCAATAGGATCTTCCTGAACACACAACAGCCCTACACCAAATTAATATTTAGCTTAAAAAATCTTAACTATATGTGTAAAACACATCACCTATAGATTTTAGCTACCTTTATATTTTGTCACCCAAAATGTCACTAAATCGTTGTAGCTAAAATCTATAGGCGATGTTTTTGGAAATCGTTGCTAATAATTTTTTATTATGCTTTGTTTTCATAGCCAAAACTATTAGCTACGGTTTAAGAATCATAGCCAAAAGTTTTTAGCTACGTTTTAACCAAATGTTATACAAATTTAGAATAAATTATTTGTTACATTTTCAATCTATATTATTTTATATAATGTATCGATATATTTTTATTGTAAATTTATTATACAAATAAATTTTATAATAATATTATTAATTCAAAATATGAAGCATTGTATATAAAAAGTAAAATATCATTAAATTATATCAATAAAAAGAATATTCTTCGTATACAATATTTTAATTACAACTTTAACAATTTTATAAACAAAATTATAAATAAAAAACCAATTTACAAATTATAAATGCTCAAAATACAAAAAATTAGAATATAACTCGATCGATTACATAGTATTGTCTACGTCGATGAAACTTATAATAATCCAATAAACTTAGTTAAAATATACTAAAAATATTGTGAGTATTAAAACAATAGGTTCTAATTAAGGCAAACATCACATAAATTTACCATTTATGATTTGTTATTTTTGTTCAAGTTCTTGTAATGCAGCCTTAAGCGCCTTGTTTTTCTCTTAAAATTGATGAATGACTGTTTTGTTTGATGACATTGAAACATTTAGGTTAGGGCTATAACCAAGACCTTTGACATGGCTAGAACGTGTACTAAGTACGGTATTACAAATGTATTTTACAATGATCGCATTCCCATCATATAGAAATTTCTTTAACAACTTTTACATCTTTTTTTAAAATTAAAATACAAAACCAATATTCAATTCAATATCATTACTTACTACATCATTAATACATGAACTAAAAAATTGAAAAAAATGTATACTTACATAGTTGTTTTTTGTTTCTTCTGACATCCACCTTTTACTTTCCTTATATTGAGTGACTTTATGTAGTGTGATCCTATTGTACTCTTATCCACGTAGTACCTTCTCTTTCTGTTTCATGAAAGAAAAATACAAGGCACAATAAATAATGTAGTGTTTATTGATATAATTATAACTTGTAAATAAAGATCTTACATGTTTATTTCAAACAACTATAAATGATTTTAACCCTTGATTATGAGGTGTTTTCATTTTTACTCTATTTACCTTTACCTTCTCATAATTTTCCTAAATAAAGAAAAAAAAGATTAGGTAGTCGTTAAATCATCTAATAGGATTAATGGAAGCAAATGTGAAGGCAAATAAAACAAAATTGAAATCTCAAGTTAGCTCAATAATCATACAAACTCGTGATTATTCCGACGCGGTTGGGATCAGATTTCAACCCAGTTTCCTAACAATTGTTTGGTTTCTTGGAGATCAAATAAGCAAAAGAGAGTGTCTCGGTCCCCAGCAAAAGCAAAATACAGAGTTTTAGCTAGTGTGGCTTGTGTAATACAATGGATAAGGTACCTCTTAATTACCAAAAAAAATGGATAAGGTGCCTCTTAGATGATCTGTCTATATTGGATGATGAGCCGGCTCAACTCTTCTGCGATAACAAATTGGCTCTTTACATAGCTGAGAATCCTATTTTATACATGAACGAACGAAGCATACAGAACTTGATTGTCACATTGTAAGAGAAAAGATTCAGTCTGGCTTGATTAAAGTATTCTATATTTGATTACAGTTTCAGGTAGCAGACATCTTCACCAAAAACCTCCCGAGTTAACGTTTTGCATTTATGGTTAGCAAGATGGGAATGTTAAACATTTATATTCCAGCTTGCGGGGGAGTGAAGGAAAACAATCTTGCTTAAGAACGACCAGTCGTTGGGATTAAGAGAAATGAGAAAGGTGCAAGTGATCACGTGATGAACTTTAAAAAGCAACAAATAGCCTTGGCATTGTAACGTGGCTTGGTACCCAAACCCTTAGGATAGCTGTACAATTGTAAGATTCTGGAGCCTCATTATTATGTTAGCATAAAGGGACTATTTGTTATAGATCAGTGTCAAAAGTTTGTTAAGAAATCAAGTATATAAGTGTCCATTTGTAAACCATTTTTGTACAAGTTTTGAGACAAAATAGAAAATGAGCTTCTTCTATATTGTTCTTTCTTCTTCAAGAAAGTTTTTAATATCACGAGTACCACCTCATCCCGGACCATCGCAACGAAAACTATAATCAAAATCCTTTTTATCTAGTGTTAATTTAGAACTACGTGTATCTAAAGTGCCTTTTAGTGAGTTCAATGTAGTTGTATGTAAACCTAGAGCAATAGCATGATGAACCAAAAAGTCACCGAGCCCTATTGTTAAGAATAATGAATTACCATTTTCATGAATAGCATTTAACTAACCAGGCAATCATATGCTTCAACCTGCATTGAAAATAGGATTATTTGTTAAAGAACAAAATAGGAATAATTTGTTCTTAAGTGCATTTGTAGAATTAAATAATGTCGTGATTTAAGTCATGCATAAGCATCATTATGGAAAAAATGGACGGCTGCTAAATCTTGAAGGTAATTTTCCATTTATAGGATCAAGGAAGCATCGACGGGAAAAAAAAACAAGAAGGCAAATTGCATGTTGAAGGGAAGCTGTATATCTCAGAGTTTACATGTGAGTTATCACAAGAAGCTTGACTTCCTTAGTTGTGGTACAAGTACAACTGCATGATCAAAGTTGAGAATAATCACCGGAAAGAAAGGGGTAACATGGAAGCTGTATATCTCAAGAGTTTGCATGTGAGTTATCACTAGAAGCTTGACTTGCTTAGTTGTGGTACAATTACAACTGCATGATCAAAGTTGAGAATAATAACTGGAAAGAAAGGGGTAAAGAACCAATCTGAGTGAGAAGGCTATTGAGCTCTACTAATATTGCACCTCCCAATACTAAATGAACTTGGGTATGAGACATGCATTAATTGTCTTAGTACGACTTTTTTTGTTACTTCAGATGCACAAACATAAACATTAATGAGAGAACGCCACACCCGGCGCATCAGCGCGCAGGTAGTGAATGATGCCAGGAGGGGGTGTATGCCAAACGCGCTCTGAACAGGCGCAACCCGATTCTAGACGGGCTAAAAAATCAACGCATTGATTACCTTCTCGAAACGCATGAGTGATGTTATAGTGAGGAGCCCTTTCCAGATAGGAGCGGATATCATGGATTAGATTAGCCAGAGGATGAAAGAATAAAATATCAGCAGGAAGGGTGAAACAGCGCAAAGCTTCCTTAGAATCGGACTCGATTAGAAATCGTTCCCATGGATAGTTGCTGGCAAAGGTGAGCCCGTATTGTAGGGCCAGGAGTTCCGCTATGTGCAGATTTTGTTGGGTCGATTCTTAATTATAATATAAATGTTTGGACGGATTTGTCACTTTGACAGTAGGTTGAGATAAATGTTTAGGACCACTAGATCGTTATCAAACCAGGCAAGAAAGACCTAGCATATCCCAAACTCTTGAAGGACAATACCACTGTTCTTCATTAGTTTTGATAGTTCCGCAAATTTAGGCAATTACCTTTATGCTTTAACCACCGAGGTCAAAAGGTTCTATTAACGAGAGATTTGAGATATAGAAAAAAAAGGGGGTCTAAATAGAAGTATCAGATCTTCTGTTCCGGTTAGAATGTTCTTTCCATAAATGTGTAGATAAGATTTAATAAAAAAATTAGAATATAATAATTAGAACAGACAATTTAACGTGACAGACAGAGTTCTCCTATAATTTCTGTCTCCGATAATGTTTTTTACTTCAAATTCAAAGTGCTAAAAGTCTAACACTACCACTATATAACTTGTCTATTATTTTCTAATATATATAGAAAATATTTATATTGTCGAAATTGGGCTATGAAGGAAATTGGGAGGCCCATTGTAGGACATGAACCCATACCAAAACCCATCTAAAACCCTTTTACCATGTTATCCAACCCTGGTCCTTGGCCTTGCGCTTCCGGCTTCCCAGTTCCTAACCTTGAAGTGACGATGGGTTCAAGGACTACCATATCCTCAATCTTTACCACTAGTTGCCGGAGTTTTGGAGTGCAGTTGTCACCCCGGTGCACGTTAGCATCTCCCCTTACTTACTTTCCCAGAAAGCGCAGCCACAAATCTGTTTTACCTCTTTGTACTTCTTGTTCCAACGAGAGAAAGTTTAGCTGTCAATCTTCGAAGCCAGGCGTTGCTTATACAACTGCAACTTCTTCTGTTACTGGGTACTCCCACTTTCAAGCTTTTTTTTTGATTTCTAATACTGGATGATTTTCTTCATGATAAAGCGTTTTTTTTCTATAAAGTGCTGATTTTCTTTTTGGTTTGGTTGCCAAGAATAACGAGATACTCTGGCAAAAAATGTATATAACGGGAACTCTCTCTCTCTCTCTCTCTAGGTTTTGCAATTCAGTGAAGAACTCATTCTTATCCTTTTGCTACGGATGTTTGTTGATGTTTCAGCCACCCTGAGTATAATCGCTTACTTCCATGTCCCCCATACAGTAGTGCTCCTAGAATCGAGCACTTGGTTGTTTCAAGTGAGTGCCCTGTTCTGGACTACATTTGTGAAGCTCTGGATCTCCCCCCATTGTAAGTTCTTCACCTTGTGGTCTACCATAATTCATGATATTCTCAATAGCAAAATATCGGGATATCTCAGGACAGAATGATACATAGCAAATTTCCTCATTTGAAGGTATGTTGCAGATCTTATCCAATTCGGAGCAGTGCATTATGCCCTTGTATGCCCGCTTCCGCCTGCAACAGCAACTCCGGAGGTGATGAGGAAATTTGAAGAAGTTACTGCACCTTCAGTTCTGAAGAAAAGAGCTTCCATCAAAGGAAAAACGGTCCGGGAAGCACAAAAAACTTACAGGATAACCCACGCAAATCAGCTTCTTGAACCTGGAATGTACTTGCGTATTCATGTGCATCCAAAGCGCTTTCCACGGTAAGATACTGTATTTGTAAATCGTATGGTGATTAATGCAAGTTTTATACTTGCTGGTCTTTGGATATGTTTCAGGTGTTATGACATTGATTGGAAGCCACGGATCATAGCTGTGACTGAATCTTATGTTGTCTTGGACAAACCTGCTGGTACATCAGTATGTTTTTTGTCCAATAATCATCATTTTTTCTTTTCTTTTATTGTTTTCAAATTAATTTTCTAGTAATCATTTATGGAAGTACTTCAACATGTTTGATGATGCAATCTCTTTTTGCCAATAAGCTTTAGTTTGTTAGAATGAATTAGTCATTTGCAAGCTTGTTTGTAACGGGCAGCACGACTGACATAAAGACCTGTATCTAAAGTTAAGAGCTCGATAATAAATTTTGGGTCATGGTTATTCATATTCTTTGCAGTTGTTTATCGTTTCTCATGGTGCTGTTATTTTATGCGAGCAAAGTATTGGTGGCCAATTAATGCTGGACTTCATGTTTAGTTTGGCATTGAACTGCCCTAGACATTTGGACTAGCCGTCCCCCGACTATAACTTACTAATCATAGTTAACCTTAATCAGCTTACTTTTGGAAGCAAAATGTATCGTTATCTCTTTGTGGTTTCATGTCCAGAAAATCAACTGGTAGTTTCTACCTTTTTCCTAAGCCAATTAACTTGTTGATACAAAAATGTAATTTGGTAGTGTATAAGATGTCATAGATGCACTCAATTCAACATCTTTCATGAGAATTTCAGGTGGAATTTATTGTTCTAGTCAGGTAATTATTTAACTAATTGTTTATGAATTCCGTAAATCTCCATGTCTTTTAGGTTGGAGGTACTACAGACAACATAGAAGAAAATTGTGTAACATTTACCTCCCGTGCTGTGGGACTAACTGAACCACGGATGACTACCCATCAGATAGATAATTGCACAGAAGGCTGGTATTAAGTCTTTAAAATTTTTGCATAATTGATGTTTGTCTCTGATGGAGAAAGGTAATGATGGACAGCGCTTAATTTGCAGTGTTGTATTAGCAAGGACTAAGGAGTATTGCTCAGTTTTCCATAAAATGATTAGAGTAAGTTTTTGATACTCTACCAGATAATGGTGTTGATTGGTGTTGCATTCAAGCTTTATAGAACCTAGTGATGCCTTACTATGATTGCTGATAAACCTGTTCACATGGATATATGCATTGTGATTCTAGATAATGGGATTTAGTTTCTAACTGTAAATGTATCTCAATATTGTTGATTATTGATCTCTATTGTCTACCACTGCAGGAGAAGAAGGTGAAGAAGCTTTATCTTGCTCTTGCTGCATCCCCTGTGCCAGTTGGACTGATTACCCATTACATGCGTCCCGTAAATATTGCTCCTCGGCTTGTTTCAGAAGGTGACCCTTTCTATGTTGCACCATATAGTTTGTAAAATTTTGTGTTCTTTAAAGTAGGCAGTTGCATATTCTTCAGTGGTAGTCATCATGGCATGGATTAAGGGATGTAAATCTCTAGGAGGGTCTTCAAAATTGTTGTGATACCTGACCCAATCAAATCTCTCTCCCCTTCACTTCCTCTTTTCCTTTTTGACCTTCTTGATTTTATCTACTGTATTCATCTGCCAGTGCCACTAAATCTTCACATCAATAATGCCCATGGTTGCATTTTAGTTATACTGTTTTAGGAATTCTGTCAGTTAAGTGGAAAGGATTTGATAGATGAGAATCTCAATTGGTTTTCATTTCTGAATGGCAGTAGGGCATGATCTTCATCTTTTATTGCGTTGAATATCTGTATCTACAAAATTTTTGTACCTTTTGTTTGCATGTCATCGACTCAAATTTTTTCTGGTTGAGAAATTGAAGAAAGATTATGACTAGCAGACTTTGTGAAAAGTTGGCATTTGTGTCAACTTGAGGTCCTGGAGTGCAAGCAAATTCCATGGCCAAAGGCTGCAACTAAAGAGGATTACAGTGTAGAAGACTGTGGATGGGCCTCGAGAGATTTTGCATATGAGTGTAAAATCAATCTTTTGACTGGTCGGACACATCAGGTAGAGTTTTCTCTTTGTACTTGGACATTTTGTTTGCCTATCACAGCCATTTTCTATGATGTTTTTAACTTTCATGACATTGTTGTTGAGATATGCTTTCCTTCTATTGCAACTCGGGAACTGTTTGATCTAAAGGAAACAAGTAGAATCCCATTTATCCTATACTGAATGATGTATAGGATGGGAGTGTAAGTGTTAAATTGCTGAGTTTATATATCTCTAAATCATTAGTTGATTTTGATTGATACTTGTCAGCTTCCTCTTAACTCACTCAGACTAGCTAGCAATTGGTATTTACTTGAAATATTGAAAATTGTACCAGAACTGTGTCTTGATTCGAGGGCTTATTCTAAGTTAGATCTTCTATCAAGATATCAACAGGATGGTACAACTGTAGAGAATTATGTTTTGTTATCAACCATATAAGTTTAGGGGGTGTTTGTTTCCGTTTTTATTTTTGGTTTTCTGTTTTTGTTTTCAAATTCGATAAAAAATCTTGTTTGTTTGAGTTTTTAGTTTTTGTTTTTGGTTTTGGTTTCTTCCGGTTTTCAAAAATTATGAAAA
>JANKOE010000002.1:48434196-48446134 GCA_026284465.1 Erythroxylum citrifolium | reverse complement strand
CTTACCGCTACTACATTAATTTGTTTTAACGGAAGTGATTTCTTTTATATTTGGTTGCAGGCGACATCATCACCACATGATAATTCTCACCAGAAAAATAATCGGCGGGTCCAAAGAATGGTTGCTGGAAGCCATCAGTTTTGGGGTTTAACAGTTTTGGTTTTCGATGGTTAAAAATGGAGTTAAACGTCTTTGGTCCTTTTAAGATAAAGTGTAGCTCTGATACCACTATTGGATAATTGCAACGATGCTGCTGTGAAAACAGATTCAAAAAGGTTGTTGAGAATAAAAGAAAGAATCGGGTTTTGGACTTAAAAAACTCTCTATACTTTATTGATCTTTTAAGCCTTTAAATAATGAAAGCTTACAAACATTCCTACTTGAAATCAACTACTATAATCGAAAAAATAAAGCTAAATGCAACAAGATAAGAACAGTTGCAAATAATCTGCTAAAAAACAGGAATTAAAGTCCTATACTAGAACTAAGTAAAAATCTTACTAGAACTGAAACTCTAGCCTACTGGAAACTGAATGCCAATGCTTAACAATATGTACGTATGTTTACGTACACTGCTCCTAACTATTCTTAAATATCAAACTTCAATAAAATTGTACTTGATGAATACTATTTGGACTCAAACACATCTTTTGTTGAGTGTTATTTTCTTATGCAACTTCAAACTCTCAAACTTTTTTTTTCCTACAAAAGATAATATTTTTATACCGCACACAGACACACGACTGTGTGTGGTGACCATGTTTGATCTTTAAGCTTCAAAATATGATCATATTCAATTACACGATCAGCAGACACGACCATGTCTGACTCCATATGGGCATGATTGATCTCAAAGTGTCACCTTTCAATTGGCACACAATTACAAAAACTTACAAGGTTAAGCTTACGATCATGTGTCCACCATTGACACGGATGTGTGCCTTCCAAACACAAATGTATCTTCCATAAACAACTTCCAATCATTAGTTTCTATCTCAAATTTGCTTGAACTTTGTTCTTTTTAATTCATGAAGATAGCTAAGACTCTAGAGTTCAAATTTAGTAGTTTTTGTCAAGCTAACATCTATAAAATGAGAATGGACCTATAATAATCTCCCCTTGTAGCTTATTTTGGAGGAGCTTGATGAGCTTACTAAAAAGCTCAAGCTTATTCCCAGGACCTACCTTTGTTAACATGTTGATACCATGCTTGTCTGTGTAAATTTTCTTCAACTTCATTAGTTGATCTTCAATTAGAAACTCCAACTAATGATACCTCACATCAATGTGCTTAGTGCATGAATGATACATGAAATTTTTGCTTCTAACAAAAAAAAGAAAAAGAATAAGCATCTTGAATAGGAAGATTGACATATAACCTTACGTATCGTGGCTCCAAATTATTTATATTAAAACATATAATTATAGAACTCACATATAATATAAAAATTCCAATATCAGTTATTTTTTTCGAGCTCTAGTATATCTTTTTTTTTCTTATGTACTGTGGCTAGGTATGATATGTCATCCTTGGATATAAAACAAGATGCTTAATAGAAGGAAAAAAAAGAAAACTATGTGAAATTTTTTTATAATAGAAGTAACAAGTTGCTTTTATTATCAAATAATTAGGCCATATTTTAACCATAATCTTTTATAATATTTGATTGAGTCAAGGATTTTAACTAATTGTCATATTATACCTTGTTTATCTTTTTATAGGAGTGTCTTTTAGCTTTGGCTTTTTGTTCCTAAAAGATAGAAAGTGGTAGTATTTAAAATAATTTTCTCTTCACGTACTTTTATAGCAACGAGAGCATAGAATACACTAAAGATCAAGTAGCAAGAAATAACAAAGATTTTTTTACGAAGAAAAGAAATAACAAAGATGCTTATAGTCAAGCTTCAAATACTTGGTCGAAGTTTTTATGGCTCTTTAATGAAGGATGTAGCGTCAATGCATGATTATTCCAACAATCTTAAGAAAATAGTGAATCAAATGAGGAAGTACAATGAACTGATATTCAATTAAATGATTATTGAGAAGATATTGTGGACTTTGCCACAAAAAATTAAGTTTATTATTGCTTCCTTAGAAGAAGCAACAGACTTAAATTTCTTAATAAGTGATGAAATATTGATCTCTTTTTAATCATATAAAGATGAGCAAAAAAAAGCTACGAGGAGATTTCTACCGCGAAGATATTTCAGTCCAAAGATATGAAAGTTCGCATGAACGTAGCATACAACAACAATTGTGGAGCTCATTCTTCTCGAGGAACTAGAGGAGACGAAGGCAATAGAAAAGTTGGATGATTATGTGACAAAGATCAACATCGAAATGTTATCAGTAACAAAGATGAAACTCATCCTCACAAGTTCAAATATTATTATGACAATAAACCTGGTTATATAGAAAAGTATTATCGATTAAAAGAAAGATAAAAAAACAAGCAAATTTTATTAAATAAAAGGATAAATATGAATCTGAAAGTTTTTTTTTGTTTACAAAGGAAAGCTAACCCGAAATTATACAATTAGACGAGGGAAACAGATTCCTGAAGAATCCTTTAATAGGATCATGTGGCACCCGATAGGTGTAATGTCAAAGTAAGTGACACCAACATCAAAATGACCCACATACTTAACAAGCCAATCGGCGCATCTATTACTTTCTTTATATATATGCCACCACGATTTTTATGGCTAAGTTTTAAAAATTGTCGCTAAAAGTATGCCTTTGACAGTGATTTTCAAAATTGTCAATAAAAGCAAGCCTTTAGCGACGATTTTGAAAAGTCACCTCCATTCTCGAACTTCATAAGCTCTTGACTTCTTTCTCCTTTCCTACAAAAGTAGTCATCGAGAAAATTCCTTTTACTTGATGGCAATCATAGATTTTCTTTCCAACTTTAACTTTGATGGCCTATAGTAAATGTGTAATTATTTAATGATAGTCTTATTTCTATGTTGACTTAATCGAAAAACTAAGCATCCTATTTTGACGAAGTTCCATTTCAGCCATCATCTACATGCTCAATTCGTAGTCTCAAGATTGAAAACAAAATAATCACCCCTATCTATTGTCGTCTTCGATCCCTCTTTCCTATCACAAATGTTGTAGCTTCTTACGTAGATGTTTGCAGTTTTTTTTATGTGACAATCTTATTGATCTTTAACAGCATGTGTGCAACTTCTTGTTTGCAGTTTCTTGAAGTTGTTTTCATGATTCTCATAACTTATTTTTGGTATATGATGGTTGACGCATGAAGTTGCTCCCATCAACATGGACAAACTTAGCTAGTTGTACCAGTTACGTTGTAATTTTTTTTGTACTTTCAGCATTTATAATTTATAAACTGGTCTCTGTATTTATTATTTTTCTATGAGAATTATTAAGGTTGTAATTAAAATCTTGTATATGAAGAATATTCTTTTTGTTGGTATGATTTAATGATATTTTATTTTTCATATACAATGCTAATTGAAATTATCAATTATTTTTATATAATATTTTTGTATAATAAATTAACAAAAAAATCTAAATATGATATACAATAATATGAATTAAAAATGTCACAAATAATTATAATTAGCATGGTATAACATTTCGTTAAAATGTATATTAAAATTTTGACTATATTTTATAAACGTAGCTAAAAATATTTGGCCACGCTTTAAAAAACGTAGGTAAAATCTTTTGGCTATGTTTTCAGAAATGGAACTAAAAACATTTAGCTACATTTCGGAAAAAACTTCGAATTGGGAGGGCGATCTTCCAGGTGAACTGACCATACCCCAAACTGACACGGGTGAACAAGTAGAGTATACTAGGGTGCTTGATAGAACCATGTCGAAGGAACTAGGCAAAATGACCTTGTAATTTCGGGAGAAGGGGTGCTCTCCTATCTTTTGATTAAACTTTTTGCTACATTTCCAAAAACGTAGCTAATAAATTTTAGCTATGAAAACAAAGTAGAGTGAAAAGGTATTGGTGACGATTTCTCAAAATGTCGCTAAAAGTTTTTCGCTACAAAATTATAGTTTAGAAAAAACCTATTAGCGGCGATTAAAGAAAAGCGTCGCTATGGTTTTCAGCTATGGGAATTTGGAGATGTTTTTGGCAACGAATATAAATCGTCGCTAATAACTATTGGTGACGATTTTGGGACCTTTACTGCGATTTTTTTTCGGAGTCAAATGTGATTTCCATTTTAGTGTAATATTTATAATTCATTTATGTGATTCTATGAATATTGGCTGTAACAACCGCATGACAACAAACTTAGATGTTTTTATAAGTTTAGATAGGTTAATGAAAACTTTGGTGAAGAGGGTGACGGAACCATTCGTGAATCACAAGGAAAAGGAGTTATAAAGCTAAATTTTTATATAACCAGATGCATTAAAGATGTTCTCTATGTATTAGATTTGGATTTAAACCTATTGAGTGTTAGATGGTTCATAAGGGAAGGTTTGTCACTTGTTTTTAAAGATTTCTCATGTGTTGTTTGTCTGATGAAACTATGATCAATGTGTTGCTTAAAGTTCCCATACGAGAAATAAAATATTTCCAATTGCTCTTGATGTAGGAAAAAACGCATTTGCAGTCTCCTTAAAAGATAATGGCTGGTTATGGCTTCAGACGCTTGGGCTTCTGAAGTTTACAAGTTTAGACGTATCATCTAAACATAATTTGGTGCATGATTTGCCTAATGAAGCATATTACTGATGTATATGAGAGCTATGTGATGGGAGAGAAACATAAAGATTCCTTTCTAGAAGGCAAAAGCACGAGAGCTTCACGACCACATTCGCAGCCCATTATCCTAGTGCTCCTAATTCAATATCACCAAGTTCATCTTCCTTAAGCACATCTCCACAAAGGTGAAGATCATTATAGGAAATATATTAACAAATAGATAGGTGTTAGATTGTACAAATTATAGAATGCTATAACTTGGTGCTCAAAAGAAATAAACCACCATGATCCTGTCATCTTCTGAACTGAGTATATGCATGGTTGTTACTTCAACAACCTATCAAGTACTCTGGCTATTTTTTTAATTGTCTTTTAGGTTTAATCTTCTATTCCTAAAAAGAGGAAGCTGCGTTTATTCTTATATTTAAGTTGTTCTCTATTGAATAAACAAGCGTGCAGGTTCACCATTTGTGTTGCCAATAAACAGTCCTTTATCCCTTCTTTTATTTTTTATATCCAATACCCTCCTTTTTGGTAGAAAGGTTATCTTGACAACAAATAACTTGGTGAGGAGACCATGAAAACGTCAGACAGAATCTATCTGCGACGTCTGTAGGCATGCTGAAAATAGGTTAGATTGTATTACTATAATACAATTTTAATTATAAATTTGATATATTCATAAAGTTTTTGATGTAATATTTAACCTTATGATTGTTATAATCAGATTTCTAAACACTCATTAACCATCCAAAATCATAGTAGATCGAATAAACACTGCTATATATATACAAATAAAAATATTGACCTTGGTCCATAGCAAAGCGGAAACATAAACAACAAAATTTGATGGATTTGTATTCTTCTAAGCCAAGATCCAGAACCAAATGGATTTTTCTTATGGAACAGAAAAAGCTGACAGAACCTGTTTTCAGAGAAATGTCAAGAATGTATCTAGCTTAGGGACTACAACCCTTTTATAGTTAGTTTTGACTTACGGTCTATTATGGGTCCATTAACAATATTGACTCGTAATGGGCTTCTATAGATTAGGCCCATACTATTACTTAATTAATATTTCTGTGGCCCAATGAATTTATCAAATTAGATCACATTTTGTTAGGCCTATAACCGATATAGAAACCTATGTATATATATTTACACATGTGGTCCATCAAATTCCAACGTTTGAAATAGCCAAAATGATGAAAATTAATTGAGAGGAGACGTGAAGTGATCATGAGTTAAAAATTCTATCAAGGCAACCTAACACAGAATCAAACATGCTCCAATAAGTCTTTTTTGCCAGCCGTAGACTGGTTCATAGCTGTAGCTTCCTTCTCAAGTGGAATCCGAGGAAATGTCGTGTTCAGAAAATGTGCAAAACATAGCCATGATATTAACGTAACTGAATACATTGCAGTTGAATGTTTAAAACACAGCCATGATAGTAACACAAGTGAATACACTGCATCTGAATGCTTGATGGTCCAAATCATTGAGGTAAAAGAGGAATAGTCCTCGGCTATGCGATTATTTTGCTGTATATTTTTTTCAAAAGAAAAAACTATTTCTCTTTATCAATATAAAGGCCATCATTAATCACTGAAGGATGATGAAGATGTCAGCATTTTAGACGTAAGTTGCATAATTGGTTTCAATCCAAAAATAGTAATTGGTGTACGCTTAATTGTGCTGAAACGGTGAAAAGAAAGGCTATTTTCTTTCCCATATGTCTTAAGTGTCAGTAATTACATCAAAAGTGGGTTAAAACTTTGTTTTCTAAAACTTTATCTTCTTTTGACAACAAAATATACTGTAGTTGGAATTAAATTTTGAAGTTATATTTGGTGTGTATCAATAACTTGTATTTAATATTTTGAAGATTCAAAATATATATTACTCTTGAAATGAATTTATATGGTACTCTGAAGATTTCAAATCAATGTTAAGAATACCGTACTGGATTCGGTACCAGATTATATTCTGGTACGATACTTTACCGGTACCGGTCAGTACTGAATACCATTTCGGGTAATTTTTTAAATTTATAAAATAGTCCCTAAAATTTTTAAAATTTACAAAATAATCCATTGGCATATTGTACAATTGTACTGTATACTTTACTAGTTTACTATTTATATCAACCATGTTTTCAAAAATCATAATAATAAATAACAATGACAATTATTATAAAATAACAATAATGTGTCAATTAATGATTTAAGCTTTTTCAATTTTACCATTTTTGATTATCTATTTTACAATTTCACATTTGATTATTAATTTTACATTTAAGTTTAAATGTTGATTATCAACTTTCAATTTTAATAATCAATTAATCAGCATCAACATTGTTAAAGCCTCACTCACCACCACCCTCACCTTACAGCCTTACCACCACCAAATAACCAAATTACCAAACATAGTTAAATAAAATACATGAACATCTCATTCATCAATATCACCGTAAATCACAAATCAAAAAATTTATACATTCCACTTCCAATTATCCAATACCGTGACAAAATACAAATCACAAAACCCCTTCAGCTTCAACTTCAAGGCTTCAACAGAATCAATCAACACTGTCAGCATTACCAATTCAATTTCAATACTTAACCCCAAAATCACCTGTCCAACCAATTCAGAAATACAAGCAAACCTAATATCATCGGCATTCAACAATCACAATAAGAAATCCATCATCCAACTTTCAAAAATCCATCATCCAACTCAATACAAAATTAAATCAAGTAGGAAAATTTCGATAAATGACAGAAAAACACACACCCAAAAACAAATTACGGGTGCGGTGGTGTGGTGTTCGGTGGGGCGGTGGTGCAGTGTGCAGTGGTGCCTGGTGCAGTGTGCGATGGACCTCAGCTGCAACAGTGATGATTATAGCGGGCGGTGGCGTCTTCAGGCTTGGAGGAAGGTTAAAGATGAACTGGTGAAGACGACAAGACCACGACAGAGGAGGAGGAGCCAAGGGAGGACAAGGCTGAGGCTGCGACACCATGACGGCGAGACGTCGACGGTGAGACTGTCAGAGAGAGACAGTGAGAGTGAGTGAGATTGAGAGGCGCGCGAGAGAGAGAAGAGAGGCAGTTGTAGTCGGGGAGGGGGTTGTTTTTAGGGTTAGATTTTTGAAAATTTGCAAAAATGGTCCTTGTACTTTCTCCATTTAACAGTATCGGCCAAATTTTTTCAGTATTGTCGATACGGGCTGGTACCGACCGAAAACAACTGGTATCGATCGGTATTTTTGGCCGGTACCCACAACATACGTACCAGTACCGTTTTTCGGTACCGTCTAGTATGATACGGTATTCACATCCTTGCTTTAAATAATCAATGTTTATTTACGTGAATTGATTTTGTTTTTTTGAAAAACCAATAACAACAAGATAAAGTTTACAAAGAAAACTACCAGATTACTATACTGAAGTCCTTGGCTAATGCCGACTAACTCTAATAAAAAATCTAACTGTTAGAAATTTTCTCAAGGACAACAATTAATTGTAATTTTTTATTTTTCAATAACTTATCGGTTAAGTTATGTAATTTGATCCGTAAGTGGGTCAATAAAGGATCTTAGTTAGTGGACCGAAGTCATTGAGAAAAATGGACCTCGATCAATGTAAACTACACCTATATTAAGCCCATGATAGGGAGGTCTGATATGGATGGTATATATAGAAGGTTAAGGTCTCCTGTAACTGTTGTAGCAAATCGTAAATGTACAGATACTCTAACTCATTGAGAGATTCATGTATACAAAAAGTTGCAGAAAAGCTTTAACACATTGCGATGAGCAACTCCAATGAAGGTCTTTCGACCTTGAAAAGCTCGTTTGAAGTTATGAAACCGAAATCAGGTATTTTTGCATTTCTACATTATTTCCCTTTCATGCTTGATCTGGGATACATAACTTAGGCTCATGTTACGTGTTACACGTGGTATCAGATAAGTTACATGATCGGGTGGCTAAAAATGAAGGATTTTTTATTTTTCTCCATAACCGTTTTCAAAGAAGAAAGTTTTGTTACAAAGATATTCAATTCAAATCTTGTTTAAAGATTTTATAAACAGGTCTCTTAGTTGTTCTCCATTCTTTACATATCTTGTAAAAACCAAGTTTGTTTAACCTTTTCACAAACGAAATGACAGTTAATCTCAATATGCTTAGTTCATTCATAAAATACAGGATTAGAAGCTGTAAGAAGAGCTTCTTATTTATCACATCATAACTTGGTTGGCACTAAAACTTTGACAACAATTTTAATCAATAACTGATATATCCACATTATTTCACACATGGATTGTGCCATAGATTTGTATTATGATTCTACACTTGAGCAAGATATAAAATTATTATTTTTTACTCTTTCATGAGATCAATTTTCCTTTAACAAAAACACAATAGCCTGTAATGGTTTTTTGATTAATCTTTGATCCTACCCAATATGCATATGAAAAACACTTTATACGAAAATGATCATGTTTTTTATATAGCATACCTCGTTTAGGAGCTCCCTTTAAGTAACATGGGATTTGTTCCAAAGTGACTTAGTGATTAATAATAAGAGAAGACATAAATTAACTCATAATGCCAACTAAATAAGCAATATCAAGACAAGTTACCGTAAGATAATTCAATTGCCAAGTAATCTTCTATACTGCTTAAGATCTTCAAAAAAATCTCCATCTTTTGTAAGTTGTAAAATAGGTGACATAGGACCACTATATAGTTTAGTCCTTAATTTCCTAATTTTGGACAACAAGTGAAGCTCATAATTCCCTTGAGATAAGAAATACCTTTCTTATTCCTCGTCACCTCAACTCCCAAGAAGTACTTTAATACCCTTAAATCCTTCATCTAAAACTATTTGTAATGATCATTTTTAGAGATGAAATTCCTATAGTGTCACTGAAAGTAATAACAATATCATCCACGTACACAAACAAGAATGATAATGCCAGATATAGAGTTTTTGTTAAAGACTAAGTGGTCATACTTGTTCTTACTCATTCCAAACTATTTAATTGCTTGAATAAAATTTTCAAACCACACATGAAGATTTTGTTTCAAACCATATAGAGATCTTTAAAGATGAAACACTTTCACATAATCCCCTTGAGCAATAGACCCAAGTGGTTACTCCATATAAATCTCCTCTTACAAGTCTCTATGTAAGAATGCAGTTAAAGGGCTAGTAACTGGTAGCTACAATAGAAGTAAACAAATGAATTAAGGTCAACTTTGCCACAAAAGTGAAAGTATCAGAAAAGTCCACACCATAAGTATGAGCATAACCTTTAGCAATAAGGCAGACTTTAACATCAAATAACCACTTACATCTGATAGTCTTTTTCCCATCAATAAATCCACTAAATTCCAATTGTTATTAGCATCTAGAGCATTAATTTCTTTTATCATTGTTACTTGCTAGCCAGGATGAGATAAGGCCTCATAAATAGTTTTGGGAAGAGACATAGTGTCAAGAGAGGCAACAAAAAAAGTAAGAGGAAGGTGACAAATGATTATAAAGAAGAAAAGATGAAATTGGGTAAGTACAATAGCATTTATCTTTACAGAGAGTGATTGGAAGGTTGAATTCAGTCTCAGTGGGATCTGATATTGAAGTAAGGACTGTTGTTGGTCGTGTATCAAGAATATCTCGTTGTCTATAATAGACATGACAAATGGGTGAAAGTGGTGGTGGTGTTAAAATGGTAGATATATAAGCAATTTTTGGCAAGTGTTGGGAGATTTGATACATTAACAAATCATTAGTCTTCCCCTGACTACTAGAAGTATTGAAAGAGACAGGAAGGTAAGGAATATGTTCCATAAATGTAACATCAGCAGACTCAAAGTATTTATTAAGACTAGGATAATAGCATTGATGCACTTTTAAAGATGAGAATACCTTAGGAAGACATATTTAATGAACTTAGGATCTAATTTTGGTGCCTTGAGGATGAATATCATGAATAAAACATGTCCTCCCAAAAATATGAGGTTTAATGGAGAACAATGATTTGGCTTGGAAAAGAAGTGATAAGGAATGATGAAGGATGGATAATGGAATATGGTTAATAAAAAAATAGGTTTTTAAAATTGTATCAGCCCAAAAATACTTAGGGACATGTGTTTGGAATAAAAGTGCCTTGGCTGTTTCAAGGAGATGCGTGTTTTTCCCTTCAGCAACACCTTAAGCATGTAGGTCTAAAAGGAATATGAAAGATATTTTTTGGCATTATCACTTTGCAAAGTGTGTAAAAAAAACATTAAAATGTGTTTTGATTTCAACACATAAAGAAGTGAAATAGGAAAACAACTCAAAGCGATTTTTCAATAAGTAAGGCCAAGTCATTAGAGAGAAGTAATAAAAAAACGTAACAAAGTATTAAACCCAATCTTAGATGAAATGGGACATGGACCTTAAACATTAAAGTGAACTAATTCAAAAGGAAAATTGGCTCTTCTAGTGACTCGAGGACTAAAAGGCAAACAATGATGTTTTGCAAACTAACATGACTCACTATCTAGAGATGACACATTTTGAAATTTTGGACACAATTTCTTATTGGATAACGTATGGCCCGAGTATTTACAATACGTTGCGGAAAAGACTATAACACAACACGATGTATAACTGAATAACATATAGGATGTGCGAAAAATAACTTTTGACACGGATTGATCGTTTCTTTTTCGGATTCGTAGACACTGCAACACATGAATGTCCTCTACCGATATCATTACGAGGATGAACGATCCGGGCTGCGGCTATCGTGTGCTAACAGGTCCTTAAAATTTTTTTCGAACACTGCACGGTTTTTCTCTATGACGGTGGCTAGGGTTTTGTATCATAATAGTGTCACTATCTAATGAGACCTAAGTTTCTCTATTTATAGAGAAAACCTAATCCCATTGAAGCCTAATAAGTTTTGGCCTATTATATCTCATATAATAAAAGCCTGACAACTTAATTTAATCCAGCCCAATAAATATATCCACATATATTTATTCAATACCTAATAAATTAGGCCCAAGAGAATAAGCCCAAATTACATCACTCTTTGTGTGCGACCCTATAGGCTCATTTGATGTTGGCAATGGGCTTGATCACACTTCAAGGCCCATAATTCATAAGCGGCCTCTAGCAAGACATTATGACTACCCAAATCAAATGAGGATCGATAATCCGATTTAACCTGTAACCA
>JANKOE010000002.1:48396752-48408105 GCA_026284465.1 Erythroxylum citrifolium | reverse complement strand
TTCTTACCAATTCTATACATTTTATTATTATCAAAACATTAAGAAATTTATTTTGTCAACCACCATTGGTCCAACAACACAGTCACACATACACACCCGTGTATGTGACTTTGTAAGTCTGCAAAAATACATAAACATCCATTTATGTTGTGTGACACAATCTCAGTGACTTACACAATCACATACACATGATGACTGATAAGTGATAATTGATAAACTTTAAATCTATGATTATGATTTATGTCTTATTCTTTCCATATTTATGAATTATCAATTATGATTATGAATAAAATATAAATTTATATATTGATTGTTTCATATGGATGAGCATATTCCTCAGTGGAGAGTTGTAATCCGGTACCGGAGACAAAAGTGGAAACTTCTGATCCCATACTAAGTGAAGATAGAAGTCTAACTCCAAGTCAATTGAAAAGTAAAGTTTGGAATCAATTTAATAAAACTAGATCAATGGATGGAGTAGAAAAGGCCAAATGTAAGTATTGTTAAAAGATATTGGTCAAGAGTTCAAATGGTGGAACCTCTCATTTAAAATGACATATGAATTCATGTAGTAGAAAAATATGGTATTAGGAGGTCAAACATTTTTCCCCCTAACCTTATAAGAGGGAAGAATGGAATGATTGTAACATCTTATGAAAACAACTAATTAAGATTTTTTATTGCTTCTATGATAATTGATGATGAGCATCCACTATCTACAACTGATACCAAAAGATTTAGGATGTTTTGCAATTCACTATAACTGGCCTTTAAGGTTCTAACTTCGAATATTGAGAAGAAGAACATTATAAAGATATATGACGATAAGAAGAAAGAAATTTTAAGAATATTGTCGAGTATTAAAGGATGATTGCCATTACAACAGATATGTGGATAGTCGATAACTGAAAGAAAGGTTATATGGCGGTGACGACACATTATGTTGACAATAAATGGACTCTACGTAAAAAACTTTTGAGGTAATTTATATTCTTTAATATTGTTATCATTTACTTTTTAATTATGTTATGATTGATGTTGTTCATATTTGTACATGAAAGGTTTATTCATATGTTGATACCATATACAAGTGAAAGGTTGGCAACTATATTAGGAGATTGTTTGATAGATTATAATATCAACACCAAATTGTTCACCGTAATAGTTAATAATTATAGCAAGAATGATGTTATGATTGAAAAGTTAAAGAATAAGATACACGTTGTGAGCTTGTTGTTTGGTAGAAAGTTATTCCTTATGTGTTGTTTTGTGCATATTCAGATTTTGATTTTTAATAATAGGTTGAATATGATAAAGGAAGCAATAGATTCAATTTGGAATAGTGCAGTATATTAGAGTGCAACATCTAAACAAGTTGAGAAATTTAAAGAAACCGCATGACAACAATGCATTCCAAATACGAAGAAGTTAGTTTTGGATTGTCCAACCAGATAGAACTCAACCTTCAAGATGTTGGAGTCAACAATCCAATACGTTGATGTGTTTACCAGATTGAGACAAAGAGATTTTCAGTACACGTGCATGCCTACAAAAGACCAATGGCAGTTGGCTAAAGAACTTTGTATGAAGTTGGAATTATTTTATATTGCGACTGAATTGTTCCTAGGAATACAAATATCCAACTTTGCACTATTGCTTTAGCACTATGTGTGAGATAAAGAAAATTTTATTTGATTAGATGTTTGATTCTAATTAGGTTATTTGGGTTATGGAAGAGCAGCTGATGGAGAAATTAAATTCTTATTGGTATATGGTTGAACATATTATTGCAATCTTATCTGTGCTAGATCCAAGGTACAAAATGGAGGGGGTTAATTTTATATATAATGTGTTATATGGTGATCGAGTTCAAAATCATGTAGATGTCATTAAAAAATTATGGTATGAATTGTTTAATTATTATCAACTCAGAATGGATAAAATTCAAGATCGAGATCATAGTAGTTCAGGTTGTTCAACTCCAATTTCAGTTTCAGGTTCGAGATCATTTTCTAAGAGCAATTTGTTACTTTCACTCACAAAATTCATGAAAAAAAGGGCTAGGACTTCATACAATATGGAGTTGGATAAATATTTGACAGAAGATTGTGTGACAGACATTAAAGGTGTGCAGTTCGATGTGTTATTATGGTAGAAGAGTAGTAGAAATAATTTTTTTGATCTTGTCAGGAATTGCACGATACTTATTGGCAATTCCATCACCTACTTTTGCTTTAGAGTTTGCTTTTAGCATTGGTAGTCGGGTTAATAGTTCTCATTATGCTTGACTCATCCTCATACTCATACTGTAGAAGCCCTTATATATGCCCAAATTTGGTTAGATGATAAAGATATTGAGAGTAAACTCTTTTCTTTTTGATATATCAATTTCACCTATTTTTTATAGTATCTTACCTTATATTGTTTTTCTAATTTGTATACTAATACAGGCACAAGTATTGACACAGAGTTAACTAGTCATACATATATTCATACTCATCAATTAAGTGGGCATTATTTTGATAAAAATATTCAATGATGAAGGTATATTTAATTATTTATTAATCACTACCATATTCTTAATATTCCTTTAATTTTAATGTTACATCTCTAAATATAATGTTTCTACATTCAAAAGAAGTGATGCAAACTATTGACAATTCTAACTACAACAATTAGTTACTCTCTCAATCTCTTTAGTCTCCACTCTTTCCAGTCTCTATTCTTCATAGTCTACTCTTAGTGTCTCCCAGTCCAAGACTCCTAGTTCAGAACATTATGTCATGATTTTATCTTGATTTTTAAAATTATATCATTTAAAATTTTGGATAATCATTTTTGTAAATTATGTTATTAATTAATGAGTTTTATTTGTAACTTTTATTAATTGATCGATCAATTTAATTATAATATTTTTCATTTATTTCATATGATCATATTCTCTTTCATTAGTAAATTTGGTTTTATCTTATTCATTTCACTGATATATGTAAGTTTTATATATTCATTAATTATAAAATCTCAATTTTTATTAATCAATTAAAATTCTTAACTTCAATTAATTGAATTGATCACTTTAATTATAATCTTTTTCTTTTATTTTATCCTATCCTCCCTTCATTGATGAATTTGGTTTAATCTTATTCATATGATCAATATGTGTACGTTTTATTTATTTATTCATTATAAAATCTTAAATTTATTAATAAATTAAAATTTGCAACTTCAATTAATATAATTGATTACCTTTATTATAGCCTTTTTCTTTAATTTCCTATAATCATATACTCCTTTTATTAATGAATTTGGTTTCATTTTATCCATTTAATCAATATATGTACGGGATATATATTTATTCATTATAAAATCTCAATTTTTATTAATCAATTGAAAGTCTTAACTTTAATTAATTCAATTGATTACTTTAATTATAAACTTTCTCTTTCATTTTCTATAATTCTATCCTCATTAATTAATGAAATTGATTTCATCTTATTCATTTGATTAATATATGTATGATTATATATTTATTCAATATAAAATCTCAATTTTTATTAATCAATTGAAATTTGCAACTTCAATTAATTCAATTGATCACTTTAATTAGTCTTTTTTTTCTTTTATTTCCTATAATCCTATCCTCCTCTATTAATAAATTTGATTTTTTCTTATTTATTTGATCAATATATATACATTTTATATAGTCATTCATTATAAAATTTCAATTTTTATTAATCAATTTAAAATTTATAACTTTAATTACTTGAATTAGTCACTTTAGTTTTTTTAATTAAATACAGTTCTATTAAATTTTCAAAATATAAAAAATAAAAAAGTCACAACAGCTTGAGTATGCTCGAGTTTAGGCCTTAGACTTGACCCGTACAACGCAATCGGGTCTCAAACTAAGCCCACCGACTCGAGCCTAATTTAGTCCACTGTCATCCTTAACAAAAAACCTGATCGAAATTTGGCCGGTTCATTATCATCCCTAACAAAGAATTTAACCTGAACCGGTGGAGTCTAATACCATCCCTAAAAGGTTTTAGGTATTATTATTCAAATAGCAGAAGCAAGCATTTCCTCTAATATAATAACATATAAAATCCCCAAAGCTCCGTCTTAGAAGGAAATTCCTTATAGGCCCTTCAAAATTTTTATTTCCTTTCTTCGTTCAGTCCTCTCTGTCAGTATCAACCTCTTGTGTGTTCCCCCTCCCCAATTCCATGCTTGTAATTCAAAACCCTAATTCCCATGGATTCGCAAAAACTTCTTGTTTCCCGAGAAAACCCTCGGCAAATACCTTTCGCCACTGCCTCTAAACCCTTGCCCAACGATCTCTCTCACAAGTCCCCGCCCACCATTCTCGATCGCTTCCGTGCTCTCGTCAAGCAACGTGAGGAGGAAATTAGGGTTTCCGGGGACGACACTGACATCGTCCCTCCACCCTTGAGCACCGGCGATGTTGTGCAGCTCTACGAGCTTCTCCTTTCTGAATTGACATTCAATTCCAAGCCTATCATTACCGATTTGACTATTGTCGCTGGCGAGCAGCGAGAACACGCCGAAGGAATTGCCGATGTCATCTGTGCTCGTATTGTCGAGGTCAGTTGGTTTTGTTCGCCATTTGGTATTTGCGTTAGGGTTTACCAGTTGTGTGGCTGTTGAATTTGGGAAATTTTTCCTGCATAATGTTTTGAAGTTTTAAATTTTACCACGTTACCTTTACCTTTACCTTGTTTGGTTGATGGGGAAATGTAGGAAAATGGGATAAACTTGGATTAAATAGTCAATTTTTTTTCTTTCAGGTGCCAGTTGATCAAAAATTGCCTTCTTTGTATCTTTTGGACAGCATAGTTAAGAACATTGGCCGCGAATATGTTAAATACTTCTCTCCCCGTTTGCCTGAGGTGAGTTAAATACAGTGTAGCCCAATTTTAGTTAATCTACTGTAAAAATTTGCTTTAGTGTACAATATTGAACTTGTTATTTAATGGCTTGGCCAGGTTTTCTGTGAGGCATATCGGCAAATTCAGCCTAATTTGTATAAATCTATGCGTCACCTCTTTGGCACATGGTCAACTGTTTTCCCCCCCTCTGTGCTTCGTAAGATTGAGACTGACCTGGAGTTCTCTTCAGAAATTAATAACCGTCCATCGAGCTTAAATTCCTTGAGGGCATCTGAGTCACCAAGACCTACACATGGCATACATGTTAATCCGAAGTATTTGCGTCAATTAGAACATTCAACTGTAGATAATGTATGCTCAACAGAAAGTTTATCTTTTTTTTTCCCTTTTTTTATGATGATTACAACTAATATCCTGTTCCATGTTTTGAATGTTTCTGTAAATTATGTACACCACTTGAGTTGTTGGCCATTGAAATGATTGATTGAGAGACTATTTGTGGCTTAAGCTTAAGAATCTTGTTGAAACATACTATTAGTCAGTTTTATAATTTTAATGTTTTCAAGAATGGTGGAGATAACTGATGAATTAAGTGTGTTCAGATAATGCATGTTCCCTTTAACTTGTATAACACTGCATTACATTTACCTTTGTATTCATTGGATTCTATAGCTTAAATATGCTTTTACCTGACCAACAAGGACTGGTGGGGGGAGCCTTGAGCTTTATGGTAGTTTGGTTCTATTTGTCCCTAACAAATTAGGACGGTATATCTAGACTCATCTCTGCAGTTTAGATCATTAGACACAATTTCTACTATGTGTCTATATGTGCACTCTTGGCTGAGGAATAAGAGAAGTAAATTTGCTGTTAACTTGTGGAATTTTCAGCTTGCAAGAGGAGCAGCTTCAACTCTGAAATATGGCCAAAAAACTGCAATAGATTATGATATGCATGATTCTGATCCTACGGAGGAGGTTGGAGCTCAAAGATTAAACACAGTCACAGGTGGTCGTACATCTTTTGCCCTAGGGGCTAATAAGATCCATCCATCTCAAATTTCTAGGTCTACCAGGCCCTTATCACCTGCAAGAATTGGTGTTGACAGGCCCCTGGCTTCGGGAGTTGATGACTTGGCTGCATTTGAATATGGATCTGGCAGAGTCATTGGAAAAAATGTGGAGATTAATGAATGGAAAACTAAAAACTATTCTGGTGACAATCGTAATCGATTTGAAACGTCTATAGCTTACGGCCTCAACAATGGACTTGATCTAAAGCGACCAAGGGCTTTGATAGATGCATACGGGGAGGATAAAGGAAACAGAATTACAAATACTAAACCCTTGCATGTTGAGCGCTTAGATGTGAATGGCATTAGCAGTAATACAGTTACAAGATCATGGCAGAGTACAGAAGAGGAGGAATTTGATTGGGAAGACATGAGCCCTACTTTAGCAGATCGTGGTCCAAATAATGAATTCCTGCCGTCAGCCACTCCACCTTTTGGAAATATAAGGGCAAGGCCTGGACTTGAAAGGGTAAGTTCTTCTTGGAGTCTGATATTAGAAGCAACTGTTTCTGATCATATTGTATTAATTTTTGTGAAATTGCACCAATTCTGGGTCTGTGACTTCTCAACATGTTTGGTGTATCCTTTATCATTTAATGTCGCCCATTTGTTAATTTGGATAATTTGCTATCACTTAGATGTGCAAATCATCTGTCCTAGTAACTGTCTTTGCTTTCTCCCCACTGTATGTGGTGATGGTTTGTTTTTTTAATTCCATTGATTCAAACACAAACCTCCATGTGTAGTATAAGATTTCCTTCTATTTATCCACGTGGAGTCTTACTGGGCAACTTACCACATTCTTTATTTCTGAAATAGTTTTTATTGTGAAGTTTTGCATTGTATGTTAACATTTTCAGTATACATATCTATTTTAGTTATCGCTTCTGAGTGAGTGTTTGATGACTCTTATTTGCTCTCTTTTAAGTTCTCTTGAAAAAGACTAACATTTGTTAATTGTATTTTGATGTTTAATATATTATGTCATGTGATTCTTGTGTCTCCATTTATGCTTTTAATATTAATTTAGAGAATAGGCATATATAGTAATCCAATTATCATATGGTCCCTGCAGTCTGGTCGTTTGTCAACAGGTAACATACCTGGATATCAGACTCAGAGAAATCAGAATATAGGATCTGGTTATTATCAAGAAACTTGGAGTTCACCTAATCACTTCCCTCAGTCAGGACATCTATCAAATACTAAAGGAAGGGGGAAGGATTTACATATACCCTTTCCTGGAAGTGATATATCCTCTTCCAGAGATTATTTGGCTTCTAATGCAGACAAATTTTCAGATTCTGATGCAGTAACTGTTAGGCCCCCTGCCATGATATCAAGATTGGGTTCAAATGTCGACTCTAATGGATCTGGGACCTGGTCAGGCACTATTCCAACATCAACTGCAATGCGGCCTCCAGTAAATGTTCACAAGTCTAACCCACCACCTATCCACTCTCTTTTCCCACCACAAAATGAAATTCATAATCAGTTTGATCCAATAAATTCCAGCAGTACTATAATGAACCAGGGGCTGCCTAAGCCATCATTTATTCCTGACCAACACTTTAACAATTTCCATAGCAAAGAGCATACTTTTAAAAAACAATTACCATTGCCTAACCAACGGGATGCTTTGAGAGTTCATCCTTTTCGTTCAAATTATCGTCCACCTCTTGAGAAGGGAGAGAATTTCCCCCCCTCCTCCATTGCTTCAATGCCATCTCTCCAGTTAGCACCTCCAGCTAGTCAGGGATATGGAATCCAAGGGGTTAATACTGCTACAAGTATTGTTCCTTCAAATCATGTACCTGTAGTGCAATTACCACTGGCGATCAACAATGTCCCAAACATTCACTTGCAAATGGGAATTCAACCACCACTGCCCCCTGGCCCTCCACCTTCGCAATTGATTACTATTGCTCACAATGCTGGTCAACTTGCACCTAACCAGGCAGCTGGAGGTGCATTTCCAGGTTTGATAAATTCTCTCATGGCTCAAGGCCTCATATCATTACCTGCACAGGTACCTATCTGAATCATGCTGTTTTTTATTTCTTTTTAAGTATTGCTTTGACTGGCTAAAATTCTGATACTCAGTGGTGGGGCTTAATTTGTAGGACCCAATTGGACTTGAGTTCAATGCTGACCTTCTTAAGGTGCGCAATGAATTGGCTGTAAGTGCATTATATGCTGACCTCCCAAGACAATGCACCACATGTGGTCTTAGATTTAAGTGTCAAGAAGAGCACAGTTCTCACATGGATTGGCATGTCACTAAGAATCGGATGTCTAAGAATCGCAAACAGAAACCTTCTCGCAAGTGGTTTGTGAGTGGAAGTATGTGGCTTAGTGGTGCAGAGGCACTGGGATCTGAGGCAGTTCCAGGATTTTTACCCACAGAGACAATTATAGAGAAGAAAGATGATGAAGAAATGGCTGTTCCTGCTGAAGAGGAACAGACAGCATGTGCATTATGTGGGGAACCTTTTGATGATTTCTACAGTGACGAAACAGAAGAATGGATGTATAAAGGTGCTGTGTACCTGAATGCCCCAATTGGATCTACAGCGGGTCTGGATAGGTCTCAGTTAGGTCCGATAGTACATGCTAAATGCAGAACTGAATCTAGTGTAATCCCATCTTGATAATTTTGGAGTCGCTGAAGGGGTATGTATTCATATTTTAACTCTTCTACTTGTATGGACTCTATAAATCTGATTTTCATATCATTTATTACCTGACTGATTGGTTAAAATTTCAATTTGAAGAACTTTTCATATGTTTAGTGAGACATTGTATTAATACTTTTGAATACCAAAATTTTAAGTATACTAGAACATATCCTACTGGCAGCTTCTAGATTGATTTGACATTTTGCCTGTAACCTTGATGATTCTGGACTGTAGAAATTTTGAATCCTTGTGATGCCATCTTAATAACTTACATGTAGGTATATATACACTTATGACAGATTAAGATGAGAAAGTAGCAGTATCTTGTTTCCATGTCCATGTCCCTGTCAATATTTTTGTATTTTCTTTTTTCTCTGAGAGTTGACCTCTTGGTTAATTTGTAGTCCATTTTGACTACTGTTGTGTTTGATTTTATTCCCGACTATTTACATATAAAAGTTATACCATGTGAAACCTGGGAAATAAATTAAATGAAGAAAATCATAGTGAGTGCCTTACCTTCCAATCTTGTGGTTTGGTGTTTGAAAGCCATGTTTAGGTTATTTGTTGGATGATATACGCCCTTGGTGTCATCCTTTGCATAGAGCATTACAAACTTATACTTCAATTGATGTTGAGAATTATTGGCATTTCTGTTCATGATTTTAGCTGTTAAGTATAAGCATTCACAAATTTTACCTTATCATGTCTTTGGTCACAATGCTGGATGAAATTACAACTTTTTATGGATTTTCTTGTTGCAGGGTAATACGGAAGAGCATAGTCAAAGAAAAAGATTGCGGAGTTAACTTCTTTAGACAGGTTTTGAGTCTTCTGTAACTTAAATGAGATTTTATCATTCTAGTTCTATGCTCTTGCTCGTGTTACAACAGCGTATGAGCTTGTTATACCATGGCATCTTGCCAAAATCATGTACATGTATAGTTGGACTTGTACGATGCAATTTATCATGCAACAAAAGGTTACACATACTGCCTTTTCCTGTACTTCCATTGCCGATGTCCCTTTAAACATCCAGAACCAGGTTTAGGGGCCTTTTCCATTTCACATAGGATAATCTCTTAAATTGTAAGATTTTTTTGGCTTAGAAAGTTTCTTAAAGATGTGCTATATCTGTAGTAGGAAACAAATAATGACAAATATGAATTTTGAAGTATGCGGCAGTTCTGCTATATGTATATTTGCTGCTTGTTTTGATACTCGGCGGGGAGGCCTGGCAAGCAATTATGTCCTTGTTGTCCATCATGGTTGCCTGATGGCAGCAAAAGCACAACAATGATCATCATTTTCTGATTTTCTTCTTTGCTTGCATATGTGACTTCATTTTATCACATCAAAGCTCTTCAGCTTTGTTGTTAAAAAGGACAAGAGACCAAGTTTATTCGCCTTCGTGAATGTGTGATCTGTTTCTTTGAACAATCTATCAGTATACAGCGACCTTCTGGACATTGATGCAGTAGGATCAGTGTGCTATAATATGATGACTTGCCAAGAAGTAAAAGCATTTTTGCAGATTATGTGGCACAGGATGGTTTTGTTGTTTTTGAGACCTCAAAGCGCCAAAGCCTGGTTCTGGCATTCATTAAATCTTGCTCCACCTAAACCCTTCGGGTTAACACTTTTTGGCCCTTATGGAGTATCTTAATTTTAAAAAAGGGGTAAACTTATAAATAACTCAAAACATAAAATACCTAATTTGTTACAACAGTCAATCTTTAATAGGAATAATTATTTGGGTTTAGAAGAATTATTAAGGTAAAATAACATTATTTTGTTAAAGTTTAACAAAATAACATTATTTTGTTAAATATGTTCGATGATCTAAAAATCAATTGATCAAAATGATATTGTTTTTATTAAAGTAGTCTCGTTTTAATTCTAATTTAGTCAAATTAAGTCTTGAATTTGGATTAAAAAAATTGTCTAATTTAATGTGGCCTAATTTATTACCATTTTTAGCCCTAAACCTATTTGACCCAATTCATCGAGTTGTTAAATTTAGGAAGGGGAGAGTGATTTATAAAGGTAGAGAGATTCAATTTGGCAAACTAAAATTGTTAGTTACATTTTCACAACTTTCAATTACATTTGCAACTCAAAGAAGAAAGATGAGTAGTAACCATCAATCTGAGCATATCATCTGTTAGACATGTTAATTAGGCCTATGCTTAGTCCAATTTGATGGGGCTTCCAGTCTGATTCAGAGCGAGTTTAGGTTTGAGGGGCTAGCCTAAGTTTGAACGACTTAAATGCTTGACTAAACTGACGTCTTTTTAAATAATTGTTCAGGCGCAAACTTGAGCTCAAATAGCATATTTCTACGCTGCGTATGGTTGCTGTTTTTGGTAGTTAAAGACGAAACGGAACAAAAATTTGGAGATGAAATGGAACAAAAAATGGAGACAGTGAGATGTTTGCTTATAGTGGACAGAACAGAAAAAAACTCTCTATCTTGAGGACAGAATGTATTTGGTTGCAGTGGACAAAACGGAAAAATTGTAGCAATGACGAAAATGTCTCTAGTCCTTAATATGATAAAAATATGTAATTCATTAATAAATTTATTACAAATGATTTGTATGAGTTAAAAAATTAACAAATAATAATAATAACAATTTCAAACACATCACGAATAATAATAATAATAATAATAATAATAATAATAATAATAA
>JANKOE010000002.1:48377535-48394644 GCA_026284465.1 Erythroxylum citrifolium | reverse complement strand
CAAAATAATACTTAACTTTGACTGATCATAACTTCCACTCCAGATATCGAAAAATAGCAAACTTTATGGCTACGAAAAGCTCTTGACAGGAGCTACAAGTTTCAGGAAGATCATTTCCTCAAATTTTGCCTCAAACAAAAAGTCAACTCTCAAGTCAACTTTCCTTAATTCTCCAAATTTCAATTTTCTTAATCTTCCAAATTTAACACTTCCACTAATCACTTCTTACTTTTCATTGATTTCCAGAAATCACACTATATTTCCTCATTTTATATTTTCTAATTTCCAAAGAAAGTTCGGGGTCCAACACATATTATACACTTCTTATGCTTTGCATATGGAACCATCACCCTCAAGGCCTCCACTAGACAAAATCCTAGTTCTTGATGAAATTTCACCCATTCTCATCAATCATACCCAGATCCTTCACAAATATACTCAAAAACCAGTTCTAAGAATCATAACTCCAATATTGCCCATACAATTGGGTATATTTGATTAATTCAATCTCCAACTACTATTAACAATAAAATATCACTTGAGAGTGCATTTAAAAAGCATGAATCCAATATAATTATCTTCTTGAAACCTTATAAAAAATTAAGTCCCAATTCCTTAAAGCCTATATAATGTCTTTTAAAGATAGGCTTACCTTGTGAACCTTATAAACTGGTATGAATCTTGATTCTTCCTCCTTTGTTTATCTTAACCAACTTCTGCCTATATGACCACAACAGTACATCATGTTTTTCATGTAACTCAAGATTTTTAATGCTTTCTCCCTTTCCCTATAGGACTTTACTTTTGTAATAGTGATGACAACCTTTCAACTACATCAGTAATAATCTCCTTTACATTATAATATAGGTTTCTTCTAAACCTTTCAAATAATGTTTTGTAATATAAACTACAACAATGTTGAATTGCTTAGGTTCTTAAATTCATTCCTAAAATCCTTTTATGGTCTATAATTTGGTTATAGATATTCCCTTTTTCCTTTATAATTTTTATATAACTAATAAAACCATCAAGATCAATATATTTGATGATGGATACCTCCTTATTTTGCTTATCATACTCAAAATGAGGTTCACGAACTTCTCTATCCACTATACCTATACCAACAATCTATTTAGGATCACTATATATTGGCCTTTTATACTTTCCACCATCATCAACCATATTATCAACATCATCAACCATAACTAACCTTTATTACATTTAGGTAGTTGTGCTTTTCAACAAATCTAAAAAACTTTTAACGTTAACAGGAACTCAATTCCAAACCAGCTTCCACATCTACATTGTCTCCAATGTATTTGAACTTTAGTGTTGAAGCTTAATAACCACTATATAAAACTTTATGTCTATGATCATCTTTACCACTTAACATGCAAAATATTAGGCCTTAATCATTTGAATGATAAGAAGTTTAGGATTGGCCATCTGAACATAACAGAATTGTGATTTCTTAGGAATCTCAACATCATTAAAAATAAATGCTTGATCATTCTAATTTAAAAATGCATAATGGAACACATGATGTACCAAAAATTTCTAATATATCTTAGTTTTCAAAGCATTAATAGAAGAAATTCTAAGAGGAATGTGAATAAAATTAATGAAAACTTAATTGAATACATATGAATAACATTAATGAAAATTGAATCGAATACACTTAAATAATGTATGATGGATTCTATATATGGTACTAAAATAATTAAACCACTAACCTTCGTCTTAAGTTAAAAACTTACAATAATGGAAGTGTGGGAGAATTCATTAGTTAATGAAGAGTTTATAAAAAGTAGCAAAAATGTTAAATAGTATACCTTATGTGTAATAAGTTTTGATTCCTCTATGCATGCACTAAATAGCTATGCAATTGAAGAACTCTGACTATTAATTTTGTTGTTTTAATTTGAATTGGGAACTTTATCTTCTCGAGGAATGAAAGCTAAATGTAAAAAGTTAAAGAAAATGAGCATTATAGTCATTTCATTTCCTTAAATTGAGTGGAGGTGCCTAGTCATTTTAAAATGTCAAAAAATGTTAAGTTTCTTACACATGTTTTCTTCAAGAGAAGTTTGTGCTACTTTCAACATATTTTTAGATAATTTGTGAATTTTTATAATAAAATTTAAGTTGGTTATTATTAATAAAACATGTAGGTCATTATATTTAACAAGTATCCATCCATATAATTATAACATCTATTTTTGTTTTTTTTACTTCTATTGATTTTGATTATCATTTATTTTATTTTATTTTATTTTAAAATATTATAAAAATCAATAAAGTCATTGCTTTGACCTTTATTGAACATCTAATTATTTCAAAATTTTATCAATCGTTTTACTTGTGCATTTTTTATTTCTATTTTTTCACTATTTTAATAAAAGTTTACCATAAAAGCATAACAATAAATTTAGGTGACTAGTAAAATTTAATTGTTTAATAGGAGGGACCTCTTGAAGTTAAATTAATACCTAAAAGAGAAATTCCAATCCCCACAAATAATTGGCCATCACTCCAAGTATTCTATTTCTTTAAAATAATAAATTCAAGTCCAATTAGTCTTAACAAGCACTAACTTTTTAAGTCATCAATAATATCATGTTTGGGAGTTGCATCAAATAATTTAAGCAAACCCAATCCTATAAGTCCTTAAGAGTGATGTTACTTTCCAAAATCTAAGATGAAAGAGTTATGAACATGCGACCTTTTATATGTGAATGTTGCTAAAGTTGATGAGGAGAAATGTGGGCACTCTTGTCTAAGGTAAGTAAGCTCTACCACAATAAGAAGTGCAACACATGTGAAACTTTTCATGACCTTTTCTTGATATTTTAGGTCACATATATACCCATTTAAGGTATCAATATATAGAATAAAAATGCAATTGTTTTGAAAATTTTAAATCAAATTTTAAGTTTTGAAATTTTGTTTGAGGAAAATTTATTAATATGCTTATATGTATATTTTCATTCTTGATGGAGCTATTAAACATTATTATTTTGAGTCTTAATTCTCTTTTGTTGTGTGTCATTTAGTTTAATATAAAATATTTTCTTTTGAAATATGGAAAACTTAGAGCTTAAAGAAATAAAAAAAGCCATAAATTGAGATGTAGCTAGAGAAAATAAACAGGAAATATGATATGAACGAATGATGGGAGGTAGCAACATCTAGAAACTCCTGATTCGGGAAGTATGTCGAGTTGCTTCTTCTTCACTTCTCTCTTCCTTCTTCTCTTTCTCATTCTCTCGATAAATTCTCTCTAGGGTTTCTCAAAAGTGGCTTAGGCAAAAGTTCCTTCTCTGCCTGTTTGTCTTGTTCTTTAAATATCCCTTGTGTTCTAAGTAGCCCAAGGATTTTTTGGAGTCTGAAAGGTATAAAAAAATCCCTCAAAACTTAACATTTTTAGTGTCTGTACGTCTACCAGACGCAGGCCACGATTGTAGGCCACATTCGAGTCTTCTGTCATGATCGTGGCATGTAGGCCAAGATCATGGGCCATTTCCTAGGCTTCTGTCATGATCTTGGGCTTCATGCCATGATCGTGGGGTAACTCTGGTGCTTATGTAACGATTGTGGCTTGTTGTGCCATGATCGTAAGCTGTCGTTTCGGCTCGAATGTCTCCGAAATTTTCCCATTCTTCGATGTTGATACTGAAACATTAACAAACATATCAAAATACCTTTAAAACATAATATTTAAGCTTAAAGACTTGTATTAACCCATAAAAACACTTAAATACAAATAATTAACAAACTAACACTATTCTAACCTAAACACATACTAAACGATTGAATTAACAATTAAATATATATTAAACTAAGCCTTAAACCATGATGCAATTTACACTTATCAGAAAGCATGATGTAGGCATAGATTACTTAGTATAGGCTTGGCAACTGGGCTTCGAGCCTGGTTAATAGGCTAGGCCAAGGTTGACTAGGCCTCAGACCTGGTCTTTTAGGCCCGACGAACAGTTGCAAAACTAAGTCATTTTGTAAATTTTAAAAAATATAAAAAAATTTAGCCTGAACTAGGGCAAGGCAGCTCCAAGCTTGGGCCCGGCCCGACCCATTATCTTCCTTAACTTAATAAAGCCTATTAAAAACTTGAAATCCAAAATCTCACTCGTACGAAAATCATTTTGAGGCCTGGCTGTAACAAATCCATTTACATATTTCAAAGATATTTGGCGAATAAGATCAATTAAGATATGATATGAGCTTTTTATGTGTATAAGTATAGTCCTAATAAAAATAGATAAGCTTTCTAGTAGAAGTTGGATTGAAGGATTGTTTATAAAAAGAAAACACCCTAAGATAAGGTGTCAAAAATAATATCATTAAACTCAATTAGAGATTTCTCTATATATTTAGCACTCGTAGCTCTCATTAATTTGAGTGTTGAAATGTCTTTTCGAGGAACACCCCTAACACTCTAAATATTTACATTTACAAACTTAAAAACTTGAGATCTGTCTAAGAGGTCTACCCTAAATTTAGCTTACACAATTTAAGGTCATATGTAAAAGGTAATTTGGAAACCTTCTAATATTCTTGCTTTTAAAAAATCTAAAAATAGCTTAGTTATTCTCATACCAAGATAAAATAATATCTATCCATCTGCTAATTTTATTAGAAAAGTCAACACCCTTGAAGCTCCCCAAGCTAATGAATAGTCTAAGGACTAAAATGCTAAAATTTAAATGTTGTAATAAGAGGTCAAATATTGTTTAAAAAAAAGGAAGCCAATGTATAAAAGACAAAAAACTTTTAAGTTTATGAGTCTCAGGTCTATGAGAAGTCTCTTCATCTCCTTGGCATAAAAATAAAAACCTACAGGTTGATGAACCTCAAGGATAGGGAAATCTCTTTATTTCCTTTACATAAAATAAAAACTTGTAAGAAAGGCTCTCAGGTTCATAAGAGTTATTAACTCATCATCATCGGAATATCTTAACTCTATCTCTTTAGGAATGTGAAATTTCTACCTAATCTTCTTGAATTGTTCACTCCTCATCTTATTTGACTTTATCCATGCTTCAAAGTTTTTGTTAAAATCTCCAAGTAACGAGTTTGAGGCTCATATGATCCAGGCATAGTACTTTTCCAAATTTGAATTTTCTATGATCTGATAAAACCCTAAAAGGGGCCTTAACTTCATAGGTGAGGGCGATGTGGTCTTAGTAGACTTGAAAGATTCAAGGTTGTTATTCCTATAATTAGAGGTCACTAATCTTTCACTGCTACATCTATTAGAGCTAGTAGCCTCATTCCTTAAACTAGTCCCCTTATCCATACTACTCTCCACAAATTAAAAAGACAAAAGGAAAGAGATGTGGCGTTTACTTGAAAAATGTTACAAGCTTTTAAAGCACCTTAATGTTGAATCTTCTTAAGAGAGTAGGAAAACAAACAAAGCAGGGGTGGTTTCTCTCACATAAAAGTAGGCTTATCTTTTTTTTTTAAAATTAAAGTGAGTTATCATTCACATCATGTGCCTTGTATAGATCAATGGTTAATATTAAGCATGTAATTTGGTTGGGTCGACTGGGTCGGCCTTACAAGGCCCAATCCCAGGCCCATATGTCGACGGCCCGGACACAAGAGATAATCTCTCATGCAAACATAACGACTCACGTAAAGACCTAAACCTAGCGGTAACCCCAGGTATATAAGGTACCATTCCTACCGGATTCAGGTACGAGATTACAACCCTACTTTTCTCTGTTTTCAGCAACCGAAACCTACACAAAAAGACTGACTTGAGCGTCGAAGGGGCCTCCTGGGAATCAACTCCCGGCCCGCCGTTATTTGTTTTGCAGGTATTCCATAGCCAGAGTCGCACAAATTATGGATCCAAACAACGACGTTCAACCCCAGCAAGATCAGGCTGAACCACCAGCGATACTGGCTAGTACCAACCAAAACAACCCAATACAGACCGGTACGTGAACCCGATTCTAGAGCATCACTCTTTGTACTATTTTTCAGCTAGTACAGTACGTACCACCCAGTACCAACTCGTACAGTACAATTTTTGTATCACTGATTCTAAGGCTGCAAACACTTCTCTGTCGTGTTTAGGTGCCAAGTGGCTGATGTTTGAGTCGTTAAAAGTTGGATGCTGTTAAACATTTTGCATTTATGTTGTTTGTAGCTTAGTAGTTACCATCAGAAACTCCCAGATATTTCCTTTCAAATTGTCGAAGCTTATATTCTAGTCTCTACTCTCGATTGAATTTAGCTACTTTATTGAATACAAGTGATGAGCTTCAGGGCCCCATGGCTTCACAAGGGTGGGTGATATGCCACTTTTGATCAGTAACCATGTGCAGCTGAATTGGTGGATAAATAAAGTCAAGATTGATCAATATCATTGTTATGAACAAACCAAAAGATCGGGGGACCTCCTGAATGAATGTTGATTCTTTTATGTTATTTAACAATTCATCAGGGCTTCACCATTCAATTCAAAGGCTGCCAAACAATCATTTTTCAAACAACATGTGTATTTTTTAATTCAATAAACTAAAAATTCTTATTCCAATATACAAGATCATAAAAATAAGAATAATAAATTAAATACCGATGATTTCAAAACAATTGAAGTATAGAATTATTTATTTTGCATTAATAAAATTTTGTTATTAATTATGTACTAAATTACTCAATATTTTTTATATTGAAGATTATTCTATTATATTTTATTTATATTAAAAAAAGTTCTCAAGCAACCTTTTCTCTTGAGTAACTTTCTCAAATAGTTACGGCTCAGTCTTGTAAAGGCGAAATTGAACACAACCTATAGGCCAACTTGCTCTCCAAGTTGTAAGTTAAATAGCTCAAAGAATTGATCACACAGAATTGGATATTGAATTTTATGAAAACTTTGATGTTACAAAGCAAAGACAACATCTACTCGACCTCAACATCATCATCATTGTAGGCAACATGTTTTGCAAGCTCAAAAGATATGTTGGGATTAGAATGTCGAAATATGTCCAGATTGGAATCGCAATTTCCGGGATTGAGCAATAACCAATGATGCTTATTTGTCCATAATGAACAAAAGTTTCCATGGTTTCTTTCAAGTACATTTCATATGACTAAAATTCACCACTTCTATTCGAGTTGAATGAGTCCAACTTGCCCTAGGAACTAATTAAGGAGACTAGATGCTATGAAGAAGCCAAAATGATAAATAGGTGAGTACATATGGAATTGTGTGACAGACCAAAATTGGCCGCCCATACCATATTCCTGTTGAGGATTTTGCAGGAGCACGAGGTGGGAGAGTAAGTGATATCAAGTCGTGGCGCGAAAAGACGGAGACATCTTTGCCATAATTCACATGATTTTTGTTGGCAATCAACACTTGAGTACTCCTCCACTACCATATATAATGCAAGGAATGCGAGTTACACATTTTTAATTCTATATGATAAACATCTAAATTACATGATCAGGTTGTGCATCAAAAGTGCATGATGCTTATCTAAACTAAGGTGATATGATGTTTATCACTATACTCTCCCCCTGTCGCCAGCAACACATCATCTCCGGATGTTATTATAGGTACACTAGCTAGCCTATTCCCTTCGATTCTCAACTTTAGTCCCTAACCACGAAAATACTAAATTTTACCAAGTCCTTCAAATAATGGTCAGGACAAGAAAGATGCATGGTGGGTTTGGCAAACTGGAAGAATTTACAGGTTTAATTATTACGAATTTATGTTCTTTTACATATTGATTACCACACAATTCTCAAAGCTGCAAACAGGCTAGTTGCAGATTTTAATTAACAATTTGACTACAAAAAACTATCATCCAAAAAAACTTAATAAATAGCAATAAACTATGCTACCCCTATATAGCTCTCTAACAAGTGGGCTTTAAATATTTGCAGCAGGGGTTGCACTCACTCACTCACTCACTAACTACTCAGACATAGCTTCCTGCAAAAGTGATGGAGGGTTCTTGTCAATACGCGAGAAAGGTAAGGGATGTGTCCCTTCAAGAACTCAGAGATAGGCTTGCAGAGTTTGCTGAAGTAAGAGGATGGGAACAATATCACAGCCCCAGAAACCTTCTCTTAGCACTAGTAAGTCCTGTAAACCAACCAATCTTTCTGTTTGATATCTAATCTTATGTTGTTCCTTGTATCTGGCTTAGGTAGGAGAAGTGGGGGAGTTATCTGAAATATTCCAATGGAAAGGAGAGGTGGCCAGAGGGTTACCAAACTGGACTTCTGATGATAAGGAACACCTTGAAGAAGAGCTCTCCGATGTTTTGCTTTATCTTATTCGTCTCGCTGATGTTTGTGGCCTCGATCTTGGCCAAGCTGCACTAACCAAGATCGTCAAAAATGCAAGGAAGTACCCAGTCCTTGATCAGCCCAGCTCCGACTAAAATAGTCAAGAGACTGGTACTTGTTTGCAACTGCGTAGGCCATATTTAAGTAGCTTAGTCTCGAGTTATATATATGAGTGTATCTAAAGTACTCTTTTAGCTTCAGTTTCTCCAAGAAAGTTGGACTTGTAAACTCAAGTTTTTGAGTTGGTGTTGGGCGTGAATCACTACGAGCAGTGTTTTTCTGTTTTTCCAGTGCTTGTCTTTGGTAGCCAAAATCATTCTCTTCTTACCCTTTGAGAAGCTGAATTAAGTAAATGATCAGGAACGAAACTATCCTCAAGTTCCTTGAAAACTGAGAGCATAAGTTCTTGACTTTCAGGGATGGGTAAGATATTGCATGGTGTAACGGAGGACTGAAACTTCTGCGGCATAGCTAACTGAGAAATGAACAGCTATTCCATCAACATCTGTCAAGGTTAATTATAAGCCTTATTGCTCTATCAGAAAATCTCCATCGTTCATACATCATTTTCCAGTGATTTTTCATCTTTCGATATAGGACAAAAGCTCATTATGACTGCTGTAACAAAAAGGAGTTGGGGGACACATGCAACTCTAATTGGACCAACCTATATAACTATTATTTGCTTGCCAATATTAGTGATCATCTTTATCAGATAAAGCTTCCATTTATAGTAATAATGGCCACTACTGACTACTATTTTAATCACCAAACTTTTTTCTTAATTAAAAATACATATTCAATTAATATGAATTAATTTCACCATAAAAGTACAAGACATCATTTATAACTTTTTTAGGATAAAACATAGAAATTTTGTAATATGATTTATTATTCATTTTAAAAATATTTGTATTGCTTAAAATTATTCAATATATTAAGATATTAAAAATGACTTCTCACTAAATTTTTTTCAAATTATTGTAATATAAGTAATTAAAATCTGGTTAAAACAATTATACATACTTTATCATGTATTTAAAGATAGTCGAGTAATAATTTATTTTTAAAGAACTTAGAACTTTAAAAAAAAAGTCTTTTCTATATTTTAAGTAATTTAAAACAATAAAAAGGAACTTTATTTCCTTTAGACAAGTTTTATTTTTATGCAGGGGTGAGATTTGAAAATGCCTTCTCCATATTGAATTTAAGAAGCCGAGTCTTGTCCCCATTCTGAAGCTAAACTCATAGGAATATGCAAGTAAAACGCTCTGTCAATATTGATATGGCTTAAGTCATAGTCACTAGTGATTAGCCTCGTAGAAAGAAGTGCTGAAGTAACATCATCATCTATTAATATTTTATCTTGATTAGTACATGATCTTAGAGTTTTCTACATGTGTATATATATATATATTATATATAAAAGATTACATTTGGGAATATATTAAACTTTAATTTGCTGCATGCTAAATTAGTTTCAATCTTTGATAAATTAACATTTAGTGAGTCAAATTCAAATTAATTAAATTCAAGTTTAAAAGAATCAATTCTAAAATCTATTAAATAAAATGATATCATTTTAATAACTATAATCTAATATTAATCAAATCATGTTAATTGTATGTTATTATCCTTTTGATGAGTAGTTATGGCAATCAGGAAGACAAAATCTATGAGCATATATGAATTATGTAATGATAATTCAATTTCAATTTTCAGTTTGTGTAAAGTTTAAGTTGATACCTTCATCGTTAACCGATGAATGAAGTGAGAGAGAGAGGGAGAGAGAGGAGCAGAGGAGCAATTTGCGTTTTTCATATATTGCTAGGAAAAACACTGTACATACTACGTATATATATACAAGCAGCTAACGGTTTCTGTGGTAAAATATTTACAGAGGTGTGTGGGTGTGTCCTGTCTGTTGAGGTACAGAGGTATGCGGGTGTGTCCCTGTTGCTGTGTGTGTCCTGTCTGTTGAGGTGGTTAGACGAGGAGGTATTTGTTATGGTGTATAGGAGCGAGCTCGTGGTGTTACATTCTACCAACATCCCCTCCTCAAGTTGGGAAGTCGACAAGACCCAACTTGGTACTAGCGATACGGATTGTTTCTGTAGATATAGCCTTGGTGAAACTGTCGACCAACTGTTGTGTGGAAGGAACATGAGTAGTAGTGATGAAACCTTCCTTAATAGCATGCCGGACGAGGTGACAGTCTATTTCCAGATGTTTGGTGCGCTCGTGAAAAATAGGATTTTCAGAGATGTGAATGGCGTATTGGTTGTCACAATGCAAAGTATACGGAGAAGAAGACTAGACCTGTAAATATCGTAACAAATAGGAAATCCACCGGAGTTCACAAACGGTGCTAGACATGCTCCGGTATTCAGTTTCGGCAGACGAACGGCTAACGGTGGATTGTTTCTTTGTATTCCACAAAACCAGTGAACGCCCCAAAAAACATACAATAGCCAGTAAGGGATTTGCGAGAGAACAAACAACCAGCCCAGTCGGAATCAAAAAAGGCTTGTAGTGAGACATGGTCTTAAACAGGATAAAAAAGACAGCGACGTCTTGTGCCATTAATGTACCGTAAAACATGTACAAGTGCATCCCAATGTGGCTGCCGTGGCTCATTGTTAAACTGACTAAGGTATTGAACTGCGAAAGAGGGTCAAGACAAGTAAAACTCAAATAAAGCAACTGACCCACTAGGCGTCGATATTTGTCAAGATGTGGTAAAATAGCCCCTTCATCGCAGGACAATTTAGTACCTAACGGGATGGGGGTCGTGGCAGGCCGTAGTTCTTCCAACCCAACATCACGCAAATTATCAGAAATATACTTAGATTGAGACAAGTAAAGACCAACAGTAGATCGAGCAACCTCAACACCCACAAAAAATTGTACGTAACCGAAGTCTTTAATAGTGAATTGGCTGTTTAGATATGCTTTGATGCCAATAATTTCATATTCATCAGGGCTCAAGACCAGCAGATCATCCACATAAATAAGAATAGCGAGGAAAGACGAGCCAATACCTTTGGTAAACAAACAATAGTCAGACGTAGCCTGAATAAAACCATAGTTGATAAGGGTTTGAGATAGAGCTTTGTTCCATTGTCTACCAGCCTACTTCAGGCCATAAAGGGATTTCCGGAGGCAACAGACTTGACCATCCCATAATTTATCATAGCCCTTTGGTGGTCGGAGGTAAATTTCTTCATCGATGGAACCGTGCAAAAAAGCATTGTTAACGTCAATATGATGGAGTGGCCAACAATTAGCAGTAGCGATAGCAAAGAATAATCTGATTGTCGTAACTTTGGTGACTGGTGAAAAAACGTCAGAATAGTCAACACCAGCGCGTTGGTTGAAACCTTTAACAACAAGTCTCACTTTCCGTCGGTCGACCGAGCGATCTGGGTGGTGTTTAATTTTGTAGACCCATTTGGTATCTAGTAGGCATTTCCCTTTGGATAAATCAGAGGCTATCCATGTCTCATTGGCCTCCAGAGCAGCTAATTCAGCTTGCATTGGACCAACCCACAACGGGTCATTTTTAGCAGCTTCATATGATAGTGGCTCATAGTCACTAGAAACATTGGCCATAAATGATAGGTAAGTAGAAGAAAAAACAGGAGGTGTAGGGGAGAGAAGGTCAATTTTACCCGAGGAGATGGACAAGCCCTTTGTAGCGGTAGTCAAAGTGTCGGCGGTGGCAAGGGAGACATAATGATCAAGGTATTTGGGTCTGGTACGAAGACGGGTACTGGTGCGTGGAATAAACGAAGAAGGAGAAGGGAAGGTAGAGGTGGGGATAGCAACATGGGTATCAGGTAGGGTAATGGTGGGTGTTGAGTCAGATGTGTGGGAAATGAGTGGAGGAGTAATGGGCCTTGTCTGATTAAAAGAGTTAGGTGTTGTAGACGTAGGAATGATGAGTTGAGGACAAAACAGGGGCTGATGTATGGGTTGAGTGGGAGTATTAGCTGGAGGTGGGACAGATGTAGTGTGGAAAGGGAACAAGTGTTCATAAAACGTGAGATAATGGTTTTTTGTGAATCTAACTCAAATAATTTGTATTCCTTTTGACCAGATACATATCCAATGAATATGCATTTTGATGCTCGTGGGTCAAGTTTGTCTTTGAAAGGTTTGGTATTTGTAGAAAAACAAAGGCATCCAAAAGTACGTAAATGGCCATAGGTGGGTTGTTTAGAGTAGAGTTTTTTGAAAGGAGTCATCCACGCAAGTATTTTGGTAGGTAAGCGATTAATTAAAAAAGTGGTCGTGAGAAGAGCTTCCCCCCAAAACTTTGTGGGTAATTTGGCTTGAAAAATGAGTGCTCGGGTAATTTGTAAAAGGTGTTTGTGCTTACGTTCTGCAACACCATTTTGTTGTGGTGTGTAGACACAAGATTTTTGGTGAACGATGCCTTTTTGATAAAACATATTTTGGCAAGATTGGTTTGTGAATTCGATTCCATTATCGGTTCGTATACATAAAGGTCGTAATGAAAACTGAGTTTCAATCATGTTGATAAAGATATTGAGTACTTCGTGTACATGAGCCTTACTAATTAGTAAGTAAGTCCATGTGTCACGTGAGAATTCATCAACTATGGTGAGGAAAAATCTTGATCCATCGATGTTTGGAGTATTGTACGGGCCCTAGACATCGACATGCAGTAGTTCGAAGGGTTTTGTAGCTATGATTTTGTGCCTCGAAAAGGGTTTTCTTTCTTGTTTAGCAAGAGGGCAAATGTCACAACAAAAATCAATGGGAGCTTTTGGAATAGAAGTTGGTACGTGCAAAATTTTACTTGGTGATATGTGTCCTCAGCGATGATGCCACAAATTGTAATCATCGGATACAAAGTTAGCAAATGATCTGTTTACATAAAACTGGAGAGATGGGCCCTTTAAGCCTGTCGTAAAATTTTGGGTAGTAAGATGGTAAATACCTCCTTCCGCATCGACTATCGCTACAATATCGTCACTCCATGGGTCCTGTAAAAAATCTTTGTTGTCAGCAAAAATGGTAATCAACTTATTTTGGGTAGCAAGTTTGTGAACTGACATCAAGTTTTGGGTAAAAGTTGGTACACATAAGGCATTTGAAAGAGTCATTTTTTGTGCAAATCTATGTCCCCAATAGCAGTAGCACTTTTATAAGATCCATCGGGTAAGATTACTGGTTTGGTGTGTTCTGTGGTGGGATTTTCTAATAGGCTCGGTTTTGAGCACATATGCGTGGAGGCCCCTGAATCTACTATCCCTGAATCACTGTCACATTTTTCACTACTAGAAAATGAATCATTAGGGGTAGAGCACTTACCTGCAAAACTATTGTACGCTACATGATGTGCTCGGGCAACTTGTTTACCTTTGACAATTTGCATAAGTTCCTGCACTTGTTTTGTGAGTGCGGCAACGTCCATCTGTTTTTCCTGCAGTTCTTGTCCTTCATTAATTGGACTGTCCAGCATTGTTGCTCCCGCAAATGTGTCTCTCCCTTTCTTTCATTGGAGTTCTTTATACCATTCCGGTACCCCGTTCAGCTTGAAGCAAGTCTCCCTAAGATGTCCGACTTCATGACAGTAACTGCATACTTTGTCTTCCCTTTTTACAAATGCTCTTTTGTTTCCACCATCTTTATTCCAAGTTTGTCGTTTATCACTTGCTGGGCTACTGCGCACTGCAGGAGTTGCTAAGAGAGCAATGTTCATGTTATTCACATCTTTTGACAAACAGTTAATGCTCCTCTGTTTTTCGACAGTGACAATCATGGAGAATGCCTTACTAACAGAAGGTAATGATTCCAACAACATGATTTGACTTACTACAGGTGAAAACTCTTCCCTTAAGCCCATCATAAAACCCATCAATTTATTCGTATTTGCTACGTCCCTATTATGTTCCGCAGCATCACAGATACAGCTCTTCATGGGCATTACACAATCCACATCATTCCATAACTTCTTCAACTTCGAAAAATATTGGGTTACAGAGTCATTACCTTGGCGAAAGTTGTTGAGTTCCTGAGTTAGTTGGTAGAGGTGAGGACCACTGCTCTCACCGTATCGACTTCTGAGCTCCTCCCACAGGTCTCGTGCTGTTGTTACCACCATGAATGAGTCGCGTATTTCTTTGATTGTACCATTTATGAGCCAAGCAATGACCATGTTATCTGCAGTAATCCATTTCTTCATGAGAGGGATGTTGCCTTCTGGTTTTCTGGTTTCACCGTTCACGAATCCTAGCTTGTTCTTGGCTTTAAGAGAAATGATTATCAATCTGCTCCAACTCAGATAGTTGTGCCCGTCAAGAGCATTTGTCACCATGACCGTTCCTGGACTATCAGTTGGTGAAAGGGTAAGATCGTCTGGCTGATCCTGGTATTCATCACTGGCCTAACTGTATTCTTCCATGGCTTATGCGTGTTTTGTATTAGATCTGAGGATGATGTAGGTATATGGATCGTGGGTTCTCTGATACCATGTAAAGTTTAAGTTGATACCTTCATCGTTAACCGATGAATGAAGCGAGAGAGAGAGGGAGAGAGAGGAGCAGATGAGCAATTTGCGTTTTTCATATATTGCTAGGAAAAATACTGTACAAACTACGTATATATATACAAGCAGCTAACAGTTTCTGTGGTAAAATATTTACAGAGGTGTGTGGGTGTGTCCTGTCTGTTGTTTGTGTTCTGTCTGTTAAGGTACAGAGGTATGTGGGTGTGTCCCTGCTGTTGTGTGTGTCCTGTCTGTTGAGGTGGTTAAACGAGGAGGTATTTGCTGTGGTGTAGAGGAGTGAGCTCATGATGTTACATTCTACCAACAGTTTGGTAGTATTAATTCATGATTAGAACTTAAAAAGGATTTTGATTTTTGAAGCACGAAGGTCTATTCTAAATTCTTACCCTCAGAATATATTTGATTATAGTCTACTCTAGGTTTTGTGCTGTTCTTGTAGTGGACTTATCTGTCTACTTTCTTATTGATGGTTAGTTTCAAGTGTTTAGACACAAAAACGAATATATACATCTTTTGTCGTCGCAAAAGCCCACAATATGATTGCAGTGTGGAAGTTAGCGTCTCGGATTAAGACAAATATTTAGAATTTATTGACGTAAATTTTGAATTAATAGAAATTAAAAAAGTATAAGACACATATATATTTATGAATTAAAAATATTTAATTTTAATAAGACTCTTATCTAATTAAAAACAAAAATATTGTTTACCTTTTCCCATAATTATATATTGAGAGTTTATCTTTTTAATCATAATAAATTTCGGTTGTATAACAATATTGAGAAAATAAATTGAAAGTTGTATAACAATATAATCATGGGTTAATTTATAAAATAAAACTCAAACTTTACTCCATTTTATAATTATAGCCTAAGCTTAAAAAAGGGGCAATTAAATATTTAATTTTTTTATTTTTTAATTATAGTCTAATGTTAATATTAATATCTTTCTTAACGTTGATGACGTGACTTATTACATAAAACAAAATCTCTAAACACTTATACATTTCAATTAAGTTTCATTAAATTATTTATATAAACTTTTTTAGATAAAAAAGCTCTGGAGGAACATTTCAGTATCCTCCATATACACAAATTCAGATCTTCTGTCCAATATTACTTTGTCTTATTCTGTCTCATGAAATCTCAGCATTTATTTTGTGAGACCCACGTGAAATCTATGCAGAACCTACATAAATTAATGGTTAAGATTTATTGACACAATAAAATACCATAATATTAGACAAAAAAATCTGTACTCTATATACACTAACTCATAGAAGTTGTTATCATCATTATTCCTCTGGGTCAAATTTGACACATGAGAAAACGACAAATAACCCTCCGAGCTCTTCAATTTCTCCTTAGGAACATCAGGCAATGACTTCCTCTTAACGCGCTTGACATATTTTCCCACCACATACACTTTAAAAATTAACCCCACCATGATTCACAAACTCCTGCAATACAATCGGTGGTTTTAGCTTGTTCAACCCCCTGTGGTTGAAGATCAACGTCATTTTGTGCAGCTTCACGCAGCCGTCAGTGATCAGCGGCTTTGCAATCATTGGATACTTGAGAAACTCCCAAGCCTGGGGATCAAAATGTTTCCTTGTCGTAAATCATAGTCTGTTTGAGAATTCCAAAGGAATCGTCCCTAGACTCGAACTTCAGCATTGTGAAGGCGCTCAATGGTGAACGGCCAGTCAATGACGACAACTCTAGGAATTTTGTGCACAAACGTCTCAACAGTCTGAATAACTCCATCGCCCCAAGTTTCTTATACTTTCTTCCAGTTTAGGTGCAGTAGTACAATGTTTTGTGTCTAGAAATAGATTTAAGTATTAGCTCACGCATTATTCATACTTATTTTAGGAAAAAGGTCTAAATTCATCTACAAACTTAAACTTTGAGTGCATTTTAATGCCTTACTTCTTTTTTTTACATAATTTCCTCTAAGTAGTGGCCTTTGAAAGCTACACAGAGTATAGGCCTTTGAAAGCAATCTCTTAATTTTTCTTCCTACTAAGCGTAGCACCTACACTGATGAAAGTTTATGATTTTCTGTGGATGATCAGTGTGTTCTTCTTTACAATTACTATTAACCCTATTATGAAATACATAGGGTGCGTTTCAGAAAATTCTCTAGTTTTTTAGAAATTTTTTTTCATAAAATAGAAAATAATTAGAAAACATGTTTATTAATAAAAAAATAGATCAATTTTTCAAGAAAAG
>JANKOE010000002.1:48351707-48364913 GCA_026284465.1 Erythroxylum citrifolium | reverse complement strand
CTATATTATCATCTAATTTTCTGATTACACAAATATATACATATATACAAATTAAGTTAGTATGCACAGGTAAGTGATCTCTTGAAAATATGCATTTATCACAAGATGATGAAATGGGTGTAGTTTAATAAAACTTATTACCGACGGATTATCCAATACCGTCGGTAAGAGCGAAAGTATTACCGACAGTCATTATCATACCATCGGTAATGAAAATTGATTTACATTTGCCGACGTCCACTGCCCCGTCAGTATCACAATGCAATTACCGACGGATTCATATTTCTGCCGATACCTATTACAACTTACCATTGTCATTGATCGAGACGTAAAGGTTGTTCCGTTCATAAAGTATACTGACGGAAGACATCCGTCGGTGATGTATGCAATCTACCGACAAAAACTTTAATCAATGTCTGTCGGTACATAATACCAACGGATTATTTTCCGTCAGTAGGCTGTTATTAATATACCGACGAACTATTTGTTGTCGGTAAATAATAGCGACAGCCTTGTTAAAGACGGTTTCGTCTATCGTCGCACTCCGTCGGTGATTTTAATTTCCGACGAAAATACCGAGTTTGCCGACGGAATAATGCGTCGGTAAACGTGATATTTCTTGTAGTGTTGAATTTAATTAGATAAATTTTATATTTAGTTAAATAATGATTAATAGACAATAGTTAATTTATTTCATGTTATCACATGATTTTTGTTTTAACATGACAAGAGGACGAAATTTAATCACACGTGCAAATTTAGTGAAGATTAATTATTTGCCCGTGTGAATATGATTCGAGAAACCATGAAAGCCGTTTAACACGAGGTGTATGATTTCTGCAACGGACAGACGAAACAACAATCAACATCAACGGTATGTCAAACATATCAGAGATAGGGAAGCGAAGGACAAAGCATTGATTATTCCAATACAAATAACACTTACTATTCCTAACTAACAAGCCCCACTCACTAGTTAACCTCACCCTGAGCGACAAGACAACTTAAACGGTAGCGAATACAAAAACAACGAGAGTTTACTTTCATCTTTGTTAGGCCAAGGAAGTCAATACCCGAACCTAAAACCCTTGCTTTGACAGACACCACAAAGGCAAGGATCATCAAAGGTGCGTTCTTGACTTCTATTTTCTGTTTTTTGTTTTTTTTAATAAAGTATTTGAAGCAAACATCATACTCCTTGTAAGCTTTACTCCATAGATCGTTTGTTTTTCTTTTTCATGATCCGTTCCCCTTCTCTTCCTTCTCTTGTTCTAGCTGCAGAAGAATATTGCATGGGGTTAGAAGACTGATACCAAAATGACATAATTGCAATCAATACAACGACAGCAATTGGCTTTGCTAATTGCCACCATATAGACATAGTACAACTCTGATAATGCACTTAGTTTGAAAATATAGTTACAATGCAAATTAATGTGAACACGTTTCAGACAATTTTCTTACAAGATAATATGACATGTCATGCCTTTCTCTAACTTAAGGTGGGCTAGCTAGCTTCCAAAATAATGAAACATATCGTGTGTGACAGGAAATATGTTCTGTCCCAAATTAGAGTCAGGAGATTCCAAAATGATAAGATATATCATCCCTATTTATATATTACCGAGGTAGGTACTATCTCCAACTTAGAGTGAAGGATAAAAAAGAACACTATTAAATTGCTCTCTGAATTAAAAAGAAATAAAAAATGTAAATGAGAGGAGAAGGGTGAACTTACGAAAATTCAGTCAGGGTTAAGCATTCTCGCCCATAACTGAGGCCTTGATCCTTTCAACTGTGCACTTAATTAGGCTGTTTACAGTTGCTACTGATCCAAGGGAGAGTTTAGCAGTTGGAACTGAGTCGACTAAGATCTGAAAAGCAACAGTGATTAATGCGCCACCAGATCCAACAGCGCTAATTCCTCCACCAGAGCTCGTTTCAGGCCCATCAGGAAGTATGGCAAAACCTGATGGAAGTAGGGCAACATAATCTGGGTCTCCACCACTCAGTACAATGTTCATTGCTGCAATGTCCACTGGCGCATATATTACATATGAGCCTGTAGAATCTGTGGAGCTCTCTTGGAGTATCAACATGTTGCTTTGGCTTGAGTTTGTACTCTACATTTGGCATTTGCATGCAAATATCAGACTGCAAGTTTGATTATGTAAAAGAAAAACTGTAACACAATTTCATTCAACTTACATCTACACGGAGCAAAGACACACAGTTTCCAGGATCCCGTCCATTAGCTATGTGAGACATTTCTTGAACTTCCCCACCATTTGAAAGGATATCCCACTGTAATAATATTTAGTAAAGAAATATTTGTCAATATGAACAATGTAGAATTCTTTCGTTTAGAGTACTATTCGATTATCCTTGCTTCTGGGTGAAAATTTGTGAATTCACCGAAACATTAATTTCTTTATAGTTTTCTTCCAATTTTATTTCGACAACAACAAACTGAAATTGCTATAATTGCTAGGCTTTGATTACCTCACTTCGTTGGCTCTCATCTCTGAGGAAATCAAACACTCTCTTAGGTGGAACCGGAATCCAAAAAGAAGTTGCCGCGCTGAGAACGATGCCGGGAGGCCTCCCTGGGTCATCCATACTCTTCCTGGTCATGACTCTTACATCATCAGAGCCTGTTGCTGATAATGTTGTCCATGCGTGTGCAGTAGAAGCACTAACGCCTGTGCAAAAGCTCATTGCCATTCTTTCAGCCAGCTTCAACATACTCTTCCTTCCTTCTGGAGTTGTTATGACTGCCAATGAAGATGTAAGTGTGCTTATTCACTACAGTTAATATTTCTCAAGTGGATTTGAGGAACGACTATAAGTACCACAAAGATCTCCCACTGGAGTATTAATTGCCATTGAACTTGCAATACGTTGGCATTGTCGATCTAAGGTAGCCATCCAACGTTTTGCTCCAAAAGCAAGACCAGAGTCGACCAAATTTTTATATAAATGATGAACCGATCTATCGTCCACTTCAATGTGCTCCACCCAGGTCACCTGCACAACCATACATCACGGTTTATTATTAGATAGAATTTAATTTTCTAGAATATGAATAATAACAAAGAGTTGGAATTACTACCTTGGAGTAACCATTTGGTAATTCTGCTATTAAGCAACCTGATGGTCGCCTTCTATTCTTGGATATAGGGTTAGGGCGTAAATTATCCAAGGAAACATCAACCACTGCCCAAGTCCCATCAGCATGGAGCTTACAATATCTCACAAAGTAAGTTTCTCGAGTTGCGACGAGTGGCGAAGGTACTTGGAATTCTGCTGACATCTGAAAATTTGTTTCTTTCCAAGTTAATAATGCAATGATCAAAATACAAACAAACCATATTAGTGTACTGAAGAAGTTCAACATATTGACTACCACTTGCAAGGCTCCATTATAGTTCCCAGCCACTCCTGTTGACAGAACATCCAGGGTCATTGCCCGAGATACTATACCGGAAAACACAGTGGACCATTGACTCTGGAAAACAATATTGCATAAAGCAGCACTTAGTTATTCATCTAAATATCTCTTCATTCTTCTGTATTGATTCCAATTTCCAATTCATGATGACGAGAACGTACCACATCCATGAGAATCTCAACAAGGCTAGCATGGTTCATAATAACAACAGCAGTTTCTCTCGAAGCTTCAGACCTTGATCCCAATGGTTTTGGCCCAATTCCCCTAGGGAAAGTTCTCAGATATTCTTCTTCATTCAGCACCTCAGTGCCATTTTCACCAGGAACCCACAATGGTTCCTCAGTCCGAGCCATTCTCATGAGTTCCTCCATCGCTGCAACAGCAAGTTCAACTATGATTGGCTTTTCCGCCTCCGTGGGGCTGGTAACCGACCTAAGAAGATCTGTAGCTCCATACATGTCGCCAACAAAACTTTCAAGTCCCCGATCAAGAGACCTAGGAGGCAAATTTGGAGCAAACTGGGAAAAAGAAGCCAAGGGCTTGCCGACGTACTTGGCAGCGATTGCAGACATTCTATCAATCTGTAATGTTAACAAATAAAACCCCTTTATGTTTCAACAATTATCGAACATTATATTACTTCCGTTGTTCCACTAGTTACCTCTTCTCTTAAACGAGCATTCTCGATTCGCAAATGCTGCTCGTCAAAGGACATCTCACCAAGTGCAGCTGGGCCACCACAATTGGGGCATGAGGCATTACTTAAGGCTTCCTTGTACCTACCGTTTTCTGCACGAAGTTTTTCATTTTCTGCCTTGAGAATTGAGTTCTCGTGACGTTCATGTTGAGCCTGCAACAGATACAATGATTAGCAATGGAAGCTAATTCCATAGTTGGAAACAAAGCTCTAAATATTAGTGTAGTGTATTAACGTATATTAAGTGGCGAATGGCAATGAAATAACCAGTGACTGCCAGTACAATCGCCAATTGTATTTGCACAAATTGTATACCCTAGCTAATAGTCTTTAGTAGTGATTCTGCCCAACTCAAGCAGGCGCAATAATGAATTTAAAACACCAAGAAATAGCCTTAAAATTTAAATCGATGTCTTTTTAAGTTAGATATATTAAAAACACAAGGAAGGAAGGGTTCTTCTCGTCTCACCAAGCTTTTACTAATTCATAATAAGGTAGGAGTCAAAATGAAGGGGAAAGTAGATCATAGAAGATCCCACAACCTTCATTTGGGTGCGCTTGTTCTGAAACCAAAACTTGACTTGCAAAGGCACTAATCCTAACTCGCGACCGAGCTCCTTTCTTTGCTTGTCATCAGGATGAGGGCACTCCTTGAAAAAACTGGAAACGTCAAAAATACCAAGAGCTCAGTCATTGGCATGACACGGTTACTAAAGTCTTGTTACACCTCCATTTCCGTCCAATATATAAAGTTAAGAAGACTTTATAAACTACAATTGCTTACGCTTCCATCTCTTGGATTTGACGTTGTGTATGCCGATGGTAACGCTTCCTTTTAGGGCGTTGGTTGGGATCTTCATCACCGGAGAGATGGTCATTTGTTTCGGTGCCTGATTTAGTCTCATAATCATCATCCTTCAGCTTCCCCAAATCGCTTTCGGAAATTCTTGGTGTCATATCAAACATAGGGTGGCTCTCAAACATGTTTGGTTGGAACATGTTGATAAATCTTAAACTACAGAAATCTTGAAGCTATGCCCTTCAATCTGTACTCACGACAGAAAATGGAAGGAAAAGAATAATCCACTGCAGATATATGGCATGTTAATAAATGCTCAAGAACTTTAGTTGGTAAGGATTTACATACACTAAGAGAAGACTAACAAGAAAAACCAAACCAATCCTTTTCCTTGAAAATATATTAATTAGATATCTGAACCTTTTAAGGCATGTGATTTGTATTCCACAAGCAGCGCTTGTAGAAACTATAAACAGACCTGAAACACAAGCAAACCTTCTCTCTGTCTCTCTGGATTTGACAGACGCACACACAAAATCTCTTCTTCGTTCATACACGAAGAATGTTTCTTGAAAATCCTAGTCTTCCAAGCTTAAGTACGTAGGTGGTCCGAGAAGCATACTTCATTCGGTGAAAGGATGGGACATCATGATCAAATACCAAAATAGCTAAACTAGAATCGTGCCACCACTACAAAGAAAGCTAGATCCAAAAGAGACAGAAAAAGAATCCATGGAATAATATACCCACAGACATGCTCGAGGAAAACCAGAAGATTAAAGACGTAGAGTAACAATTCTTTGTGGGAGAAAGGAAAAAATGGAGAGAGAAATTGAACAAGAAAGACTGCACCTTGATTTACTCTCTGTGATGATGAGAGGAATCCTGTAATTTCTCTTCTCCCTCAAACTCCATCGTAAACGGAAGGTCGGTTCCACACAAACCCTAAGCAGCAGACATCTCTCTCTTATCTTGCTCTTGTCTGGTTGTTGTTTAATATGTAATGGTTAAGGTTAGTATATGTGGGGTTAGAGCTTAAGAGCTTCTTTTGAAGTTGTCTGAGCAAGCCAACAAGATTAATACAAGTAGTAAAAGCGCGCAAATGACTTTGGATTTTGGTTTACCAAGAAAAAGTCTAAGGCCCTTCTAGTGTTACGTGCCAAAAGACTACAATTAGAAATTATAGCGTCAAGAGTTGACATTGAGTGAACCCCTTTGACACAGCCAACAATTTCAACACCCCAACTCCCAAGAATGTAACGCCCACTAAGATCTCGCTGAATCTAATTCCATATCCTTTTCTTTCTCTCTCCCTCTCTCCGACCCTATCTGCAAGAGACATTAACGCTAAAATCATAAATCTAGGAGTTGAAAAAAAAAAAGTATGGAATAGATAAATGTAGGATCTTGGATATTTCCAGATAGACGTCAATGGCGGACTTGGAGTACCATTTACAGGTATTCGATGCTGGAAAAGATTATTTAAGTCAGTGTGATATCTTACCAGCACAAAGCTTTAAGGCGAAACCTCCCTCAAGTTCTTGGGATAGTCGAACAAAACAAGTGTTGATTAGCTTCTAAGCTTTAGGAGGAACTAGGAAGATAGCTGTTAGAGCTTTAGGGGTCTGCTCTCCAGTTTGTTTAGTTGGTGAAATAAACAGCCCAAAGACTAGGGCACTGGGTGGGAGAGAGAGAGAGAGTAAAGGATGACCATGTAAAAAAGAAAACAGGAGAAAGAGACAGAGAGGAAAGGGAAAGATGGAAATTGAAGAAGATGAGAAAGAGAAGAAGAAAGGGAACAGGTGGAGAGTATGTGGCAGCAAAGGAGTTATTGCAGAGCGTATTGAGAGGGTGCAATAGCATTTATGGTGGGGAGGGAGAGGTGTAAATGCGAGAGAAGAGAGAGAGAGAGAGAGACTGAGAAAGGGAGCGAGGGTTTCTTGCTTTGAATTTTCACTACAGGTATGGCTGATCCAGTTGTATTCACTTCCCAGGTTTCAACCATTTTCACTGCCTCGATGAATACAGTAATGCAGATAATCTTTGGACGTAACTCTTATCATTCCTGTACATACATGCTTAAAGGTTAAATTCGATAGACATAAAATTATTTGAAAGCAAAGTTGCTTTACGAATTGTCAAACCAAAGGAGTTATTGAAGGAGGTTATATATTGGAAAACAACGATATCGCAGGGGATATACGTTAGTGTTTGACACTAAAGGACATTTTTTGGGCATTCCGAGTGAAAATGGCGGCTGAATAGCGCATCAACAGAGGCTACGGAACACACAGCCTGTTGAAAAAAATGTCTACAAGTTGAAAAATAAGTTGACAAGTGAATGAGAAAGAATCACTAGCACCGCATTGTTGACATCTTTAGGACACCGTCCTTATACACAAAATGCACGCATGAAGTGACCAAAATTTTCATGCAAATCTTTTGGGATTTGTCTATGACTTTCTCTACTCCATGTGCCTATAAATATATGGAGTAGATGAAGTTTTAGACACAGGTCTCTCATTTTTTGTTATGCGATTATGTCAACAGGTGTACTTCGGGAGAAATTGGTGGTTGCCACCTTAGAAAAGTCATATGACACAACCACTGATGACTACTTAATTGGAAATTTGATGCATACGTACATAAAATTAGTTGAAGATTAGGCTAATTTTGGAATTCTGTAAATTAAAATTAATTCCTTACTTTATTTGGACAAGTATAGTTGGTAAGAGATGCCTTTGGATCTTAAGAAATTATTAATTCCTTAAACATCTCTTAAGCTTTCATTTTAAAAACCTTAATTAGGGATTAGAGGGTTAATAATTTGTCCCTTAATTATATATAAAAATAAAGAAACAAACAAATGAACATTTTAAAAATACAATTGGAAAGAAAATAAGCACAAAGGACATCAGTTCACCGGGTTTTATTTTATGGGAGAAAAGTCATATTTTCAAGAGCAAAGTACACCGACTTCTCGTACCTTTTCAGCTTAATTTCAGTTGTTCATAGAGATTCCCGAGCATTGGAAAATGCCGAACTTACATTCAACTCCTTATACTAGCTTTAGTCGTTATCCTGGAGGCATTCGAATAAAATCATGTTCAGTGATTGATACATTTCCAAATGGTGAGCTTAATTATGGGTGACCAACTCACAATTAGTCTTATTCGAGAATTCGTTAAATTAACTATGTTTTATCAGAAGATCTCAAGGATTCTTAGGAAAGCATCGCAGTTAAAGTAGCTTGAGTATATTTAGACCTATTTGCCTTAATGTGGACTACTATGGAGTAGGAATTAATAGTAATTTTCTTTTATACGAGTGTATATTTGAGTCCTTTTACAAATTATAAAGATGTTAAAAAGACTCGTAGTTGAAATGGAGTTCTTAAAAGTCGGTTAAAGGTCAGCAACAATTGTGTAATTTAATCAATGAATCTTTGACTTAATAAGATATTGTTGTATACAACTATGTTTATAGTAAATTAACATTTTTACTATATTTTATAGTAAATTAACTTTATAAGATATTGTTGTATTCAATTATGTTTTAATCCGAAGTATTAAAATTAAAATGTAGAAGATCGAAAGTCAAGTTTCAAGATTTTAATTTGAGACGACAATTTTGGTATATTTAATTTATAAATCTATAACTTAGTGATATAGAAGGTGGAAAATAAAAAATGTTTTAATTCTCATAACTATAGTAATACTTCTTTTAGAGAAAAGACATATTTGATGTTTGGAAGCAACTAGCAAAGTTACTTCTTTGTGGGCTACACATTTTCTACTCTATTGGAGTCTTCATATGGTCCTTAGGCCTCTTCACTAGAATTTCTAGGCTACAAATCAATCTCCAAAAAAAATCGTTTCATCTTATCCCAAGAGCCTTACCTCTTGAGTCCACAATTACTTCTATCACTGGTATGCAGATGAGGCCTCCACCATTGTTATACGTGGGACTTCCCATCACCACAAGGCATCTTCGATTTGTTGAATGCCTTCCCCTTATTGAAAAATTCAAAAAAGGCTGCACTCTTAGGTTAATAAATTTCTGTCCTTTGTGAGAAAGGTTCAACTAGTTAAAACCGTCCTTAATTTCCTCCACATCTATTGGAGCTCTCATATTTTCCTCTCCAAGAATGTTATCAAAACAGTCCAACAGCTCTTCAGAAACTTCCTTTGGGGTCATTCCAATGGGGCCAGAGGTATTCTGAAAGTTAAATGGGCTGAGCTATGTGTTCCTAAAGCTAAATGGGGATTAAATATCTTTCCATTGAAACTTACCAATCAAGCTCTTATTCTTAAGCACTTATGGTGGATATTACAGGATAAACAATCGGTATGGATTCGATGGCTCCATTCGTACTTTCTCAAGGGAAGGTGTATCTGGGAAATCACTAGCAATCCTTCTCATTCCTATTTCCTGAATCAACTGATCCTTCCAAAGAATTCCGTCCAGAGTGATGTATGTTGTATAGTTGAAAATGGGGAAATCATTTTGGTCTTTTCAATTAGTCTAGTCAAGGCTCCCTCTTCGAACTTCAAGATACTGACCCCAATCTCCTACCTTTCCCCATCTCCACCAAGCTTAGCTTCTTCATAAGGGGGAACACCTGGCAACTTCCAGAAGCTCTTCAATATTTGCAGCCACTCTACCCTCCTAATTTTGATAGCTTAGATCTCTTTCTCCGGAAGGACCAACCTACTCACCAGCTGCCGAGTAAGGGCATCATTGACCTCCTCAGGTCGAGAAATCCTAAAATCCCTTGGGACACCATAGTTTCATATAAATCCCCAAACCCCCAAGGTTTCCATCATTCTCTCGCTAATCATGAAGAACAAATTAAGCACGACTAATCGGCTCTCATTCTTAGACATCATTTGGGTTTGCCCTCTCTACTCAATGCATGCTAAATCCCAGGACCATCTTTTCTTCTTATGCTTCACTGATACCATCATTTGGGACCACGTAAAGAGTGTATGAAGCTAGAACACGCCTAAGAACTCACTACCAAACCTCACCCACTGGTTGATAAATCACTCTTCCATCTCGAATAATGACCGAGGGCTCTTCATCCTAGTTATGGATCTAACAACTTATGCCATTTAGAAGGAAAACAACTCGAGACGACTTGAGGCCAAAAGCAAAACTGTGGAAACACTAATAGGGGAAATCATTAATGGGATCTGGGAGCTCCTAATTCTCAACAATCTTGCACTGTCAGACAGATTACCCTTAACCTTTTGACCCTCCACCCAATGCCCCCAACCTTATTATTCCTTAACTGGTAGTCATTTATTGTTTGAAATCCAACAGTTAAACCCTAGATCTTTTTTGTTTGTAACTTCATTTTATTAATATAATTATTTTCCCTTTAAAAAAAGTGACTTTTTTGCGATCATAAGGTCACATGTTGAAGTTACTGAAACAACCTCTTTGTAAAAATATAAAAAAAAAGATTGCGTACATTATGACTCTTTCTAGATATTCGCAAAGTAAAGAGCTTTGTGCACTCGATACATTGACTTTTGACATATTTGATGATAGTATTAAGCAAGATGACATTATTTTTAAAATCATACATAAAACAAATTTGGCTCTTACTTAATATCATTACAATATCACTTAAGAAAACATTACAGACATCCTAAGCTAATAACAATTTCTATTACTATAAGTTTCAATAATTACCTAAGAAAAATATTCTAATAATTAGTTAGATCACGCTCGTAACTTAATTTTGAATTATAAAATAGTATCATTTAAATTTTCATTTAACATTTATTTAAAAATGTACTTAACACATACCCAAAACTAACAATTATAAACTTTTGCTACATAAGACAAGAATTTATATTTAAGAGTGGTGCTTCAACATTATATGTTATCTCCTCTAACTTATAAAATTAAGCCTACAAATAAAACGATCCCAAATATTTAAAAATAAATGATAAAAGTGATTTATATTTTATAAAAATGACTACATACCAAATCTATATAATACAACATTGAGTATATATACAAATACAAGAATATGATAAAAGGTATAGGATTCTTATGTATTTCAAGTAACTTCGAATTTTAAAATTCTAAAAAAATTATTATCATTTTTAATTTTCTAAACTAACTTATTATCACAAACTTTCATCACAAAATAACGAAAAAATGTACATATATGAATACCATAAATAGACCAATCAAATATTATCAATATGATAACTCAACTCAACTCTTAAATTTTATTCGTTTCTATTAAATATTACTTAAACTAATAATTTAAGATAACTACAATAAATTATAAGTTTCGATTGAAATTAATTAGTTCATGTAAGGTTTAATAGCTAGGTTGGTTCATTATATTAATAACATTTGATTGATTTACGTATGATGTTCATATTATATATGTTTTGTTACTATTTTTTAATGAAAGTTTAAGAGAAAGTTTTTTTTAGAAATAAAACTTGTATGAAGCTTTTTTAAAAATATAAAAATTATTGAGTTTTCTGAAGTTATTTAAGTTAGAGAAGAGTCTCGTGTCCTTTACTCGAAAGCTTATAATGTAATCTAGTCTCCAAAAATTTTTAATACTAAATTATGTTTTTAATGTAACATAAATAATATAATGTTATTTAAATGTCGTATTAGGTACTAAAAATTTAAAAAATATGTTTGTATGACTTATACAAAAGCATAAACTAACTAGTGATTTGAGGACATGATTAGTTTAGTTAAACTTACTTGTTATTTAAATTAGTTTATTAAAATTATATTTATTTAAAAATACATAATTAAAGTGAAGTCATATTGTTTTCAAAGTAATCGAGTGAAACTTTCAATTTTTGTACCCTTTATTGTTTAACGTTAACTACTTTTATATCTTTATTTATTATTAATCTCTTATACAAAAATTAAAAATACTTATTCAATTAATGAAAATATTTTTAAATTTAAAAAAAATTAAAAACATATAAATATTGAGTATTTATAGGAGATTTTTATCAATATATACTACAACAAAATGAACAAAAGTTAGCTTTTGGCATTGAAATTTAGATTTGTAGCAGAAAGTCAAAGTTTTTGCGATGTTTTACGTATTCGTCGCTGAATAAATCTCTTTTACAATGAATTTTTCTAATATTTGCAAAATGATTAACATTTAGTAACGACTTGCATAATTCGTCGCCATTTTATCTAATAACCAAATATATATGTATATATAAAGAAAGTATTAGTTTATTTCACAAAACCAAATAATAGGTTATTTGGTTACACCAAATATTTTAAACAATGTAACATCCCTTACTATTAATTATTCAATTATTAAATAATTTATAGTGAAATAAGATCTTAATTATTAATTTAATCGTTCTTAATTTTTCTCAATAAGTCAATCAAGTTAAATTAAGTAAATAATATACTTATCAATCACACCTTATGTGATTCTTATATCAATTAGGTAACAATTCCTTACTAAAACTAGTGATATTTGTGGCGGTCTGACCAAAAATTAATAGGCCAAATCTTTATTGATCGGACTTTAGGTTTAGCTCAAATTTAGTGGTGCTATCCTGGCTTGATTTAAAACACTTGCATGTTGAAACTTTTCTATTACGTATGTGCATTGCATGTATCTTACTCGAAGCTCCGGGTGTTGATAGGCATATGCAAATATGTCAAATGCATGCTTCCCCTTTCCAAAATTACTTCTGCTTTATGCTTTTTCCTTATCCATTTTTGCTCTTATTTTTCTATGTGGTGTTGTTCCAAAGAATTCCTCGTCATGACTCTCAATTCATTTAGCTTCTTCATCACCTCTCTCTCATTGGTACGTATCTTATCAACTTTTTCCATTGGCTTCATAACCCAATGTTGATGGCTACTAATGTCATTAATGGTGTCTAGAAGATGCTTCGAGCATCTTTCAATGCTTCAATAAATAATTAAAAACTATTTAATTAATCATTCAAACCATGTCTAACATTTTGTTTGCAAGATAAAGTGATATGTATCAATGTTTTTCTAGCAATAATAAACCTAAAAGACAAAAAATGCAACCTTTGCATCAGTCTTAGAACTTTACCAAATAAATAATAATCAATGAACATAATAAAGTTAAACAATTAAAGGAATGTTGTAATACCTGTGTGTGGATGACTTCGATGGCAGCTCTTCGGATTCCAAGATTGTAGAACTGCTGAATGCCAAACAGCATCCGTTCATCATCATTTATTATACAGTTGATTGCAACAG
>JANKOE010000002.1:48329794-48344817 GCA_026284465.1 Erythroxylum citrifolium | reverse complement strand
CTTCGATTTAACTTATACCCTAATGGCTTATTACTCAAAGTTTTGATGCTACTCTTTTAATGTGTAACAACCGCCTTTAACATTCTTTTCTTGTCTCTACAGACCCGTTAGCTTTTTGTTCCCTTGCTATTTCATAAGGGTAGGGCTATCTTTCTCCCTTACTTTTTTTTATATGATACATTTCTCTATAAGATTTTTGTGTGATTATTCCCTGTATAATATGAGATAATTTCATGTCAACCATATTTAAACAAAAACAAGTAGCATGCTTATCAGAGGTAAGTTTCGCAGTTTTGAATCTCTTAAGCACTACTTCCTCATCTATTACCTTTAGTAACAACTTTTCATCATGCATATTTGTCAATGCTTTAACAATAGCTAAGATTAAAGGAACATATATGTCTCCTCCATATCTAAAACTACGAAGTCCACAAGGAATATGAAATTTTGACCTTACTAACACATCCTTTATTATACCCCTAGAATACTTAATCAATAAATTGAAGGCTTATCTTGGTTGTATTAGGGTCAACAATAACAACAACAACACCAAGTGTAAATCCCATTGATAAGGATTAGGGTCACATAATCTTAATGTTTTCAATATATAAAAATGCCTAAAATTAATCCTAGCTCATAATTTTGATAATGACTTATCAATTGATAAGCTACCAAAGTTAAAAGAGATAGTAAAACTCCCTGAATCTTTAAGGTAGCTTATTTGGTATAATGGCGAATCACTCTCTACTTAAAGCAACTATAAACACTTCCTTAAATTTCTTCTTGTTTGAGATCTTTTAGGAATTTGACATATCATGGCATCTATAATAAAGAATAATATTTAATATGAATTTGTTTAATCTACTTTAAAAACTTGCTAAATTAATCTTGCTTTCAATCTTTTTTTGTTTGCCCAGGTATGGAAGTAATGGATTTTACTCCTGGATAACTTTCTTCTTCTTTCTTAATCTCTTTCTTTCCCTTTTTCTTTATCCTTCTTCTCTCACATTTTCTTCTCAACATTCTTCACTTATGAAATAGTTTTCTCCTCCTCTGCCTTGGGTTCGTCAACCTTCAACTTCCTTCCACCGGTTTATTGTAGTTTTCCTGCTCTCCTAGGTTTGGCTTTATATTGCTAGGAAAAATATTCGATTAACTTTTAGATACAAGCTTGGCAAACAATCTAATTTGAACTTCTAATTTGTAAATAGAGGCATCTTAATTTTGAAAGTAATCATCGAATATGGAAATAAAATCTATATTCCATATTCGATGATTTTGAAAGTAACTTGATTTTGAAAGTAATTCATTGGATCTCGAGGTTCGACTTCCTTTACTACTATTGTTGTTACTAAAATCTAAGAGAAGACATTGGTCCTTTTTCCCTTAGTTTCTCTACAATAAGTTTAGATGGTTCCTCCATCTTGATTGTAAGTATTACTATAGGGATTATTCTAAGGTCGGTTCCCAACAAAATCAGTTTCGCTCCAATTAATGTTCGTGATTATAAATTACTTAACACTTACGATTGGGATGTTCCTTATCATAAATTTCACAACTTGTGACTTGCACCACCTATTCTCCTACACTTATATGATCAATCTTCTTACTAAGAGCTTTTAGCTTTGCCTTGCCACCACATCTACGTTATGGTGCTACTTATATTAACCCTGGGCCTTGAATTGGCCAGTTGATAGTTGTTCTTAGCTTTGTTCTTTATAAGATCTTGTTATTCCTTAAGGGCCTTAAAATTTCTAGTTCCCCCTAAAGATGCATCTATCAACTATTTGGTTTGCTAGCTTAATTCGGTATGAAACTTTTGCATTTGCATACCCAAGTCAAGACCATGGTGCTGGGACTTCCTCAGTAGCCCCCTTATTCTCCACCATTTTCAAATAAAGTCTCTCCATCTAACAGTTGGAATGAGAAAATAACATTTTTTAGCATTGTCATACGTGTCAGAAGTAAGTATTTGAACAAAAAATTCTCTTTTAACCCATTATATATAATGATGGATCCTGAAGATAATGACTTCAACTATGATTTAGATTAATCACTCAATGTGAAAGGAAATAATCTTAATTCAATGTAATTTTATAAAATTATGTTAAGCTCAAAGATATCGCAATAAAATTTGCAATATGTGCATTGGGGTCTTTATCCAATAGACTATGAAATTGCATCAACTATTGAACCATATATATCATATTAGCCTTAAGCTCAAAGTTGGTTGCCTCAACCATTAGTCTAGTAATGCTATACTTTATCCTAATTAGTGATGGTCTAGCATAATCCCCATTGCATGACTCCCTCCTTAACTTGCCATTATGCCATATAGTTGTATTTGAACTCTTAGGTTCCTTTCTCTTAGATTTTGAAGTAGTATCCATTTATTTCTAGATTTGGCTCAAATGGAACTCCAAACCTACTCTTGGTTATACACCAAAGAACCTAGACCTACAATATAACCACAGCCATAAGATTAGGAAAAGAATGCTTTAAATAAAATAAACAAATATAAAATTTATTAGACTTACCCAATCAAGATTTCCTAATATTTTACTCCTTAATAATGGCGCCAAAAATCTGATATGATAAAAAAAGAATATAAAAAAATAGAAAGCATAATACTAAAGAAATTACCTAAGCAAGTGCACTTATTATTTCCTATAATATAGCTTAGTTAATTAAGTGTCAATCCCATAAAAATTGAAATTACCAATACTAAATATCTTCCTACTATCTAATCAATGAAAAATGAGTGAAAGAAATAAGTAAAGCCTGAAATAATAGTTTGGAATCACTAAACATATCAATAATCAAGAGTAAAAAATTAATTGATAAATAAGATCTACATAAGAATTCCTTAGAATTACTATACTTGAATTTATCTTAGTTCAATGATTAACTATAGTAAACTAACAAAAATTCTAAAGTTACAATTTTACTGTCATGGTCAACATATAAAATCCTTATTCTTAAGTATTTTGACCAAATGTCTCTTAAATCAAAACTCTTCAAGAATGTATTAATTCGTTCTTTGAATTCTCATGATAGATTTTAATATAACTCAAATGGATCACGTAGTTCTATCTTAACTAATCCATTCAACTCTTATTATTCATGTTGGGACCTAATTTATAAATAAGATCTTTTACATTTACTACTTCAATCCAATATAAAAAATTGATGTTAAATCTTCTACGTAAGTTACTTCTATTTAACTTAATTAATAAGTATAAACAATTCCCAAGAAACTAAACCTTTCATTAAACCAAAGAAATCAATTTAAAGTATACATTCTAAGTTTCATTCCAACTAGATCTATATCCTAATTAGTTCATATTAAAACAAAGAAAATCCACAATCAACAAGAAAGAACATAAAAAAGAAGTTTGAGTTCTCATGGGATGAATCTTAGTAAATCTTTTTGTTTTGTTCCAAAATTGTTTTCTTCTTAATCCCAGCAACTTTTCTAAGCTTCTAATTGATTTTTATTGTTTCTTGACCAGTCTAAAAGCTCTTTCCTTTTATTTTCAATTGTCTAAAACCATTCTAAAATTTTTACATAATAGATCACTGCCAACATGAGTGAGGACATGAGCTCCTATTTTCATATATTATTGAAAATGAGTAGAACACAATAAGGTGTTACAAACATTAGAAAACATAAGGCTCCCTTATTAGACATGGTCAAAATACGAGGTGTATATATTAGTATCAAATTAGTTCGGTAGATAATTCTCTTGAAAATATAATGTAGCACGATTGAACATGGAGAGCAATACGGTATTATATTAGTACTGTATTACGAGGCCTCAACTTAAAAATTGCCAAATTTACTCTAAATAGACTCATATCTTTCTAATTTTACTCCATCTTCATTAAGGTACTAAAACAAGACCTATAATAAAATATAAGTTATTTTAAGTAGCAAATCCTATGAAAAATATCAAATCCCAAGCGTAGTGTGTCCCAAAAATCATATTAAAAGATAATCTATTTAGCACGTATTAACAATCAAGAGCTTTCTAAAAGTCAATACCATCTCCAAAAACATATTTGTTCAGTTATTCTCTACTCGTCAATTGCCAAGAAGTTTTTGGGGATTTAGGATTTATTTGCTTTTGTAAGCTAGCTTGGATAGTCCACTCATGGGTTTAAAGTAAAACCTTATTCAATGATAAGGTGACTAAAGTAGTCTTGTGGCAAGTGTTCATAGTGTTTACGGTGCCCTGTCATTCGGAAGTGAACATCATGATGAGCTCACCTTCCTTGTCAATGGTGGCTGCTAATTTTGTTATTTAACAAATGCTTTTTTTGGTCCCGGGGGAGCTTAAATGTTATTGTGGTGTAAGTTTTTGATCACTGACAATTGGGTAGTTGAATTTTCCCAACTTTTGAATTATGTTCTAAAGGTTATTGGGGATTGCCTCTGTACCTCACTGTTTCAATTTATTCAATAATTCACTTTATTGTTAATTATGAAACTTTACATAGAATGAAGAAGCAAATAAGTTTTGGGGATTTAGGGTCTGAAACCTAAATTCCTTTAGGCACTATTTAAACTTCCTATGCGGATGATCAGGAGTTTCTAACTTAAAGACAGAGTCATGTAAGACTAACCAAAATTTAGAGATTTATCAAATTGAGGGTTAAATCTCATAGTTTGAAAAAATTACAATGTAAACATTAATAGATGTTAAAATTTAGCTTATTTTTCAATAAAAAGACTAAAATGTACCTTTAAAAAATTGATAAATATGAAAAAATATATCCAAAAGTATTTCCAAAAAGTGATATTCATGATTATATGGTGCAAAAAGAGTCTATTCAAAACCAATATATAGTAAAAGAAAAAAGATTTAAAAAAGATGGAACTTAATGCCTTAAACATCAAGAACGACCAATCCCATACCTGCAGATCTTTCCCATTTGTTATATTTGTGATGTAATCAGGATCATAGTGTTTGAAAGGATATTTTCTCCCAATAATAGTAACTTAGAAAGTCATGTAAGTACTATATTGCGTAATGAGTCAAGTTCTTTTTAAAAAAAATGGATTGCTTTAATTGCATACCCTTTATGAAGATCGTGCCTTGGAAGTTGCTTGGATTCGGATTAAACATGTCAAAGATACTATTGAATGTGTCCAAATTTGAAGACCATTATTTTATCATTTGTTTTGATTTAGTAGTTGTTATTGTTAGTGGCTAAAATTTAGCTAGTTTATTGCTTTTATTTCTCATTTGTTTTAGAATTTTATGTATTTGAGCACTTCATCATTCAATGGAATAATTAGCCTTCTACTTCCAAAATTTACAGTTCTATATTATTTTATGTTTTAAAAAATTATCAGAGTGTTATTAGAGCTTCCCTCTTAAAGGGACTTATGAGTAAGTTGAGTGAAACCTACCATAAAATCCTAAACACCTAAACACCTTGCTTCATTACATCTACGGATTCTAAAACATCATTTACAACACTAACACCACTTGTGTTTATTGGTGAAAATTTTCATATCCAGGCTGCCAGAATAGAGGCACATCTAAAGGCAAATGACCTTTAGGAAGTTGCAGAGGAAGACTATGAAGTTCCTCCATTGCTGACAAATCCAACAATGACACAGATTAAAAATCACAAGGAGAAGAAAGTAAGAAAGTCGAAGGTGAGAGCTTCTTTGTTTGCTATTGTCTCACCAAAAATTTTACTAGAATCATAAACCTGCAATCAACATTTTAAATTTGGCATTTCCTCATAAGAGAATATGAAGGAAATGAGAGGATCAAAGGAATGCAAGTGTAGAATCTGGTTAGAGAATTTGAAATGCAGAAAATGAAGGAGTCTAAGACAATCAAGGAGTATGCAAATAAGCTTCTAAGCATTTTCAACAAACTAAGGTTATTGGGCTCTGAATTTTCTAACTCTAGAATTATTCAAAAAATAATTGTAACTATTCCTGAAAATTTTAAGCTACTATTTCTTTTTTGGAAAATACTAAAGATCTGTCAAAATTTACTTTGACAGAATTAGTAAATGCTTTGTAGGCTCCGGAACAAAGAAGCTTAATAAAGGCTGAAGATTTTGTAGAAGGAGTATTACAGGTTGAGTTGCAAATCAACCAAGGAGGAAAAAGCAAGGAGAAGAAATTCAAGAAAAGGAATTTCAATTCATAACATGAAGCTAGTATCACTAGCAACAATACTGCAGTAAAAAATAAAAAAAGGGTCATCCTCTTTTCAAATGTTGGAGAAGACTTGATGTCAAATATGCAAATTGCAATAAGCTAGGGCGTCATGAGAAGATATGTAAAGGTAACTTGCTACAAAAGAATGAGACTCAATTTGCTGACTTATAGGAGGAAGAACAATTGTTTGTAGCAACCTGTTTCACTGGTAGTAGCTCAAGTGAATGTTGGCTAGTGGATAGCAGATGTTCCAATCACATGACTAGTGATATAGAACATTTCAGAGATTTGGACATATCACAAGCATCAAAAGTCAAAATTTGCAACGATGAACACATCACAATAAAGGGATAGGGAACCGTAGCTAATGAAAGCTGCATAGGTATAAAATTAATTTATGATATTATGTATGTACCTGACATTGATCAAAACTTGTTAAGTGTTGGGCTATTAGTTGAGAAGGGTTTTTCATTCATCTTTGAGAAGAAGCAATGTATGATCAAGGATGCAAATGATGATGAAGTATTCAGAATCAAGATGAGAGGCAAAAGTCTCTCATTTGATTCAATGGAGGAGAAGCAAGCAGCTTATCTAGTCATCGGTAATAATGTTGAAATCTAACACAAAAGGCTAGGCATTTTCATCATACAACAGTGCTAAATATGTAAAGAAAGGTGCTAGCCTATAGCTTACCTCACTTGGAATCATTACAAGGTTACAAGGCTTATCAATATAGCAATCAAGCAAGACTTTCACTCTAAAAATCTACCTAGAGAGCTACAAAAATCTACAACTCATCCTCACTCATCTTGTAAGAACTAAAAAAACTCCTTTATTAAAAGGGAGTATTATATAATCTTTATTGATGACTTCACTCGTATGTGTTGATTTATTTTCTCATATTTAATTATGAAGTTGCAAGAGTTTTCTGGAGATTTAACCCATGGATTGAAATCCAAAGTGGCTATACCATTCAAATGTTGAGGTCTGATAATGACAAGGAGTATACTTTAGACCAATTTAATCAGTTTTGTGAGGAAGCTGATAGGTTTAAATTATAATATGTTTTGATAGATGTTTAAGCATGCTTTTGAGTATTTATTAGATGATTATCATGTTTATAGGCTTAGAATTATGTTATTATTAGTTTTTGTTTATATTTTAAGTGTTTGTATGGTTTTGAGCATGATTTGGACCTTAATTTTATGTTTCAAGAGGTGTTTGATATGTATTTGAGTGTATGGAAATAGGAAATTGAAGAAAAGAGAAGAATTAGAACTATAAAAGCTAGGCAAGATCGTGGCTTGTCTTGCCACAATCATGACAGAGAGTGCAGACAACTATTCTAACGAATTTAAGCTTTTCAAGCATGCAACTCTTTTTGTAATTTTAACATTATGGGTATATTTTTGGAATCAAATTAAGTGGGTAAGCCCTAGAAAGAGCCCTAGAAGCATTAAGAACTATTCAAGAACAAAAAACACTCAAAAAGAGCAGCCACCATCTTCATAAATGAGAGAGCAAAAAAGAGGAGCAATAAGAGCAATCAAGAAATTCCATATTTCAATTTTAAGTTCAAATCAAGTTCTTTCTTTCTTTCCTTTGTTTATTTCATTAAACTTGATGTGTAACTTTGATTTGAATATGTTATTCACATTTAGGATGCTCTAATTATCATATTTGGAATTGTTCTTGAGTTGTTTTGTGACTTTATTGTTGTTGATTTCAATTCAATTTTCTAGTGTTGTGATGTTTGGGTATGCTAATACTTCGATAATAAATCGAGAGAGTGAGTCAAAAGTAATTCGATTAAATGGGGTAACAAGAGTTAGAGACCTAATAAGCCTCTCAACTATTAAATTGGTAATCATGCAAAGAGAGATTTTTGTTAGAAACCTAATTATTTGATAAATCACTTAATAACTAATTGAAAACATTAAGTAGATTTTGTGAATCAAGAGGTTGCAAAATCTAGAATTTCGTAATCAATTAGAGTTAATTAATTAGGTCTTGAGAAAGAGTAGTCAATCCTTTCGAAGATCTAGAATCAACAAATAATTGAATTAATAGCAATTAGTGAGAAAAATAACGATAGAATGAATCCTAAGCTTCATCCCTAATTTTCCTTACAAATTTTTGGTAGCTCATTCGCTATTTGATTATTTTCTTGATTTAATTATTTGTTATTATTTTATTGTAATCATCTTTTATCTCCTTAGACAAAGTGAGGTTCATTTAGTTTTATGTAAATAGGAAGAATCCTTTTAAGACATGGTATGGTTTCAAACCTAATTTGAAAATATTTGGTTATTTGTGTTTTACTCACGTGACACAGATTAAGAGGGACAAACTTAACAAGAAGGCTAAATCTGACATTCTCAGCAGAAATGTAATGTTCATGGAAATGAAGGGTGGGATTGGAATTCAGAAAATGATAGACAAAAAGCTCAAGTCAATTTACAACCTAACAAAGATGATGTTGATGACCAACCTATTAGAGCAAATTGTAGACATCTCTGCTAGATGCAATGTAGTTATAATAAAACTAGCTGGAATTCACGAAGCAATGCAAGATAAAAAATGGCTTTCAGCATAGAAGAGGAGCTAAGCATGATTGAGAAGAATCACACATGGTAACTTGTGCAGAGGCCTTTAGATAGAAAGGTCACTGTAGTTAAATGTTTTTTTTTTTAAATAAATGCTAATGGGTCAGTCAACAAGTACAAGGCTAGATTCGTTGTGAAGGGATATATATAGGTCTTTGGTGTAAATTTTTCATAGACTTTTGCTCCAGTGGTCAGGCTTAATACTATTAGATTGCATCTTGCTGTAGCAGCACAATAAGACTGGAAAGTATTCCATTTAGATGTAAAATTTGCTTTTCTAAATGGTTTCTTAAAAGAGGAGATATTTGTAGAGCAACCTGATGGTTTTGTTGTGCAGGGTTAAGAAGGCAAAGTTTATTTATTGAAGAAAGCTTTATATCACCTTAAACAAGATCCAAGAGCCTGGTACAGTTGGCTAGATGATCACTTGATCATCTTAGGATTCAATGTAAGCTTAAGCGAGGCAACTCTCTATGTAAGAAGTGAAGGAGTTAACATTATCATTATTTATGTTTATATTGTTTTCTTTTGGTCGCAGGAAACAATCAAAAGCTTATTGATGAGTTCAAGTCTGAAATATTTAAGCAATTTGAGATGATAAACTTGGGATTGTTGATCTATTTTTTGGGTTTGGAAGTAATGCAACAGAGAAATAAGATTTTCATCAGTCAAAGAAAATATGTCAAGGAAATTTTGAAGAAATTTCATACGGGGAGTTGCAAATAAAAGAGAAGTTTTTCCAAAGATGATGGATCGGGCAAAGTGGATGAGAATCTTTATAGAAGCTTGATTGATTTTCTCATGTATCTCACAGCCTTCTAGGCCTAATATAATGCAAGCATCCTCTCTAGATTCATGCATTGAGCAAGTGAAGAACACATGCAGGCTACCAAGAGAATTCTTAGATATGTTAAAGAAACTATTGATTATGGCATCAAGTATGCTAAACCCGATCAATTTCAACTGGTTGGTTATTCAGACAATGATTGGGTAGGTTCGGTTGATGACATGAAGAGCACAACTAGTTTTTGTTTCAGCTTTGGTTTAGGAGTGATCAGTTGGTGTTCAAAGAAGCAAGAAATTGTCGCTCAAGTACAGTAGAAGCTGAATTCATTGATACAATAGCTGCAGCAAACCAAGACATCTGGTTGAGAAAAATACTTCAAGATTTGTATTTGAAGCAGCAAGAATCATCACAAATATTTGTTGATAATTAGGTTGTCATTTCAGTTTCCTCTAATCCAGTGTTCCATGGCAAGACAAGTCATTTTAAGATCAAGTTTTATTTTCTTAGAGAAATTCAACAAGAAGGTGAAGTCAAATTGATTTACTGTAAATCGAAAGATCAAATAGTTGATGAATTCACCAAAGCATTGCCCAAAATCAAGTTTGAAGAACAAAAGACCAAGATAGGAATTTGCAGCATCAAAGGCAAGGAGTGTGAAGATTGTGCCTTGGAAGCTGCTTGAATTGCGATTGAACAAGTCAAAGATACTGCTGAATGTGTCCAGATTTGAAGACCATGATTTTAGGAGTGTTTTGATTTAGTAGTTGTTATTGTTAGGGGCCAAAGTTTTGTAATTTGTTTCTTGTATTTCTCATTTTTTGTTGGAAATTTATGTATTTAAGAACTTCATCAGTCAATAGAATAATTAGCCTTCTACTTTCGAAACTTACAATGCTATAGAATAATTAGCCTTCTACTTCCTGAAACTTACAATGCTATACTATTTTCTGTTGTAAAAAAACCATCAACCTTTTAATAGAAACAAAAATTAAAAGTTTCAGGACCATAATTGACACATACCATATTGGAACTTGCTTAGCCTTCATTCTCCTGAGGGAATGGACACTAACTAATGATTGAAGCGTGTATAACTTCATTAAATGTTGACTCAAGCCCTCCATGGATATGGAGTTGGGAGGCTAGAAAGGAAGGAGCCAAACTCTTGTGACATATTAGGCCAGAAATGCTCAAAAATCAATATTCTTTTACTCCATGGTAGAGAGAAGCTTCACTTCATGTAGCTACACCTTTATGTTGCCACGAACATAATTGGATACAAGAACTTCAACTTTATATATCGCCTTAAACACGATCCCTCTTCAAGTAGGAAAGTATCTATATAAATGGATTCAGTTTGGAGGTTGAAGCATAATTGTTCAAATAAATGCCCACCGTACTTTACATATCATTCATCCCATAATAATTGCATGCAGTAGTCAATTAAAAGCGATTCAACAACTTTCTTCAGTGGGAATAATGACATTAACATGGTAATGAACTCATCAATCCGAAATTCAATTTCACATTCAACTAATTCTGGCAATCTCGATCTGTAGTTACTTCCATTTTAGACTTGCAGTCTGACCCAGCTTTCTGGCCTCTGATAATCACAATAGGTGGAAGTGGTGACGTCCTTCTTGAAGATCTTCAACATAGTAAATTTTCCTGGCAAAGTCGATGACCAAGAAACGTAAAAATTCAGGCAGACATAAGCTGTACTAGCCTTGCACATGAATATAACGTAGTTCTAAATCTCGATCTTGATTACTATAGCTGATGTAAAGTTCATAAAACGGCATAGGCAAGAACGACCGACCATTGTAGGGTGGCGGGGTAAGAAAGGAATTTGGTTCTGAAGCCCTTAAAATGGTAAAAGTACATGACAGTGAGGATTATCGAAACAGTGATTATTAGGGCAGCACTGACCCTGGCAGATTATCAGCCCTTTTCTTGCGATGACCTTTTTTTCTTCCACCTCAGAGATTTGAGGACCTGCGCTAGTGACTGCGACTTCATGAATGCTATGGAAGAGTTGAACAGGATATCCGATCAAGTATTTCAGCAGAAGATTGCTTTCTTGTGGTCGCTAATTGTAACAACAGCGAAGCACATAATATTTAAGGGTGATATTATAAAATTGGCTTGTCGGCTCATACAGCATTGCACACGAGACATTACACTGTAAAATAACGCTGTAAGAAAGTCTTAAGCAGATCAAATATATCACAAAATCAGATATGCAAACTTGTCACTTATTTGGATGAGTTTTTAATTTCACGAGGTTCTTTCTCTATCTTTTATTTTCTTTCGAAAGAATATATTTAAGATTTTTTCTGAATGCTGTATTACTTTATTTTCACATATCCTTTTAGAAGTTTTAAATAATTATTTTATATTACGTTTAAATTTTTAACTGCTCTTTAACGGCTAATGTTAAAAGTTGTGTCTTAAATCATGAGGTGTGTCCAATAGTTATTATCTGCTCCTCACATGTGATATGTTTAGATAATTATCATTATGTGATTTTTCATACTTATCCAATAATTCGTTTGATGACCAATATACCACAAGAGCTCATAGTATTGTTAGAGAAGTACTCTAAAGGCAATCACCTTTAGCACTTATTGTACAAATCATTTTATGATTAATAAAGACATTTTTTATTATTTCGATGTTCATACATTTATGGATTTGATGTTGATCTTAAATTGATTTAATGAAGTCCCTGATATAAAACATAGCACGGAGGAAATCATGATGAGATCATGATAATGAGATTCCTATCATGTGTAATTATGTTAGCATCTAAACTTTCCCTAGTCATATGATTAATGAGATGAAATATCATTAATTTGGATAGACTAGAACATGTTATACTCCTTGATTGGATCAAGCAGTAGATGTCATAAGTTGTAGACATGAGTTATTTAGAATAAACATGTAGATGCTTACTAAGGGTAGAAAGTACATTGGATTGACCTACTATGAGGTAATCATATAGATATTCTATTTTAGTGTCAATGATAGTCTCATCATAGCAATGACGTAAGTATCTTTTGACTTGAGGCGCTCAAGGATATCTCGAATACTGATCCTGTGCTTTGAATTCATTCATCGATGCCTTTTAGGGGTTACTCATAGGGTGGTGATTGGGTATAGCTTGATGTATTTGGAGGTAATTGAGTAGCCAATAAAGGATTCACCACTCCTAAAAGAAAGAGATGATACCCATGGCCTCTTGTCGGGGTCATTACTCGGGAGTCTATGACCAGAATAGATATATGTCATAAAGAGAGTCTTCAATGATATATAGAGTAATGAGATCATTAGGACAAAATCTAATATCACCTGGACTAGATGTGACGTAGTTAGTCTAGTAGGAGTTGACACTTTAACCATACTCTGAACCAAGTGGGATATAGATGGTGAAAGGAGAATTGCATGGCAACATTGTGTATGGAAGGGTTCGTAGTCAAACCACTGACTTTTTGGTCAATTAAGGGTCATGACGTGTTGCTAGATACCGCTCTTAACTTACTTAAAGTAAGTGTTAATTCAAGTGACCAATATAACCTAGAACCTAATGGGTCACACATATAAGAGATCCGAAGGATGAGTAAAATGGTCTTGAATGGTGATTCAAGATATGAGAGAGTGTTTCAGGCTTATATCGTAATGTGATCGTGGTAGAAAACGTTGCAAGAAATGGATTAGAAACAAATGTTGTTGGCTGCCAATTTGGCCATTAACTTCCTAAAACTTCCATTAATACATGTTATTCATGGTCATTAACTTTCCATAACTTCCATTAATGTATGTTATTCATGACCATTAACTTCCCATAACCCTCCATTAGTGATGGGGGTTATGGAAGGCCAAATGGTGCAAAAAATAAAGATGATTTTCGTGCATCTTATGTAAGACACAAGTGAAAGAAAGATTCTTTCTTACACACACACTCTTTTTCTCTCTAATTCTCACAAGAGTTCTTGTCTTTGCTAGCATAAAGAAAAAATTCTAGCCATCTCCTAGTAAGGTTTCGTCCTTCTATCTTCGTGTGGACTTTCATAGAGATCGTCTATGTTGATCGTTATGGTTTATGACAACCCAACGTGGAGAAGATTAAAGAACGAAGAAGATTTTCGAAAAGGTATGTAAGCATCTTACATTCCATGTTTTTGTTTTCTATATCTATATGCATGAGTAGATCTTTTTTAAGGTTTCGTTTTATTTTCCCCTGCATATATTTGATATATATTGTGTATGACATGCATGATCGGAACCTTACATATCTCATTATAAAAATGGCATAAGGGCAGACATTCGCAAAGAGCCTATAATGCAAAGGATTTATAAATGTGAAGATGCATATAATTTGGCTTTAAGAGTGAAATAATACTTAGGATAATAAGTAACTAAAATGTTATGAAATCTAGTTAGGGGTAGCAATGGGCCGAGCAAGTGAACTTGAGCCCAACTAGGCCCGAGGCAGTCAGAAGCCTGACTAGGCTCTGCTTAACTCGACTCAAACCTAACCTTATTTTTATTTTTAGAGAATGACATTTTTTTTTGCACAATAGCATCATTTTCCTTATAATTGTTTGGCTTCGGATTGGGCTAGGCCGAGCCCAAATACCATCCCTAAGTCAAACTGGTGAGTGTGGCATGAAGAAAACTATGACCGTGTGAAATTTTAGGCTAGCACTTAATACATCAAAATTTGCACCACACAAGAACCACAAAACTTCTCAATGAGCTAAACCTAAAGGCAAAGTTATAGTTGAGATTAGGATGAAAGGAGGTAGCAGTGGCAAAAAATGTTTCTGATGCAATGGGAGGGGTCATTTTTCTTATAAATGTACAATTAGAGGTTTGCACATGTTGGAAGAAGAAGTTAAGGAAGAATCTAACAAATATTTGTGTGAACAGGAAGCTAAGGAGGAGTTAGAAGGAGACTCTAGTAGTGAACTAGCTAGTTCTATAGATCTTAATATAGTGAGGCATATACTTAGGACCGCTAAAGCGGAAGAACAAGAAGAATGACATGTATTGCTATTTTATTTACTAAATTATGTAAGCTTATCATTGATAGAGGAAGTAATGTTGGAGTTATGTAAATATAGTGCCCTAGAAAGCAAGTGTATTTACTTATAACTTAATTTTCTTCCAGTTACTTTTTGTAATGAAAATATTTATTATAAATAAAACAAAAGAGTTTGGTTTTATATATATGAGCATAATATAACTAGTCATAAAGTACCAAGATTCTTTTGTGAGTAATATACATATACATAGATATGTATCGGAAATATGTATATTATTAGAATCTAAAATAGTTGATTCACAGTTGAATAATCAAGTTGATCGCTTGATTATGGTTTAGACTGTAGTGTTGCGATTTATCTCCATGTAAGTAAAGGAGTTTACTTCAAGGGAATGATGA
>JANKOE010000002.1:48294984-48308553 GCA_026284465.1 Erythroxylum citrifolium | reverse complement strand
GGTACCGACCGATACCGGTACAGTTCCGTTTCAGAGCCCAATCCGGTACCAAGTCCGGTACGGTATTCAGAACATTGGTCTTGACTCTCGAGTAATCACTTCCAACAAACTTATATAGTTGAAATTAATGACATCTTCTTACCTCACATAAATCATTTTAGGCGATATTTTAAAAATTGGATCAGACATCGAAAAGTTTAAGATTTAAATATTCAACTAATATTAAATCGCTATAAAATCGGTATATAATAAATAAGAAGTAAAATTTATAAAAGTAAGTAAAAATAAAATATTTTATTTAAATAAAAATACATATTTGTCTATTATTATATAATGAGCTAATAATGAATAAATATGAGTCTAATATAAAACTTAAAATAACAATAAAAATTAAATTTGTATTTCTGAAAGAGATTATGTCTCATCATCTTCAAAAGTTCAAAATTCTCCAACGCTATCTAAAGACTTGTAAATTATGCTTTCATTCAAAGTATTTGCATAAGCTTCTTCTACTGTATTCAAATAAATTACAAATTAGTAAGGTATGAAATTATTCTCAATTATAAATTTGTAATACATTATACTTTTAACTTAAATATGATCAAAATAAGATATGAACTAACCATCAGTAGATGTTCTTAATTCATTCGTTGTAACAAATGTATTTTTTTTCATAAATCGCCTTTTTAAATTCATTATAATCAAGATCAGTCGATGGTTCTTCTTCTTCGATCCAAAAATCGGTATATTCAATACAATCAATATCAACTGGATCATACGTTCTCTTTTTACTAAGTACTCAAAATACATAATAGAGAAATTATAAAGTCAATAATAAAAATAAATTAATGAAATAAAAAAAATTATAAAATACTTGTTCTTCATTATCAGATTATAAATAACGTAAATAAGGTCATTAAGTCTTTGATGTTTTAAACGATTTCATTTCTTTGTATAAATGCATTCAAAAAAACTTCAATTACGTTCACAACCTAATGAAGTTGTTTGACTGAGTAATCTAATAGTGAGTTTTCTCAATATTGGAGCACTGTCACCAAATAATCTCCACCACTTATCTGCATTTTAAATTGATAGTTATGAAAAAATATTATTAATAAGTAAATAATGAATTAAAAGTATAAAAACTTATCAGGCTGCATTTTTTCATAATAAGTTCTGTCTTTGTTGATGATCTAGCAAAACTCTCTAAACCTTCACGATATAATTTAATTTCATTTATAGCTTGTAATTGCTCTTCAATAGAGAAAATGTCTTTGCATTCAATCACATCAAACAAACCACCCATAATATTATTTGTACACGCGTCTCTACTATACAAGCAATAAGGATTGAAAAAAATAAGCTGCTAAGTGGATCCTTTGAGTGAGATGCTTATCCCATCTATATAAGGCTAGTACAATTTCTCCTTTCCTTTCAAAGATTTATAATTGTTTTGTGAGCTCTATATATACCATTGTTGTTTTATGCCCTACAATCAATCACTTTAGTTGTAGTTTAGTAACAAATTATTTAAAGACATTCTTTATCTCGTATATGTTTAGATGTATATGATAAAGTCTATGAGACAATTATACATTGCAAATAAAATTATAATAAGATTATAATTATAAGATTCATATTGCATTTATGTATTATTCCTAAATATTTTCAGTCATTGTTCTATTAAGATTGGACATTAATAGAACCTAAAAAGACTAGCACATGTTTTGTTTTTCCTTATGAAGGAAGTGGTCGATCTTATAGGCTAAAATATAGAGATACTTTAACAAACGTGTGGGTGCTTGCTAGAGAACAAGTTCACTAAACATACCCGATATGAGAAATCTATTTGGAACATTACTTGTATGTCTATGGAATTCTCATTGTGAAGATTGTATAAATGATCATTTGACTTGAGGTCATATGTTTTGATACTACTTATGATCTATTTAATCGTAGGTCATTTAATCAATAATCAATGAATGTAGTATGAACTATATGGAGATAGTTAAGTGATCAAGATAGGATTCATCACCCTAAAGTAATTAGGGAGAATATTTCATTGTTTTCGATTAGTATTAATTCAAGAAATCCTTGTCCAAGGTGAAATGATGTTTTGTAATAATGGCAGAGAACTAATATGATTAGACCCAAAATAGAGTAGACATTAATTTCATGCTCTATGTATAATCAGAACATTGTATGATGAAATGATTGCATTATACGAAAAAATTATGCACAGAAAGCTTAGTCAAAACTACTTTGACATTTCTAAAAATTTAGGTGGTCATGGAGCGTTGCTAGATGCTAATCTTGATCTATGATTATAAATTGTTTAACTAGATAATTAAAAATAAATTAAAAGAAGTTTTAATTTATCTAATTTTAATTAGATTAAAATTAGATTTTATAATCATTGCCAACATATTTAAGAATCTAATGGGTCTCACATATAAAATGGGTTGAAGGGAGCAAAATTAATTTAATCAAGTTGAACTTGATTGTAAAGTTTGAGAAATTTTATGATTAAATATGAGATATTTAATAAATAAAGATCAATATGAGATATTGAATCTTATATGGGCATGAATAATTACCAATTTCGCTAAAATCTCAATACAAAGTTTTGACCCAAAACAAAGTAATGAAATTAAATCCGAAATCAACACAATATCAATCGCCAAACAATAATTCAGTCACAAAACACAACTCCAAATAATTAAATAGTAAAATCTATGAATTACTAAATAATTAAATGGACAGAAAATAATTGCAGTTTAAACTCCCCTATAAAAACGCCAAGCTCCTGCCTTTGTCGTTGAACCGAAGGATTGTGATGAACTAGCCGAGAAATTTCACTGGAGGTGTTGCCTTCAACGCCACCTGGTTCCTTTTATTTTTTATTTTTTATTTTTTTTATTTTTTTGTTGTCCACTTCCAAGCCACGCAGCCTTCTTCTCCTCTGGCCAAGCAGACTACGCACTCAACTCAACTGCTGCTCACTCAACACTCACGTCTGCCTCTCCCCAATTTCGCCACCTGCTTCTTCAATGCTAGCTGTCTTCAAAGCTAGCTCCCACGATGAACACTCACATGCCAGCAATTCAAGCACAATTTAACTCTTTTTCTTGTTTTTTTCCTTTAACGCACAGCTCTCAACACAGCACACAACAGCCCCTCACCTCACGTTTCACACAAGCCACTCTCCAAGGTACCTTGCGCCACTCAACTTCATGCCAAAACTCACACTAATATTCACATCACAAGCCAAGACTACAGTAGCCAACACATCCTTCTTCTCCACAGCACTCATGTCCAACTCTCACCCAGTTGCCTATTTTTTTCATTTAAAAAACCCCTTCACGTTAACTCACAACCCAGCCTCCTTCAACAGTACACTTCTACTTCTCCACCAGCCAGCTCCTTCTTTTTTTTTTCCAAAGCACTCAACGTTTTTATCCTAACTACTCACAACCAACAACGCACAAGGCAGCTCCAACAACACTCTTCACACACTGTTCAACTCTAGCAGCCACCATTAGTTACTCCCCAAGCACAACAACACAGCCCCTTCTTTTTATTTTCTTTTAGCTAGCAACTCACGCAGCCCTCCTTCACAACACCAACTCTTATGATTTTTCTCCAAGCCACTCACACAACGTCAGGCACTACATGCCCATCTCACTCCACACCTCGTACACACAAACGACACAGCACTTAAAACCACTCAACATGTTGATTTATTTTCGTTCCCACACCACCTTCATTTTCCAGCCACTCTCACAGCACACCAACGACACCCACGCAAGTACAAAACAGCTCAAGGCCATGCCTCCACTTGCTTCATTTTCTGCTTTTTCCCCATGTAGTGCGTGAGTAGCTGGCTTGCATGGGAGTCCTTCCTTTTGATCTCTCACTTATTTGTTTTCTCTGCTGGTCACGCCTCCTGCTCCATGCCTCTAGCTAGTTGTCATTTTGATGGTCACCACTTATTTGTTTTCTTTCCAAACAACCAGCTGCTGTAAAGTTGAGGGCTCCATGTAAAAGTGAGTGTAGAGTTGGTTACTAAATGGAGCCCCCCTCTTTGCTTTTGTCGTAAATGTAGAGTAGCTTTTTGTGTGGGTCAACTAAGGTGTATGGGTTGGTCCTCTTTTATTGCTTCTTTTTTTAATTTTAATTTCTTCAAATATCCTACAACAAAGATTACAATAATATAGCATCAAATTGTCCAAAAATTAATTTATCACAAGTAAACTAAATAATAATCAAATAAAGCTATAATGATCACTTTAAGTGACAAAAACTCATCCAAAAGATATAAAATTATATTTGAATAAATGAGTTTGTCAACAATGCTTCAAATTATCAATTATTTTTGTACAATTTTTTGTATAATAAATTAACAATAAAAAATATATCTATACATTATATACAATAATATGGATTAAAAATGTAACAACGAATTTATTCCAAAATTGGATAACATTTGGTTAAAATGTAGCTTAAAAAGTTGAATAAATTTTATAAAACATAGCTAAAAATATTTGTCTACCTTTTTACAAACGTAGCTAAAAATATTTGGTTATATTTTTAGAAGCGTAGCTATGAAAAAAAGCACAGTCAAACTTATTGGCAACGATTCCTCAAAACATCGCCAACAATTTTTAGCTACGAAAATAAAGTTTAGCAAAAAACTATTAGCGACGATTACCAAAAACATTGCCTATGGTTTTCAGCTACGAGAATTTGGGAATGTTTTGGGCGACAAAGCAAAATCATAGCTAAAAATTATAGGGTACGTTTTTTTTATACCTTTAACTATGATTTATTTTTGTATCCAAAGGCCAACTTTATTGTAGTGACAAAAGAGATATTATTCATAATATAACAACACAACCTAATTTAAATTCAACACATGAATTATTTATTGTGGAGGTTTATTATTGGAATCCATATATTATCAAATCACTTTATTAATAAGGTATCTAATAACTCATTAGCGAAATCAAGTGAAAATAATTAAGCAATTATCCAATAACTCGTCAATGAAATCAAATCAAAATTTCAAAACACAATAGATACCGAAAGAATTCTTCAAGATGTATATACATACCATTATAAGAGAAAGTCTTAAACAGATAAAACATTTCATGGCATCGGATATGCATCGCATCATTGAAACTTATTATTTACTTGAATGAGTTTCTAATTTCTACAAGTTAAAAGGATAAATTTTGCCGGAATCCTGTATTACTTTGTTTTCACATATATATTGATCATAATCTTATCCTTTCGAAGGTTTTAAATGATTTTTTTTTTATGAGGAGAAATACAAACATACTAAGTTACTAGGCGGAAAAAGGAAACCCCAGATATATCCTCTAAGGGAATAGTAGCACAACTCACAGGTGGGTTTTGATACCAATGGACGCCTAGTTTTAGAGACCTGACTTGATTTGCTAGTCTATCTGCAGCTCTATTAACTTCACATTAAATATGCCTAGCTTTTACTATCCATTGGCGGTGTATTAATCGGTGAATTCTCAAAATAAGGGAGTTAAAAGGATCAGATGGTAGAGTGGCGGATGCTAATAAATTGATAACAGGAAGTAAGTCCACGTCAAGTTCCACTTGTCGATAACCCATATTCCATGTCATGGAAAGGCCTGTGTAGAATCTCCAGAGTTCATTTTATATTAATTTTAAATCTTTAACTGTTATTTAATAGTGAATATTAAATATTGTGTGCTAAACCATTAGGAGTGTCCAATAGTTATTAACAACAGCATTATGTGTAATAGTCTCCTCGAGGCTTCTTCTGAAAATTCATTGATACCTGAAAGACATATAATCGAAGTCTTTATTATATGCTAAAGGGACTATTATTCTTTATAACGACATGGCTTGCTTATTCTTGGGGTGGTGTATGAAAAGGAAAGAGACTTCATCTGGGTGTGATGATAGTGATACCAAAAGTTAAAGAGGTTGCACTAAATTTTTTTTTTAAGCTTTCGGTTTTCGTTTACATCTTTTATCCTGAATAGGACAGAAATGCATTAACATCTCTGTATGCCAAATACAGAACAATGGTAAAATACATCATTGAACTGAGTGCCACCAGCCATCTCCAAGCTGCTATCATTTTTGGCCTTTGACGTCTTAGGTGGCTCGAGAGTCGAGACAAACCAAACTTAGTACCGCTGAATTTGGCTAAGATCCTGTTTTATTTGTAAATATCTTCAAGCCTGACAGGCCATATCTTAGCTTTCTATCGGAACTGCTAAACCAGACTCAAGAATATCTAGGAACCAGGTCACTGATGATGAGGTTATGGCAACTTTGAAACCCATCCTGCCAAAAAAAGAAAACAAGAAAAACTCCAAATCTGGATTGAACCATGATACTCAGCCCGTTGAATAGTTTATTATATAAAAATTTAGCTGGAACCTCCTAACCTATGCAGGGCCGGTAAATTCTCCAGGTATGAAGCTCACCACTACCTGTATAACGTAATCGATTTATTCAAATGGTTTTGAATATGTTGAATACCCGATTTGGTACAATATGCATTTACAACTGGATTGAGATGTAAGTTCTTGAAATTTTCAGACCGACAGATAAATTCAAACTTAAAAGGCCCCTTAACAAATTCCGTTGTTGCCTTATCTGCTGGCTGCTTACTAGAATTACTGTACCTCGACCACATTCTAACTGCCTCAGTACCTCTCTATAATGATAACATAGGCATTATCATTCGTAAGTCAACTTCCCTGCCTTTATCCATAGAAATCAACATGCCTGAGATTGCTACAAGAAACTTGTTGAAATATAAGAGTAGAAGTTTGTCTCACATTGAAAAAAGAGAAGAAAGAAGACCAATATATAAGTCTAGTAGGCTACTCCACCTATCACCAATTAGTTTTAGGATGGAACCTCACTTAGACTTGTATGTGGTCTAACTTTCCTTCTCGTATGGGCCCGTAGGTCCATTGTAAATTCTAACATGATATCAGAGCATATTGTTCTTATGTTAGTTGTTAACACCTCCGAATGATAGATTATGTCACGTGTTAGACCCACATGTGAGGGGGTGTGTTGAAATATAAGAGTGAGAGTTTGTCCCACATTGGAAAAAGAGATAAAAGAAGACCAGATTGTTCTTATGTTAGTTGTTAACACCTCCGAATGATAGATTATGTCACATGTTAGACCCACATGTGAGGGGGGTGTGTTGAAATATAAGAGTGAGAGTTTGTCCCACATTGGAAAAAGAGATAAAAGAAGACCAACATATAAGTCTAGTAGGCTACTCCACCTATCACCAATTGGTTTTAGGATGAAAACTCACTTAGACTTGTATGTGGTCTAACTTTCCTTCTCGTGTGGACCCGTAGGCCCATTGTAAATTCTAACAAAACTGACGAGTAAATTTCAATCAACTTTTCGTCAGCATTTCATGCTTTACATCTTGGTTTTCGACACCATCTGGTTCATCTTCTTTCGACAAACAGAAGACCCGTCCAGTAACTTGATTCAGCAAAACTTCCCCACACTACCAAGTTAACAACCCACATTTCTACATTTTTATCATTTCTCATTGTAAAAAATAAAATTAAAAAATTGCATTTTCCTACACAAGCGCCTCAGTGCTTTAGTAGTTTCCCATTCAGATCTTCTCCCTCTTAGAAGTTCTCTTTTCCACTATTTTTGAATACCTACTAAGAATTTATAGGACTTGAGTTCCCACACAATTCAGTTCTTTCTTGCCCTTGTTAATGTTTCTTGGGCAGAGAAAGACTTTTGTTACTTTGCGAATGCACATGAGCACATCACATCCTCTTCTGTCATTTGCACCATCATCGTCATCTTTATATTTTCATCCCACCTAGACTTGTAGGTTTGATGCTGATTGTAGATCATGGTAACTAGCTTTCATCTTGGATGCTCTTGAAGATCTTGTCGAGGAAGATGACTTTGGAGAAGATGCTGCCATCTTCTTTTTTCTTTTTGTCTTTTTGGGAACATTTGGACGATCTGAAGGTGGAACGTCAACTAACACATCTGATGCAGGTACTCGGCGTCCAGATATATGATCATAATCTGTTCCTGCTCATCAAAACAAAAGGGAATCTCCCATATCAATCTCGATTCATTTACACACCAACATATTGTAAAACAAGTAGGTCCTAAGGTCAAACAAAAGGAAAATGCACATCTAATTAATTTGATTCATATGGTTAAACAATAAGTCAATAACGTAAGAGGCAAAAGATGCACAAAAACTTTACAGAGCAAACTTGTGTAAGAAATTTAGTGATGATTATTATCTTCCCCCATACATATGGAGAACTCAAAGAGCTGATTGCCAGAACACAAAAAGAAAGGTCATGCACAAAACCGTTCTATGAAAGACCTCTTTCACTGGATGTAGACATTCTTGGTAGAGCATAACCATGTAATGCGTACCAGCAAGTAATGCTTATTGATTTCATTTAAAGACCTTATCTGTAGAAGAACAGTTTTGTGCGTCTTAATAATAGGAAGTGACAATCAAATTGGTAGGATATAAACGCCAACTACTATATGTGATAGAATGGAAGAAAACGCAAGTAATTGAATTTATTCTATATATGTTCCACCAGAAACTGTTGTTTAGTTCTGGTATACCTTCATAGATTCCCCTTGTTATAGAAGTACTGTCACGTGACACAAGAGCCAAACTTTTCTTGTTGGAGGGAAAGAATCTAAAGGAACTTCCATCACTCCGTACAGAGCTAGTTTGATCAATTTACTACATACAACAATCTCACATGTGAAAGGCCCTATTTGCATTTGTCTGATTACCCGATCGTCCTCAGGGAACATGACAATGCAACCCCTATACATTGCTGAATTATTATCAAGTTGGAGCATATCTCACCCACATATATTTCATATGGTTACTAACACTTGAGGACCAAATGATCAAGACTATGTGCAGCAGAAATCGATGAGAAACAAACAATGAAGGCGGGGATGATACAAACACCAAACCTTCGGAGGACCATGAGGAGAAGGCTACAGAATTCATATCTCCTGTATTACCAAGTGCAGCAGTTGTTGAGAAATCAGGAGGTGACTTAAATCCACCCATCTGCAATATGCCAACCGATGAAGCTATTCACTAAACATAACACAACATTGACAAAGCACTAAATTTTCATTTAGGGACATGAACTACGTACCCAACTGGGTTGACTACCAGAAGCACCATCCCAGCCTATGTGTGCGACGTGCTTAACATCTGTCGGATACCCAATTTCCATCTCCCTCTCCTTCACCACTGCACCGCAAAAGAGAAAAAAAATTTAAAAAACAACAAAACTATCAAAATAAACAGCCATCCAACACATAATGGTTGGATATATGTTAGTAAATAAAGGAAGAAGCTTTACCGAAGATTTGGGAGATGTACTTGAACCCTTTATAGATGCCTTTGATCTTAGTACCCATGAATGGAACTAAAACCGAGTGGTGTATATCCTTAAATGAATGCTGCAAAGTGTGAAGGAAATACCGTACAAATCTTGATATATGGTTCTTTAACCTGCAAGACAGCAAGGTGAAATTTAAATAATTGATTATGCAATCAACAACTAAGAATTCGAGTTAAAGATACAAAAGGAGCCAAAAAAACATTCAGCAGCTTACAGAGAAGATCACAAATGCATGTGATTCAGAAATTTTTTTCCCCCGAGAGAAGACAGGTATCTGTCCTTGAATTACAAGGAACCAGAATAGAAGAAATATAAAAAGGAAAATGGAAACCTAGTGACAGGAATGGTTAGCATGGTATAGAGATGAGAGATTCAACAGAGACATCTTCTTCTCTTCATTCAAGCAAAGCAGCAACGCATTATCCACCATTAATGTACAACTGTTTCGGAGAAGCCAAGAAGCCTGTCTGGCAATAACAGTTGGTTGGTTCCACTAACAAACTTGTTGAGAACCCATTAAACAGAGTAACAATAAAAAGGAATTAAAGACAAAGGGGTTTAGAATGACAACAGGAGGGTTCTAAAGAAAAGAGAAGAAATGGACAATCATGACAATGAGACAAAAAACAGAAGAGAGAGAAGAGATGTAGAACAGAGACACAGGAACAAGAATACAGAGTCGACTGAAAGGGCCGCTAAAATTGGATGGTGCCATTACTGGTTTGGTTAAGTAGAAGCTGGAAATCAAACCGTGAGCGGTTTGTTGTTGTGAAACGAGTAAAGCGCGGACATTTTAACTCCTCTAATGTCTTAAAGGCACGATTTTCCCTACATAAGGTGCTCTCTCTCAAAATCCGGACAAATAGATTCATAACATAGAGAGAGATAGAGAGAAGAAAGAAAGAGACGACAGTTGTGTTGGACTTTGACTTCTGCAAGTGCAGGACTTAACTCTGCCTCGAAAGTTTGAAGCTTTGGACTGGCTTGTGTTTGGCTGTCCAAAAGCTAAGCGGCCATTAATAAAAGCTTTTACTCGTTTCTTATTAATGCACTTCCCCGACTGAAACGTAATTACTGTTTTTTAAAGAAAAGACTCTGTCTCGATGATAAACATCTGAATAAGATTGTTCTTTGGAGTTGTGATTCTTCATTCTCTACTGTAGAAAGCCATCAAAACGAGTAAATGACTAGCAACCTATTAAGTCTGGAGACACCAGGACACCTCGATATCAACAATATCAGCAATCAAAAAATTCTCTTTATGCGAGAACTTGACTTCCAGTCAAATTGGTAGCAAAGTTCATTCAACTCCTACTTTTTAACTAAAATTATTAAGAGAAGATTTATCAAAGACAATTTGAGATTAAGAATAAAATATGGACCACAATCATCTTTCATTCCAGCACTCGACATTACAATGCCATGTTTGTCAAGTAATGTCAATTTAATTTAGTGTAAGCCAGCGGCATGAAATTGATAGGGAAGATCATTTCTTGGAATTCTGGACTATAACCAATCGAATACGACTGCCTGCACCTGTCTGCAACTTTTAATGTGCAATCAATATCTAATAATCCCAATACCAGCTGGTCAAGAAATTGCCGTTCAACCATAAAGCAGAACTTCTTTAACAACAGCCTCAATTTCTCAGCCGATACTGAAACATTGGTAAAGGTAAAATAGAACAGAATATTTACTATTTAGAGTAGAATTTTTTTTAAAAAAAAGTCAGATTTTGAATCATTATTTTATTAAATAATTTATTTAAAATATGTGATTTGTATATAAATTAGTTTTTGAGGATTGTCAGCAATTACTATTTGATCTTTTCGTGCCAACCACATGGATTATCAGATCTACAAATAAATCCCACTTGTATGCAACTGTCCATTTTTCTAATGGATGAATCTGATATGATACTATGTCTGTTTAAGCAACAACTTGTGTGCTTATCAACATGCAATCTACTACTACTCGGTGACAGGTTTTGATGCTTTCGATAACATGTAGAGAATTGTAAGATTGTTGGAGCCACGTTTTCTTGCAGGTGTTTTGAGGAAGGAAATATCAAGCTAAGCTAAAGTACAAGGAACCCAGACATTTTTCTCAATTCTCGATTCCTTTTTCATTTGATTTTCTTCTTCTCTTAATAACATATGGAAGGCTAGTTTTAACTGTTGGACAATTTTGTCCTTTCTTATTATGTTAAACAACTATTAATTATATTTTTCAGTTTTTCAATAACTTATCAGTTAAGTTACGTAATTTGATCCATATAAGGGTAATAAAGTGACCCAATAAATTATCTAAATTAATGGGTCAAAGTCTAGGAGAAAAATGGATCCCGATTAGTATGAACCGAACTCATATTGAGTTTATGATGAGAAAGCCCGATATGAAAGCTATATATAAAAGTTAAGATCTCCTGCAATTGCTCATATTATTTGTAAGCATACGGATCTTTTAACTCATTTCTTTCGTTTTTAACTCTTCATGAACAATCCAGGATACATAATAAGGTCTACGCTACATGTTACACGTGGTATCAGAGCGGTTATGTAATCGGGTTATCGGAAAAGAAGGTTTTTCAGTTTTCATCCATTATGATTTTCATCAATTTTTTATTCAGTTTTCGTTTTTTTTGCGTATATGATTACGTGAAAGTGGTATTCATAAGGCTAGCTATAAAAAAGGTCAAAACGAGCCAAAAAGTGCAAAAAACTGATCTCGGGATCACCAAAAATCGACCTTCCCATCGGAGGTCGATCGCCGCACGCACCCGATGGTTCTACAGCAACAGCCACAAGACGGTTAACACGCACACCAATCACGTCCTCCCACGAGATGATAGACGTGTGTGATGTGTGCAACGGGTGCGTGTGGTGCGTGCAACGCACTTGCCTCACGCAGCCCATTCTCCTACAGGCGCGAGACAGTTAGAACGAACGTTGCACGCTCTAGTCATCTGTCCTGACACGCTGACGGCGGACACATGGTAGCGCATACAACACACTCGTCATACAGTGAAAGCGCGTATGCACGTGGGGTGCGTGCGAAGCACGTGTCAGATGCATCTGGCTTGCGTTGTTATGCGCGCAGATGTGACACCTGCTAACGTCAACGCACAAACCTTCGCACAGCACCAGAAATTAAATTAAAAAAAAGGAACATTTTTAGAATTTCCATAAAGTTGCCTCGGGTCCTTTTTGGTCAGTTTCTGAGTTAGGGGAATTTTTGAAGTGATTTGTCAATTTTTCTGGATTTATTACATTGGTAATTTGATTCCGGAAAAAGGTTTTAAAGCTTTTTAAAGCTGATTTTGAGTGCATTTTTGTGCTTCGAATTACACATAAGGGAGACACTTAAGGTTTCGTGTCTCCTATAGTAGGTTCGATATTTTGGAAAGTGCTATAGTCACTCTCATTGAGAATTTTTTAAATAAAAATCTCAAAATAAAGTTTAAAGACAATGTTTTCAATACCAATATATGATTATTTAATTGTGCATTTGGTTTTTGCATTTATAGCTGATTTTCACATACATTATGCCCATATAGAATGTGAGAATGACATGAAGATGTATCATTTATGTTTGTGGACTTTCTAAGGTACTGATGAGGATGTAGTCACCAAAGTGGCCTCTCAAGTCAATATTTTGGATTGTTTTGCTCACATGTTGGGGGATGTCTCTGGCCTCATATTTGGTTATTCTGCTAGAAGGTGTTGGCATTACATAGGTTTTGAGATATACATAAAGGCATTAGATGGAGAAAAGTCGTTGCTTAAATGATCTATTCATTCAAAGGTCGTAGTGTCATGATAGTTGACAGTTTGTACTCTGATTACTTCTTATGTAGAGGTCTAATTGCATATATCATGTACTTAGCCCAAAGGTGTTTCATAATATGTGTGATCGGATTCTTGGTATAGATACTACTTTAATGCTTTAAGTATCGCTGTTATCCTGCATTGGTGGCGTGTCAAACCAGCAAAAATAAATTCCTACTCTAGAACACATATACGAGTAAAGTGGTGAATAGGGTCGAATCCACAGAGACCAGTGAAGTAATTATCTATTTGTGCGAAATCAAAAA
>JANKOE010000002.1:48253546-48278887 GCA_026284465.1 Erythroxylum citrifolium | reverse complement strand
AAATCCTAAGTGGGAGCTTAGGTAGAGGACGTAGGTCTTAGCACCGAACCTCTATAAAACAGTGTTTGCCCTTCTTCTCTAATCTTTGCATTTGTTTTTTATTAAATTGGTTTTTGTGTGAATTGACTTATGATTTTATTGTAGAATTATTCAAAAAGTTTGAAAGATCTATTCAACCCCCCCTTCTAGATCGTTTACAGAGCTATGCACTTAAGATTGATTTTTTAAAAGCCTTTGACTCTCTCAATTGGAATTTTATAATGAGCTCTTTGCAAGCAATAGGATTCATAAGCAAGTTCATTAATTGGATTACTAAATACATTACTTAAGCTTCTTTCTCCACATTAATTAATGGTGAACCATTTAAGATATTCAATGCAGTTAGGGGCCTTAAAAAGTGACCTTTTATCACCTTATTTTTTTTCCATAAGCATGAAAATTTTATCCATAATGACAAATCTAAACATTCACTTTGAACCTAAATTCAAATTTCATGAAAAATGTAGGAAATTGTGTATATGCAATCTTTTCTTTATAGACGATTTATTACCTATTTGTGTGGCTAACCCTAAATCTATAAAATTATTGCTTAAATGTCTTGAAACTATTACGTCAATTTCATATGTAACCTCCAATCCAAACAAACGCTTTATGTTTCTATAAGTAGGTGTTAGTCAGGATATTACCACTCTTGCTGCTTCAATTGGTGACCTACTTCAATAATACCCTTTCAAGTATTTAGGGTCATCAATTTCCACTAAGAAACTCATATTTTAAAATTGTGTACATCCGATTGATTCCATACATAAGGGACTTAACAACTATACTAATTTGGCACTTTTTAATGGTGGTAAAACGTAACTAATAACTTCTATTATATCCAATCCTCAAAATTATTGGTGCTCATATCTTGCAACCTAAAGAGATTTAAAGAACTATGGATGAGCTATTGAAGATTTTTTTTAGTGGCATTAACAACACTTCAAAAATTCCAAAAGTAAAATGGTCAAATATTTACCTACCCAAGTATTATAGGGGATTAGGTATCTGCTCAATCAAGTTAACTTATAAGGTCCTATTAACTAAAAGAATATGACAAATTTGTGTACAAAATGACAACTTATCGAGAAAATGATTACATCTTTCCATCCTAAAAGAAAAAAACATCTAGAGTTTTCAACCTAAAGACACTATTTCATGGAAAATAAGGCAAATCTTAAAGCTGAGGGATTCAATCTAACTTTCTATCAAGCATAAGGTAGGAAATAGTAAAGACATAAACTTCTCCTTTGATTAGTAGTTGCATATTGAATGCCTCTATAATATCAACCAATTTTAGTTTCTAAAATCCATCATTCCTAAACACACCAAGGTCCATGACCTTAACAAGAATAATAAATAGATTTGGCCTGCTTGCTTTACTAAGGGATTCTTAGCTCTAATGGAAATCCTTCCTACTTATTCCCTTAATATCTCAGCACATGATTCAATTCTAAGGTTGCTAGAAAGAAAGATGGTCTTCTCCAATAAATCCTGCAAAGCTCTCCTCAGAAGGTCCCTTCAGAAAACATCTTGGTGCAAACTCATTTTCGTTTTGTACTTTAACCCCTTCTAATGCCTTTATATTGTGGTTAGTTACTATATGGAAGTTGGGTAATAGAGACTTCTAATGCCTTTATAAAGTTGTTTGGGTTGTACTATTACAAAAAAAAAGTATAATATTATATATTAGGCATCCAACCTAACAAATTATCTAGAGGTGATTACAACTATTCAATAGTGCACTAAGGACACTGGTAGATATTGAGAGAAATACAAAAGTATTTATTAATCAATTTTCTAGCTCGAAGGAACTCAGAATGAAAATAGTACATAAAGTAAGTTTTGTTAAATTACAAGAGGTTTAACTACCAATCTTTTCTTTAATGCCAAACAATCCAGGTCATTATAACTCCTTTATCCAATTGTTGCAACTTGTAATTATCCACTCCTATTATAGCACAAACTTGTAATTCTTGTATCTTTAGGCCCTTTAATGAAATTCATTTTAAAAAAACATAAAGAATAATTAGAGCCTAATTGTTTCCATTTTTATTTTTGGTTTTCTATTTTTGTTTTCAAATTTAGTAAAAAAAAACTTTGTTTGTTTGAGTTTTTGGTTTCAATTTCTTTCAATTTTTAAAAATTATGAAAATCATAAATAGTTGTTTTTGTTTTTGTTTTTTTATCATCTAACTTACTGTCAACAAAATATATATTATTTAATTATTAAACATTAAAATATTATATTTAATTTTTAATAAAATAAAATAAGATAAAATAAATAATTATTAAATTTTAAATATTTTCAAGATATATAAATTTCAAAAAATTATATTTTATAATTAAAATATATTTAAAATAAATATTAATTTATGAATAAAAATTTAATTTATAAATTATTATTTTAATAAATTTTTTTAATAAATATTGTATAAAAAATTAAAATAAATTCATTTAATTAAACATAATTATTTTTAATTTTTATCTAATATGTAACTATTATCAATGATAAAAATATAACTACATTGATATTGACAAGCAAACAAGTTTTTATTTTTATTTGAAAGAAAAAACTAAACATAGAAAATAAAAACTAAAAACTACAATAAAAAATATAAATAGAACCAAATAGTCGTTAATAAAAGAACATATCTTCCACAAATTTTTTACTACTTTTTATAATATATGGCTTAAAATAAAGGTTTGATAAATCTCTTTGCTAAGGATCATTGTTTCAAATAAAAGGAATAATTAAATTTGTAAGAACTAATTCATTAATAAATATACTATTTATTACTTCCATAATTTTATTTTTAAGTCAAAGATGGAAATGTATTCTTAAGATTTTTTTAAAAAATCAAATAAAGTTTTAGTGTTTTGATGTTTATAAATTAATCTTTAACATTAGCATTAGTTTAAAAAATATATAAATTTAATAACAACATTGAAAATTAATAACTTTTAATGTGATAACCATAAGAACTTATATATTATAACTACTTTGCAAATATTTAATAGTAAGATCTAATAAATCATTGTTTGAAATTAAAAAATCTATTTGTTGAAAATTAAAAATGTTAAAAACTTATACATACTTTTTGCTTTTTTCCAATATTGAGAGCAGGGGATTTCTTTATTTATCACATAGTTAGATAAATATACAAGACAAAATTTTTCTTTTTTAACATTGAGAGAAACATGAATAATTCTTTATTTATCAAATAGTTAGACAAATAAACATGATATTATTATTATTATTATTATTATTATTATTATTATTATTATTATTATTATTATTATTAAGAAGATAAGGATTGAACAATTGTATCTTCCCCTGATTTTTGGTTCCACTTTCAATAAATACGAAGTTGCTGTAGAAAACATATGAACAATAAACAATTGAATTCTATATGTCAACAAATTCTGAAGGCCATTAAGTTGTAACTAATCTCTTTTAACAAATATAGTTCTAATCCTACTTTCCAATGGAAATCCAGCTTCTACAACTCTTTGATGGAACCCAAGACTGATTGACTTTAGACACTATAAATGCCACAATGGGATCCTTTGAAGCTATAGCCTCAAAACACTACTTGTTAACTCGTGACATTTACAATCCTCAACTCAATTAAAAGTCCAAAATTAACTGGCTAAAGGATATGGACCTCATCACTAAATTCTTTTTCCAAACCATATAAGTAAGAAGGAACAGGAATAAAATTGTATATTGACTAACCTCAGAGGGTATTGAGATACTAACTAAGAAGACTTAAAAGACCTAGCCTTTTGGTACTTTAAAGCCATCCTTGGTACTGATCAGGTAATGAATCCAGTTCATACTCCTCTAAAGGATTATCTAACCAACTCCTTCCTAACGCAATTTGAAGCTGAATTCATATGAGATGTTACATTTAGAGAAATCAAGGATACCCTTTTCAATCTTCATCCAAACAAGGCCTTAGGCCTTGATGGCTTTGATGAAGATTCTTCTCATCTAAATTGGGTTTAACTAAACACTAGGTAAGAAAATTAGTCTTGGAGTTCTTCAATAGCCCGTAGAATTTTACTGAGGTAAACAAGATTTATGTGACACATATTCTTAAAGCCACATCCCTGCATGAATATAGTCATATTATTGGACCCTGAACTTTTCTTGGAAGATTAGAACTACTAAATGAGAAATTTTGGTGATTAGTCATAAGTAAAGAACAAATGAATGAAAGTTTTTGAACCAAGAAATGATAGACAAGAGTAAAGTAAGGAATGAGAAATGTGGATAGATTCATGATTCGTTATGGGGTTTTCGATGGATAAGAGATTTTGAAATGGGAAGAATTAAGGTGAAAGTTAGAAATGAAATGAAAGCAAAAATTAAGTAGAAAAGGTGATCTTGGTATGAGTTGTGTTAAGGAAAGATTTTTGAAATAAAGAGTTGATATGGAAAATGTTCACTGAGTGTGCTTGGGTCTGTTAGCCATAGCTTTTTTTCTAGTTATCCAAACGAGATGATTCTTAATTCGGATTAAACTAGAAATATATGGCTACATTTCTTATGAAGAAATCGAATTTCAATTCTGTCTCTAAGAATCTCAAAAGTTGTCATAAAGTTGAGAACTGGGTGTAGTACATTGGTGGAGGAAAGTAAAATTCTTGTTCTGAATTCATGGGAAATTCTGGGTTAATCTAGGCTGATTAGGCAAATGTGTCTTTAAGAAAGTTATAGTACTTTCTTTTATCTTTCCAACGGTATATAGTATGGAATTTGTGGACATTTGAGTCAAACATTATGATCTTTATAAGTGGAGATGCTCTGGAGAGTGAAAACTAAGACGGAAGGAAAAGTAAGATGAAGCAAAAGTAAGACGACGCAAAGTAAGACGAAGCAAAAGTAAGACGACGCAAAGTAAGACGAAGCAAAAGTAAGACGAAGTAAAGTAAGACGAAGCAAAGTGAGATGACGCAAAAGTAAGACGAAGCAAAGTAAGACGATGAAAAGTAAGAAGACAAAAAAGTCATAAGGAAGAAAATGCAGAAGATAGAATTTGCCTTTGAGGTCTTCATAAAAGTTGTAGCACTTGAAGTCCTCTTTTGAACCATCCAAAGAATGCCTTAATCAGAAATTTCTAGAGAATGTTATCGCTATTTTTCCAAAACAGGTTCAATATGATTGAGAACAAAAGCATATTGGATTCTTTTGGTCATAACTTCTTATCTAGGTACTCAAATGCCTTGATCCTTGAACCATTAGATTCGCAAGACATTGCTATACATCTTTAGCAAAAATCATAGCCCTCTAAAGTGAATTGAGAAAGATTGAGTGAAAAACGTGGGACGGGTACAGTGAGTGTGCTCTTAAGTAATATGAACTGGTGTTCTTCTACTAAACATACTTTAGTATTTTGATGATTTCGGGATCAGTAGAGCTCCAAATGAGATGATTTTTAACTTGTAGTAAACTAGAGACATAGAGTTACAAATTATCTGAAGAAAGTGAATTTTAAGTCAATCTCTAAGACTTTCAAATTCCAGATGAAAATTGTGCATAGTATACTATATTGGACAAGAGCAGTCCAAAAACGTTTGAAATATATCTTTTGAATCACTGAACCAAATTTAATGATTTTGGAGGCATTAGAAACTTAAGACAATGAGGAACATTTTATAGAAGAAAGTGTTATGTCATAATGTTCAAGGGTGTTTTTGGCAAGACACTTAAGTTTAAAAGAACATAAGTCTATAAGAAAAGATAAAACGAACTTTTTGGACTCATTAAGGGCATAATTGGAAGAAGAAGTATTGTCTTGCTTATAAATAAAGGAGAAAACGTGAATGAGAAGATTCTAGAGAAACAAAATGTGTGGATGAGAAGAGAGTGTCATGAAGAGAGAGAAATATGAAGAGAAGAAGAGAAAGAAAGAAAGAAGAGAAACAAGCTAGGGTTTCAATTATGTTAGCCCTCAAGAGAGATTTTGAGGTTGTTCAAGAAGAGAAAAAGGTTGAGGGAGAGAAGAGCTTCCAAATGAGCCAAAGATTTCTTCATTTGGTGAAGAACCAAGGGGGTCGTAGAGGCCTATTTCAGTTAGATCATCTCACGGAGTACACATTAAAGATACAACAGGAAAGAACCTTTGATACCTCAAGTTGTTTGCAAAGAGAAGAGGCATTTTGAGCAAGTCAAGTTTTTAAGCAAGGAAATCAAGGTGGGTACATGTTTATAATAGAGTAAACAAGCCACTAATGCTTTCTTTGAATCAAGAAAGTTTAATGATTTTAAATTACATCATAAGTATTGCATTTATTGCTTCTTGAATGAAATGAGAAATTGTTATATGTTTGCTACATGAACTATGTTGATGATTTAGGAAAAAACTTTGAAAATGATTCTTTTTGGAAAAGATACATGTTTATGAAATCATGTTTTTGGAAATAATTTTTGAAATATCTCATGTTTATGAAAAGTCAAATTTCGAAAAAGTTCCTTTTTGGGCAACAAGTTGACAAGTTAAGAAATATGTGTTATGTGGGTTTGTGGTGGTCCCCTAAGTTAAGTTACGTGCATGTTGACCTGCCCACTAGTGGCATGGAGCTCCTTCAGGGACTCCCATAAGTTCACGACTACGCAAAACCATTATGTAGGATTGCGTTAGTACGTTCTGTTCACGGCTACATAGGACCATTAAGTGGAAATGTGTAGTACGTTCTGTTTTTGGATCCACCAGAATCATTCTGATGTGGTTATGTGCTTATGATATGTTTGATCAAGTTTGACGCATTCATGTTTTATGACTTGTGGATTTTAGCAGAAAGCCTAAGAAACATGTATTTTATAAATTCAATGAAAGTTTTCTATGACAAGTAAGAATGATTTCAAAAGTTTTGCTTATCTTTCTATTATAAACTGTTATCCACGAGCTTTCAAGCTTACCCCCTTCCTGTCTCATCTTCAGGTGATAGCTAAGAGATCAAGTGATCAAGAGCCTAAGGGAATTGCTTCATTTTCTATTTTGTATTTTTGTAATAAGTCAATGGTGTGGCTTTTGATATGTAAATAAAGCTTTTCAATCTCTATTGCTTTAGTAATGAAATGTTAGATTGAAGCAATTTCGATTGTGTATGTTCATATTGATTTCCTTGTTAAAAGGGTTAAGTTAGAGGAGTAAGTTTGCTTTGATGTTTGACTGTTGTGGGCACGCCACCCTTGTGGGATGATGCCTAATAAGAGTTCATAGAAATAACCCTACAAGGTAATGTGCACGCTCAAGTTAAGTATGATGATATTTGTAAAAGTTGAGTTCCGAAACAAGCGGGATCCAACAACAAACCCCCTCTTTTTATTTACGTATTAGCTTAGCGTAATTTATAAGTTTCTATAATTATAATTGTTTTAGTTTTTGGATTTCTTTTATATTTTTACGTAAAGTTAGTTGTATAAATATAATGTAAGGATTTAATTTTATATGCCTAATGGCACATATCAAAAATATGGTGTCAACTCTTTTGGTTTAGTTGGAGATTCTTAAAATTCTATTGAGGTGTACATTTTCAAATGTTTCTCCAGCAACTTATAATATGAAGATATATGGTTATGTAACAGTTGACCATTTGAAAGGAAAATGTGGCAATCTTAACATTAAAGATGCTTATCCTTATCTATTGATTACTTCTTTTGATGGAGATATCTACCAAAAGTACTTGTTTGCTTATATGGAGTAAAAGTACAATGGCTAATTCTTTTCAAAACTAATTTGAGAAAACAAATCATTTGATAATGTACTTAAGAACTCCTTTTGATGGTAATCCTAGTTATAATCAACTAACTTATCATATTTGGTAATTCTTTTGGATATATGTCAGTAATTCTCTAATCCTTGTGGTTATATACATATTTGCAGTGTATATCCTAGTTAAATATTAAGAAAATCTTGTATTTTTAGATTATTTTACTTTATTTTTATTTTGTATATTGATGCAATTGTTGGGTTTGTTACATTAGGAGAAGATAAAATTGATTAGAGAGATTGACTAGAGTAGTTAAACTTAATAGAAAATTTTTGACTCATGTCCAAGTTAGGTTAGAATTTAGGAAGAAAAAGAACCCCTAATGTTAACTAACTAAATTCTTTAGGGGAAAAACCAAAAACAATGTTTGTTTTTCCTTGAGGGAATCCCATCTAAGTATGGTTACAAGGAACTTATGGCTAATTTATTGATCTTAAATATATTTTGCATGTTTCAATTTGTAGTTGAATTATACAAGATTAATAAATCAAACTAAATTTAAAGTTTTCAATGACAAAAAAATAAAAAAGGTAACTTGAATTTATTAAATAAACAAGAGGAGAAGGCATTAGAGGGAAAAAAACGTTATCCTATATGAAGAAACTTCCATATAGAGAAGGAATCATATGAAACATGTGAAATAAATTAATTAATTAAGTAAACACAAGATGAAGAGCTAATCCTTATTTGATTTGGTAAAGAAACTTTAAGAAGTTGCCTAATAGCTGAAAATGCATTAATATGTCAAAAGAGGAAGAGGAAGGAGTTTAACTATAAAACTTGACTAACCCTTTAGTCATACTCCTCTATAGGCAGCTGGAGGTTACCACTGAGAAAGAAGGCAATGCCATTAGTACAAAATGAGGGCTTAGAACTAAAAGTGCTAATGGTATGTTTAAACACAATAAAAGGCAAATTATTTAGTTTCATAGAAATGTCATCCACACCTACTATCTTCTATCCTTAAAAACTCAACATGGAACTAGGCTAGTAGACAGAGGCAAGAGATGATTTATCATGATCAAAAAGTTGGTAATAATGGATTTACAAATGCCCTCCCTACCATTTCAACTTACTCCTCCATTTCCTTTCTCTTTCTTTCTTAACATTGAACCCCTTCTTCTCTGCTACCTCCTAAACCCACCTTACTATAAAGGACATCAATATACGACTTAGAAGACAATATTATTACAGGGAAGATAAAGAAAGGCAAAAGAGGGTACTAAGTAATCACACATATTACCTTCTGTGGATTTTACATAGCTGTCAATAAACAAAAGAAAAAGAGGGCACTAAGGTAATCTTCATTTAGAATTGATCAATTAAGTTTTTAAGTAAATTGACATAGACTTTTAATATTAGAAAAGTTATACGTGTTTGTGTTAAGGCTATCGCTTGATATCAAATTAGTGGAGATAAAAGCCACTACTACTTTGGAGTTTTTTAGCTTTCTAAGTTAGAGTTTTGTGCCACCTTCTTCTAAAGGTTAAAACATGGTTGCATTCATCAATAAAAGGAAAATAGTTACATAGACAAGCAAAATATATGGTTGGAAGAGAAATTGTTTAAGAGGGTTAGTGTTTGTACGGTTGTTGGTTTATGCATAGGTGATAGGTATTGTAAACTGAAAGTAAGTAGTATATGTTGGCTTCGAAGGTTGTCCACTACTATGAATTATGTTGGTTCTATTAGTGTTATGCTCTAGAAGCCAATCATTAAATGATTGTATTCTAATAGTTATGTTCATGAATTAGACGATTTATATCATGTTGTTCTATGAGTTTTCACTGTTTATGGACTATTCGAGTTGAAGACTTGAATTGTAGAACTCTGTAATGAAAATAATGATTACTCTGAAATGTCGCTAATCTTGGTAATTAACATAGAATATTAATTGACACTAAAAGATTAGTGTGTGGATTAAATGATGGTGATGCTCTACAAACCATTTGATAAGGTATTCGACAGACCCTAAATGAAACATTATTAGGATTATGTTTATGTCATTAATGTTTCATACATGTCTTGTATTCTATGGTATGAGATGTTCATTTTCTTACATGAGAAATGTGTATTTGTTGGCATTGTCCAATGCTAACTGTAACAAGTAGCTATACAGAAAATGCCACAGTATTCTTGACTTATGTAGAGGATAAATGTTTATCAAGAATATTGTTGTCCCTCATATATGATATGAGCGATAATGTCTATAGGCCCTTGATAAAGTAATATTGTATGCATGCAATATGATTAAGGAGTTAATCATATTTATGATGTACTTTGGAAATCAAGAAAGAATAAATTGACAAGAATGACATATTCCAGTCTTACATTTATTTAGGATATCATGAGACAAGAGAATTAACACGGGCAATTATTGCTTCGAGATCGTGATTTGTGTACTATACTTATCATCTATGTCATTTGAGTAATTATAATGTATTTTGCTAGATACCGTTTATGATGTCTAGAATTAAAAGAGGTTTTAATTCGATTGTTAACATGACATAGATCCCAATGGGTCACATAAGAAAAGATTTGATTAGAAAAAGGAAATTATTCTAGTATATCTTATAGAGATATGAATATGATGATAAAATTAATTATAAATGTTACAATTATTTCGGTCGTTATATGGTATTAGAATAAATGTTATTAGATAACAAAATTTAATCTTAGATAAATTTATTTGATATGTATGACATGTCATATAAATTTAATGCTCAACAAAATAATACATATAATTATATGGTAATTGGGTCAAATGTTTAATGAGATTAAATGGGAAAGTGGCAAACTGCAAAGTTTCAATTAAATGAAATTTACAATGCCAAATATATTAGGACGTGGGCTGTCTATGCAAAGAACAAAAGAATATGTTTAAACCCTTGTGAATTTTAACCTTATGCTTTGTTCCTTTGCTTCATTTAAACAATGGCAATTAAGACTTTTTTTAGAAACCCTTTTAACCCTAGTTTTCCCAAAAAGTAAGAAGAGATTTTCAAACTCCCTCCTTTTTCAGCTACTATCGTTTCTCTCCTCTCTGTTTTTCTAGCAGTTAGCTTCTTCTTTGTTTTCTTCTTAGCTATCGAATCTTTATCCTTCTCATAAGCCCAAACTTGCCTTTGCCATTTAGCTCATGTGTTGAGTAATAAAATATCCATCTTTTTATTTATTGTGGGGATTTTTCTAGGATCAAAGATAAGCCATTGAAGTACCATCTAGCTTTGGGAACCACTGGGCTTTCTAATCAATCTTTGGTGGAAAATTTAGAGTGCATCTTACTTGGTGTAAAGGAGACATAGCCATAAGTAAGAAGACATAACCGTGAGCAAGAAGACATAGCTATGAGACCTTCTATTTGGTTTGGAGACCAAGTTCAAGGTATAATGGTTTATATGCTTTGATTTGTGTTATATTGGTTTATTAATTGGTTACAAGACAAGATCTTTGGGTTCTTATTAGTTTTAGAATTTTTGTTTTAACCCACTTCAACCCTTACAAAATCAATAGGTTCTTTAGTCTTTCTTTCCTCCTGAAAGACACTTTTGTATACTATAAAGGCAAAAAGGGTGCTAAGTGATGATAAATCTGTAAAAATGACTGTAGTTATCCAAAATTAGACCAATTACCTTCCAAAAGATGGCATAATTGACAAAGACTATTTCATCTTTAATTATCTTATATTATAAATAAACCTAAGAAGAACTGTTGGAATGGAAATAGGAAGATCATAATTTAAGAAATAGGAAGATCACAATTTAAATAAGATTGAAAGATATATTTCATAAAATATTATTTATGAGTAAAAGATGAAATTATAATAGAACTACTCTCATACTATAATTATAAATACTAATTTATAACTTAAAAACTTATAAAATTAGTATCCTTACAAGCTTTATCAATAGATACTTGAGTTTGTTTACTAATATAGATAACAAGAATATAGATATGTATTTATAGATGAATCAAATTAATTATAACCACACATTTCAATTGGTTATAATTACCAGACATACTAACATTTACTTTTTCACTATAAATTATTTATCTTTATCTAGATATTTTATAAATAATATCTAAAATTTTCTAATATTAATATCATCTAGATATCGTGATTAATATCTTGATTCTTCTAATAATATCCCACTTCAGCATTTGATTAAGAACCAATCAATCTTCACACTAGTGTGTCATTGGCATGTTGTTTATGTTTTTATAATACTGCATAACAATCGAAACTAAACAAACTTATTAATGTCGATTGTTTTTATCATAAATTTTCTATACTTTTTATGTAAACTTTTTACATATCTACAGTTCCTTCTACCACTCTCTCAGTACTAATATATGCATATTTTTTTAATGAAATGTTGGATTCTTTGCTAGATACAAGGTACTCTGATTGTCACAAGATAATGAAACCTTCTATTATTTATCTTTGTGTTCTTTCAACATTAATTTCAACCATATTGCTTCTTTACTAGCTTACGTAGTATCAATACATTCTATTTTTATTGTTGATGTAACCATTAAGTCTAGCTTGAAAACTTAACAAATAATCTTTCTAATAAACATGAACATCTAACTTGTAATTGATTTATTTTTATCAAAGTCAACTACATAATTAGACAATTTATCTACTAATTAAGGGTAAGGTTGCATACTACTAGACCTCCACAAATCTTACGTGTCATTAGGATTTCTACTGGATTGTTGTTGGTGTTGTTGGTGTTGTTATTGTTGTTGTTGTTGTTGAAATCAACTGCACAATTAGAGTTGACATATCCTTTAACAATAAAGTTTAATCCTCCATTGTAACTCAACATTAGATATGACAATTAAATGTATCTTGAAATCCTCTCTACAATATTTTAGAGTTCTCTACAATAATTTAACATGTAACAACTAACTACTCTCACGACATGAGCAATGCCAATCTAAACAATAAACTCTCTATTGTAGATTCATAGGATACTATAGACATATCCATCTTCTTATATTTATTTCTAGAGCTCATACTTGAGGATAACTTGAAATTATTAAGAATAAGGGTTAGATATTAACTTACAATTTTACTTATTTAAATGCTGCAAAGCCTTAATTATATACATTTTCTGAGAAAGCGAAATCTTTTTATTATTTCTATCTTAGTGTATTTACATCCCTAAAATCTTGTTTGCTGCTATCAAATCCTTTATTTCAAATTTTCTAACCTATTATTCCTTTAATTATTTAATACAATTTTTACAAGAGCTTGCAACCAATATGTCATTTACATACAGTAACAAAATAATAAAATCATTATTATAAAATCTCTTAAAATGTGGACAAGGGGTTATATTAAGTCTATTATATCTAAGGCTAATGATAAAGGAGTCATATCTCTTATACCAATGCATCAGTGTCTGTTTAAGATCATGTAGAGATTTGCTCTAAAATAACCAAGTTCAATTTTCTTTTTCCTTCAAAATCTTTTAATTGGAGTCTTTAATTTTTTTTAATATCTCCAAAAACAAAAGTATTTTTCACATCGACATATTCTATATGTAAGCTAAACACATAGTATATTGTTAGGACTATTCTGATTGTAATAAGTTGAACCATAGGAAAAAAAAATGTTTTATTGAAGTTAATTCCTTTTTTTGATCATATCCTTTTACCTCCAATTTTGCAAGATATTGCTCCATTTGAATGTCACCATTTTGTTTGATCTTAAAATCTCATTTATTACCAATTGGCTTCCTTCCTTATGGTAACTGTACAATTTTCTAAGTTTTACTTTTATAAAAAGATTCAATTTCTTCCTAAATTATTGTCATTCATTAAGAGACATCTGGATTTTAAGTGCTTCTTGGAGAGTTAATGATTGTTTATCCTTAACTTGCCATATTGTCCTCAATTATATAATCTGAGTACCAATTTGATGATTTTTTTGCGTGATTTAATACATGAAATTCAGCCTTATTGATTCTTAAACATCTTTATCTAATGTTTTTTCAGAAGAAGTCTTTTTTTTATAATTCCTTTGCCATTTGTATCACAGGTGAAATCCACACTAGCAAACATCTTATGGGTAGTGGGATTCCATAAATAATATTCTGTCATTTCGTCAATATATCCTCAAAATTGGTATTTTCTAAATTTTGGATCTAGATTTGTGATTTCTTGGTCATTATATATCATATCTATATGACTTCCAAACATATAGAGGTTGGAATAATCCATTGTCTTCCTAATCCACATCTACATTAGAGTCCTCAACTAAATGTTAATGGAAACCCAATTCCCTGTATAATAGGTGTTATTGACTATTTCGACCTAAAAAGCTTGTTTAGGTATGTAGATATTAACATTGCTCTTGTTCTTTATATTAAATATATATTTTTCTGCTTTACTATTCCATTTTGTTGATGAGTGCATATAAAAATAAACTATCATTTAATGCTTTCTTACTTACAAGATGCATCAAATTCATTATTAATATATTCTCCTCCATTATATATCTTTGAACATATGATCTCTTTACCAAAATCAAGTTTAATACATGCTTGAAGAATTTTGAAGGATTGAGAAAACATTTTATGTCCTTTTGATAAGGTACATCCAAATATCCTAAAATAATCATCATTGAAAGAGATAAAGTACTTTGTTCCTCCCAAAGATAGAGCTGGTGCTTGCCACACATTAAAGTAAGCTGATTTAAGAATCATGTTAGAGTAAACTAATTCAAGAATGACCTTGTTTTTTAATTCGATGTGCTAAATTTTACACATTTTTATTTAAGTGTGACACAATACTCATAAAAGGGTAGTGACACCTCTTTGAGTTTAGGGAGTAACTTTTGGTTAACAAGGATCTTCATTCTTTGTCTAAATATATGTTCAAGTTTTTGATGCAATACCATTGAAGATCTTTCACTACTGCTTGAAGCAACTGTTACTCTTCCTTCTAAAAATATCTCTCTCTTTATCTTGTATAAGTTTACATATATATTTCCTCCTTTCATAAGTACAAGTGTATCTCAAATTATCGTGATCTTGTTGACAATTTCTATTTTACACCCAAGATTTTATAGTTGTTTTAGAGATAACAAATTCTTCTAAGTCCTTTATATGTTTTACTTCCTTAAGTGTACAAATTATACCATCATACATCTTTGAATGAATATTTTCAACACCAATAATCTTAAAGGATAATCATCACAACTGTAAACTAATACTCCTGGGATAGGTTCATAATAATATAACTATTCTCTTTTATGTCATGTGAAACTAGCCTCTAAGTTAAAAAAGTTATATATCAAGTGTGATTTCCTATATCCAAGTTATATATCAAGTGTGATTTCCTATATCCAATTGTTGTTACTGCTTGTATCACAAAGTATTATCATCTAAAATACTTGCAAAATTTTCTTAAGGACTTGAATTTTTTCTTATTTAAATTATATCAATCATTTATTTATGTGAACTTTCTTGTCACAATTATAACATTTTAAATTCTTCTTGCTTCTTGATTTTAATCTACTATGATTTTATCTTGCACTTAGCCTCATTATGTTCATCTCCCTTTTATCATTGTTAAGACATTGACTTATTGTGAATTAGACTACTTATCTTCCTTATTCTTGCATTAACTTTCTTCCTCCACAATTACGGTTGCAATGTCATCGAAGACTAAGTAGTTTATAAAAAGATTAATGTAAAGTTAATAATGAGTAAATCATACAAATTAGGTGGACTTTGAAATAAAAGTTCAACACATTTATGAAGTTGTATTCTACAGCACAACAATGAGCTAAGAGAATAGTCTAAATTAGTAATGCTCTTGGTCACCACAATAGATTCTTATCTATGAAGAGTATATTTTAAAAAAAAATATTATGAAGATGATCCCATAATTTTTTTTGGGATATTGTTTCCTCTCCTCTTAATAAAACTTCATCATCGAAAGCTAAACAAACATTCTAAAATGATTCTGGTGGATTTTACTTGATAAGCGATCATTATGGGTTAGATGGCTTCATTCATACTTTTTACAGGGAAGATGCATCTGGAAAATAAACAAAAGCTCCTCTCACTCACATTTCCTGAACAAATTATAAGCCTTGTGAGATATGGTTTAACCCGATGTCATTAGCAAAGTTGGTAATGGCTGACTCATTTCATTATGGTATGAAAATTGGTCAGGGCACGGTTCACTGATCCCAACCAGGACCCCATCTTCATCCTTCCCTCTCAATGCCTGGATGACATTAGTCATCCATGTTAACTCCTGGCAGCTTCCACCTAACCTGATGCATTTGCAACCTACTTACTACCAAACCTGTGCTCTTCTAATATTTTCTATTAGAAAGGACAAGTGATCCATACTCTCACCAACGAGGCACCCAAAGAACTGCTGATACGAAGACATCCTATCGCTGATTAGCACAGCATCATTTGGAGCAATGCCCTCACTCCCCGCTTATCTTTTATACTTTGGCTAGCAATTTATAATAAGCTAATAACAGCAGACCGACTACCATAGCCGCAAATGGATAAACATTGTCTTATGTGTCAGGCTCAAGTCAAAACAAGAGACTATTTATTCTTTATGTGCTCCTTCAATAATATTATATGGCAGAACATTTGAAGAAAATGTCTATGGACTGATCAGAGGCGCTCTCTCTATGACATTATTTTGGACAACAAGAAGATAAATTTATACACATTCTGGCTTTGGGACTCTGCATATATATACTATGGAGAGAAATAAACTTTAGACGTTTCGCCAATTGAAGCTCTTCATTGGAGTCTTTACAAATAGCCATAATTTGACAAATTCGAGAGCTTATGATAATGAAGAAGTTGCATCTCCACTACACTGCCAACATTCTCTCCTCCCTGAACGTCTGAAATCACCTATGGTTCATTGCTGATCCAATAGTCTAACTTCTCTATTTTTTGTCCTTCCACCTTACATGATTTTGTAAGGATTGTAGTAGGGTAATTCCCTCCCAGTAATGCTGATTTGTACTACCTTCCATATCTATTCAATAATACCATTTTTTTCTTTTAAAAAAAGATTTCTAATAATATTTACATCTATTGCATTCCACTTAGAGTCATTCGTAAGGCTCGTTGGCTTTCCATTAATGCTATAAAAACTAGACTGAACCGGCTGGTTTAAGTGGATTAAACACGAACTGACCTAATTTTTAGCTAGGTTTTACTCCTAATTGAAAGTAAAAATTGGTTGGTTACATAAAAATTGGTCGATTAAATAAAAACCAACTGATTTACCTCTAAATTGTGAACTGAACTAGTTTTTTGACCTCTTGCCCCTTTTCTCTGGTTTTTTTTTTTGCCTCTCCTTTGGTTATATACAGAGATCAACATCACCAAACCCATCTTCGTTAAGCTCCAAGTCCAACAGGCATTACAAGCTCTACAAGTCAAGCTTACAAGTTTCTTTGACCACTTAGTTTTCTTTTCGAGTATTGAATAGAAAAAAAAAAGAAGAAAGAAACAACCTTTTTTTTTAAATCTCCATAACCACGCGGAGTTTCAAAAACAAGGTGAGAAACACGAAAAGATCATCATATCAACCAAAGAACAAAACCTAGAACCAAAACAACGAGATGTGAAAGACCTATTCTTTGTTGTGCTCTTGGACAACAAAACAAGTGAGTTTTTCAATCTTAGGGCTATTTTGAGAACTGTGGCAATTGCGAACCCCACCAAGCTTCATCCTTATGAGAGCATCTTCTTTGTAGACCAAATTCAGGATAACCAAAAAGCAAAAGCAAGACAACCTATTCAATGTCTTCGAATCGTTTCTTAAGCTATAAGATTCATATCTTTGTCTTTTTTTTCCCTTTGTTTTTGTATTATATGCTTTGCTTTCTGAACAATTGTTATATAATAATTATTGATAAATTAATAACAATGAAATAAAGTTAATACTTATGTAAAACTCAATATTTTAGAACCTAACTAATTTAATAGTAAAAATTTTGAACCGACTAATTTTTCGTTTGGTTTTTAAATTTTCAATTTAATTTTATTTAATAATTTTTGTTATTAAAAATCTATCAGTTTAATAATTAATTGGCCAATTTTTGCAAATTAAATAATTTTTATAAACCAAAATATACCAATTAATTTTCATTTACAATCTCCTTTTTAATTAAACTTTAATTTTTTGATAAGTAAAGAAAATCTTTTAATAATATTTTAAATTATTAAATTATATTCGATCTTTAACCAAGTTTATAACGGTCTAATAGCTGTTGAACCTTTTAAAACTAAAATCTCTTAACTTATCGATTTAACTTCCGATCCTTTATGGACTTTCCTAAGTAGTATCAACACTGGTGCAATAGAGGAAACAACTTTTCCAAGTCATTGAATGGTATAGGTTATGGGAAGCTCCATTAGCAAAGCAAACCACTCAATGCTTCTGTATTCTTCATCACCCATATCGCACAGTGCATATTGGAGGAATCTACTTTGAAAATTTGAGTTTTCTTCCAGCATACTTTGCTCTTTTAGCCAAGGTATAAGGCAAGTGTCCAGTGAAAGAAGCACCTGAAAGAATGGAAGCTGATATGTAGAAAGAACAGTCCAAGACTATTTTTGAAGCCTATCCCACATCTTTTTCAGTTATCTAACCCAAATTGAAAACATTGTAGAAATCACCCATCTTTCTATAGAAAGTCATATTTTTGATACTTCATTACCTTTGCTTAGTCCCTACATCATCTACCCCCATGACTGCTCTTGGACAAGAAGTATAAGAACCATTCTCTTTACATATCGTCCAAAAGTTAAAGAAATCATCCAAAGTTCCCATTTGGAACAGTTTGATCTAAAAGATACTACCGCATAATAATATGTGGAGCTAGAGATTCTAAAAGAGCTCATCTCTCTTTGGAGAGAACAGAATCATACTCATCTTTATATTGAAGCTATTCGTCTTGTACTCACCCTCCATGGAATAAAAGGAATTCTTGCTATAACCAAGATATCCCTTCTTGACACTGCCAATACTATATACCAAAATGCACTAATTGATACTTTGCTAACAACCCCCCAATAAAGGAAGTGTCATCCTTATCATTGTCTATGATAGAGGAAATCAGCTAGGATGTTCTGATGGCCTTTAATATGGAGAATAGTAAATTTATAATGTAAAAAGCATTCTTGCCATCGAAACAATTGACTGCCTGGTAGTGTCTTCTTTTTAGGTTCTTTAAATTGGCCACTAGCGTGACCATAGTAATGTCACTTCTCGTCAATCTCTTCAATGAGGATGGCACCTCAATAATGGTCATTAGTGTTTGTCTGCAGGATGCGCTGACCTGTGTTGGGAACTTTAAAGCCAGTGGATTTTGACAGGCTTTCTTTAAGTGTTGAATGATTGTAGTTTGATCTTTTCCTCATGGAATTCTTCTTCAGCGAGACGAATAGTTGTTCAAATCTCTTATTCACATAAAAAGTTTGACAAGCCCAATCATATTTTGTGGCCTCGATTAATCCTTGTTGTAATAGAATGACACATTCTTCTTGGGCTAATTTTAGATCATTAGGATTCATTCTTAGATGAGTAACCTTGGTAGGATTAATGTCCTCACAAGAGATGGATGAAGAAGTGAGAATTCTTCCATAAAGAATGAGGATGTGAGAACTGTGCATAGTTCTCTGCATATTGCTTTAAGAATTGACTCGTAAGGCCTCATAAGGAGGTGACACGTGTGAATTCAAATACAATTTTGATGTTAGTGCAAACACTAAAATTAGCACGACATTTAATGAATAAAATATTAATTAAGTAAATCAAACTAATTATATCCCCATATTTCAATATTTTACAATCCTTACATGATTTTATATTTATTTTTATACAAGAAATTATTTATCTTAATTTAGAGAGCAGTTGGTTCACATGAAGGAATGATAATAAGAATGAGAATAAATATAGTGAGGAATGAGAATGAATATAATCATTATAATTATGATGTTTGGTTAAAAGGAGAAATGATTATTATTACTATTGATAGTAGTTGATTTGTTAAAAATATTGAGAAATAAAAATTAGTTTTACATCAAATTTTAATATATTTTAATTAATTACATTTAATTACAAAAATAGAAAATATATAATTGATTAATTATATTGTCACAAGCGTGAAAAAAGTGTCACGCCTGTAACATTTCTTGTCACAAATGTGACAAAGACTATCACGCCCTTAACACTTACTCCTAAGTTAGGAATGATTTTTATTCCTCTAAAATATAGAGGGTATCGAGTAATGCTCGACAGTTAGATATAAAAATACTATTCCTATAATGATAATATACAATCAACTATCAGTATTTAATTCCTTACCCGTTGATTCATTTTCAAACATATCAACCAAGCACCCTCTTAAATATTTTGTAATATCAATCATATATGAAATTAATTGTAGTCCAAGTTAGAGATATCTGTAAATTGGATTACAATTGATCTCACAAAGTCGATAATATATTAAACTATAGATAGGCCTAAAGATGGCAATGGTTAGGCCAAGCTTGAGCCTACCCAAGCTCAAGTTCAATATAGAGGCTAATCGAGTCCTATACAACAAGCCCAAGTTTGAGCCCAACCAGGCCGAAAACAGCCTAATTTAAAAACATCATCATTTTATACATAAAGGTGAGGGCTCAAGGAAAACATCATCATTTTATACATAAAGGTGAGGTCTCAGGCCAACTTGAGCTTGAGCCCTGAGGTTGATTGGGTTGAACTTAGGGCCAATTGTCGTCCCTAAAGCTCCATTGTAAATTCACTAATCTGCTTCGATTAAAGTATCCAATACGTTTGTTTGTGTCTTCAGTGGGTATGGACCACTTCAAGTTTAAGGCATATGATAACAAGGAATCCAGTACCCAAGGCTCCTCACCACCCTATGAAACTGCCTCTGAAAACCATGGATACCGGTGACTTCCATCTGAACTATCAAAACCTTTTCTCATAACTATCAGAACCTTCTGGCTCTATTTCTTTTTTCCCATCTCCTTTCCTTTTTTTCACAATTCCAGACGAAAATATCTACAACTCCAGACACAGCAGGCAGGAATTTAACCAAAGTAAAAATGGAACTCCCCTCAGGAACTTGTTCGCGATAAATAGTTGTAAACCTTGATGCAAGTAAAATCAACGCATCAACCATCCAAAGCCATTCTTCCGTGTCAAGATGAGCATTCTATGTCTTCCAAGAATTCAATCCGTCCAACGTTTTGCTGAACAAGCTAATCTTAGACATGAAAACTGTGCTCAGATGAATACTGAGACCTGTGATCCCATAGGCAAAACAAACGCAATTTCCAGCAAAGACGAAAGTCCAATCAGTATTTAGACGCAGATTTGGCCAAATCCCGAACAGGAAAGCATTCCTTTCAACCTACAATCATCTATTGTAGCTAAGTTATTGGCTTAAGGAAGCCAGCAAGGCAAGGCATTTAACCTTCAAGAAATCACCATGCTACAGTTAATTCATTCAAAATAAAATAGATGCTGTCGATAGAGCTTAAGCCATCACAACTCCAACAGAGGTAAACGATGCAGGAATTAGATTAATAGAACTTATATTTATTCACGGACCTAGCAGTAATCTGGAAAACAACTGATATGGTTTCGAGCATAGACAGTCGCGGGAAAAAAAAGGACATATCCAACTTGTAATGAAAAAACACTCTGCAGGTGTCACTTGTTTATTAAGGTGCTGGTGCCGACAAATACATACGTTGAATGACCCATAGCAACCACTATGAAAGCTTATACCAGGCTATATGGAAATAGTTTCTTCCTCAAAGTTCCCTTCGAAAAACAAAAGTTGTAAATAAAATTTTTCAAAGCAGTCTTATAAAGTCTATATGTGCTTCAAGATTTAAATATTAAACTTCAAACAGCTTAATGAAACAGACTACTCATCTTATCCAATGGATCTCTTAACAATCACTTCTCATCATCAGAACAAGTTAACACTATCACTTGAGGATCAAATTCAGCAAATGCTTTCAAATAAAACATGCAGGAGACAACCACTCTGGTTTTGTCAGTAGCAGTTTAAAATCATGTGCCTAACACCTGATGATTGTAGGGACAATATAAAATATGTCAATTAACTAAAAAAGATCAAGAAAATTGTAAATCTGAGCTGCTGAATTTTTGGTATATTTGCTGGAAGTTGAAGTTCAGGTTTGGAATGTCAGCTTACACAACTAAAACTTCAGGTCTACGTTGCTGGAAATTCAGATTAGGGTTGTTGGGAATTCTAGTAGCAAAATCAAAACAACTCCAAAGATTATGAAATTATGAATCACTCTTAAAGTCTAATAATCACTCTTATATGAAAGAGTCACACTTTCTAATTGAAAACTCAATAGAGAAAATTTTGTTAATTTCATCAGAAGGTTGATTACATATGTATAAAAAGTTCTTGGTTGATTACATATGCATAAAAAGTTCTTGGAAGCCTAATCCTACTAGTAAAGGAATCCCAACAAAGATTTCTAGTATGAAAATGAATCCTGATCTAATAAAGATTCTCTATTACTAAATAAGTTTAAATTATAAACAAACTAGTACAATCTAATTAACTTGTTATGTCTCCTATCTAGTAAGTAAAACTTAGTCTGCCTTGCTGCCACTATTCACTAAACAGTAACATAAATAGCGTTACACCATCTCCTATTCTCAAGTCTACCAATTTAAGCTAGTGCTTGAGTGATGTGCCTCTTTTATTTCGCTTATAGACTTTTAAGTTGTTTTGCAACACTTGAGCAGACAAACATTCTTTGCCATATTCTCCTTGTTTTTCCATCTTTTCTGCAACGTTCTCTTTCTCTAGCTTCATCAGAATCCCTAAATTTTTTCTAGGTTTTTCATTCAACTTAATATCTAGAACTCCATACAAAAAAAAAAAAAAGAAAAGAAACTTGTAGGACAATTTTCATGTATTCCTCAAACAACTCAAATACACAGCAAAACTCTTCAAAGTTAAAAAAAAGAAGAAGAAGTTAAACTTATCATCAAAACCATACCACAAACTGCAAAGTGAAGGACACACTTCATTCAGAAATAAAATAAATAAAACTCTATTACTTAAGTTGCATATAAGCTTTCAAGCAGGTGAAAAAAACAAAGAAGAATCTTCTGGTAGTCTTTAACGTTTCTTTGCCAGAAATTTTAAAGCTTATGCATAACTGAAGCAATAAAGCCCCATCAAAATTCCAAAACAATCCTAAAACTTAAACCAACTGCAGCATACCCCTCAATAACTGAATCAAGATGACATCACTAAAACAAAGGGCAATAACCAAGATATAGTTATCAGTTACTGGAACAATGTCCAGTAAGGACTCGTTAGAAAGTTTTCTCCAAGCAGAATACCTCTAATCTTATGGGAATGGCCATAGGTTCCAAAAAAAGAGCAGCTTTATCATTCACATGCCACGGCTAACACTACATATACAAAGCTCATATGCGTAGCTCAATATAAAACAAGATTTTGATCACTAGGTACCACCAAGCGTCATGGCATTACTTGATATTTTTCCTCAGAACTTCATCCCCTAATTCTAAGAATTTAAAGTGTAACAAAAACATTGTTCAGATAAGAATGATGGAAAATGTATAAGTACCACAAAATCTCTGAGCAAGCAAACAATTGATCTTTTAGTCTAGAACAGCCAAGGCCCGGTTCTATAGTATCCATCTTTTACGGAGAAAGTAACACATGAAAACATCAAAATCTAATACCAAGTTTGAGTCTCACTAACGTGAAATAATCACCTTTTCATCACTTAACATAAAACTAAAGCCTCACTTCCATCTAGAAGGCCAAAATGCGTGTACACCGTAACCGGTCTTCCAATTATCCAAGAAAACAACTTTCTTCACTGCCCAAAACGAAACGAACAGCGCAACAAGCATTGCCAGTCTCTGCGTGTTCACATTCTTAACTTTAACCAGCACATGGGTCATGAAAGCCAGCATCAATCCAACAATTGTGTACAAGAACCCAACCGCGAATCCCTCCGCACCCAGCTGCATCCCAGACCCCTGGTAAAAGAATATCAGCTTACTTGGATCATTCCGATCCGCCAAAAACATGGGCATTTTCCGAATAATATTATGCATCGCACCGGAGACACTGAAGAAATACACGAACAACGCGCCGGCCAACCATACTTTCCGATCATGAAGCATGGTCTCTCCGGTCAACACCTTCTTGATCATAAACGGTGTCCAAATCAGCAAAGCAGCGACGATAATACCCAATTGTAGCCTAGAAAACATGGGTGGGCGTTGGATTGGTCCCACCGAGAGCTTTGTTCTTGATTGGACAAACTCCGCCATAGATTCTGCCATTCTAGAGAAGTCCCCCTGATCCATCTGATCCGACTCTTTGGGGTCCTTGACATGGGGACCTACGAGGCGGATATGGGGAAGTGAATTGACACCGAAGAGAGCGAAGGAGGACTGAGATTCCTTGAACTCGATATCGCAGAAGAAGAGCTTAGCGTGAGAAGGGGATGAATTGTTGGGGTTATTGGAGATGAAGGAAGTGGAGACAATGGAGAACTCGCGGCGGAGGTCTTGCAAGTGGAGCTCGTTCTTGTCATGGAGCTGGGTGGCGTCGAAGAAGATGAGGAGGAAGTAGGGTCTTGGGGTTTTAGTGGAGGTTAAGAAACGAGAGACCAGGCGGTCGTCGAGGTGTATTAAACCGGAATGGGATTGGGATTGGAGAGAGAGGAGGTCGGCGACGAGGTCCGAATTGGGATCGGCGGTAACATGCGGAAGAGAAAAGGAGAGGAAGGTTGCTAAAAGGAGGAGGAGAAAGGTGGGTGGGCTGCGACTTAGAGATGTCGCCATTTTGGTTGAGGGCTTTTTTTGGGTTCTGCTTCTGCTTCTGCTTCCGGTTCTGGTTCTTGCTTTTTTGACATCTTACGTTTACTTCGTGTTGTCTTCGTGTTATGTCCAATGAGCAAGTGACAACTAGGCATTCTTTGTAACTTAGGTTTCTACAAACCAAACGATGTCGTAGTTTTATTCTTTTTTCTTTCCAATTGTTGACGTCAAACCGGCAGAGCTGGTTCTCGCAATTCTGCACTAGATGATCTTAAATTATCGAAAACCCATGGCGTAATTGAGTTGGTAAGTGGCTCTTTTGACTTAAGTAAGATCGCAGATTTGAACTCTTTTTATATATGCAGCCGTTTAAAATTTGAAGCCAGTGCTTTACCTATCACAAGGGATCTATTCGGTTCGAGCAGAGATTGGTTTGGATGTGGATGGGTTAAATGTTAGATCCCGTTCCCGAAACCCAACTCTCTTACTTAAAATTGTGAAACTTGAGCGTGCGTATTACTTTGAAGGGTTATAAATTTTTTTTTCATTCTTAATCCCCTTGAACCCTTAAAGACATTATGAAATACATCTTCAATCTTATAACATCCCAAAATCCACTTACAATAGTTCCATGGT
>JANKOE010000002.1:48059500-48077736 GCA_026284465.1 Erythroxylum citrifolium | reverse complement strand
TCTACAACTCCTAATGCATTCCATCGAACACCTTGAGGGCAAAACCATCTCAACCCTATCTACACACAAATCCTTTACTTCTTTCCATTATGAACATGCAAAACACTCACACAAGACAAATCAAACCTAAATAAACAAATTAAATGCATTAAATCAGTCTAAAAACATCAAAGATTTGACCTCACCCACGCCTTACCTTCGGATCCACCAGAGGAGAGACGACAGGGTGTCGTTGTCGCCGGAGAAGACGGACGTTGTGGTCGCCAGAGAAGCAGCAGCTGGTCGGACGCCTACGGAGGACAGCTGATCGCCGGAGGAGAGGAGAGAAAGAGAAGAAGGGAGTCGGGGCGAGGAGAGAGGAGGGGAGGGAGGACGACGATTTAATTTAATTTTGCCGACGGAAGTAATCCGTCGGTATAATTAAAAAAACCGTCGTTGAATGTCGGCACCTAACCTAATTTCCAGACGACATTTTAAAATATACCGACGGAAATTAACCGTCGGTGAACAATTAATCCATGACCCATTTGCCGACTGAAATTTTTATTCCGTCCCTATTTCCCGACGGAGTTATATTCATCGGCATATCTCCGTCGCTATTATTAACCGCGAAAGTTTCCCACCAACTTTCGCAACGACTTTCTTAACCGTCGCAATGTTTTTGTCTTTCACCGACGGATTAGGTCATCCCGTCGCAATTTCCTTGCGATTAACGGTCCGTCGGTAAAATACCGTCGCTAATTAACATTTTTCTTGTAGTGTGTTATAGTGTGTTATAAAGTATTATAATCCATTTCCTAATTTAGAAGGATTCTTATTTTCGTTTTTTCCTTTGTTACCTTCTTCGTTATTTCACTTTCTTTATTATTTCTTATTGATTTTTGTTAACCAAAATTATAAACTCCATTATTGCTTGCTACTTTGGTAGTATCATTAATAGATTTTTTCTTAAAGGGCCTGTAAGAGGAATTTAGTAAAAGACAATAGTAGTGAGAAAATCACTGAGAAAAGCCAAAATTTGAATGAAACAAAAGTGACTAAGTAATATAATCTTGAGCATAAATATATAAGGGAGTGAGAGAAAAAAGCAATATGTTTATTATTTACATTTTCTTTGTATGCTTAAACATAAATAGAGGTGGAAATAATGTAGAAATTAATCTCAAGATATTTATGAAGTTTATTTATGATCAATTCAAGGTTATAAACATGGGGTTAAATAGCTTAGAGTCCTCATCCAACCTTAATCTTCTAAGAAACACAAGTTTGAGGAGGAAGGGGAAGATTGTGATTACGAGGAGACTAGTTTTAGGAATAGTGAAAAGGCTATTTTACAATGAGATATTAATTTAGGTAGTATTAAGATGAAAATTCATACCTTTCAAGGGAGTAATGATTTAGAACTGTACTTAAACTGGGAGAGGAAGGTAGATTCTAATTATTATAATTACTTGAAGGAAAAGAAGGTCAAACTAACAACGATTGATTTCATGGATTATGTTAGTATTTTATAGGATCAATTTATGATCAATAAGCATAGGAATGGTAAGAGACCTATTTGGTCATATAAAGAGATGATGGTAGTGATGCGTGAAAGTTTCATACCTAGTCATTACTATAAGGACTTATATAGAAAGTTGCAAGGGTTGATTCAAGTTTTTATAAGAGTATAGGATTACTATGAAAAGATGGGGGTAGTAATGATTGGGTCTAATGTAGAGGAGGATTGTGAGGAGACTATGGCTAAATTCATTGGTGAATTGAATAAAGAGATAAAAAATGTAGTGGAATTGCAACATCATATATGGATGAAGGATTTATTGTATAAGGTTATCAAGGAAGAAATGAAATTAAAGTCTAAAGATGCTTCTCATTATAGTTTGACTTATAGTTGTTCATGAAGGTCAAATTTAAAAGGACAACAAAACTTACTAAAAGCCTAAAGAAGATGTAAAAACAAAGGATTCAGTGGCTTTTTTCCAAACTATTTCATCTTCAAAGTCACATAATGTTAAGTGTTTCAGGTGTCAAGAATATGGGAATATTACTTCTTAATGTCCAAATAAAAGATATATGATCATTATAAATGATGGTGACATAAAGGGTGTTGATTCAAACGATGATGAGATGTCACCAGTAAAGGATTGAATTGATGTCAACGTTGAGGAGTTTGTTCAAGGAGATACATTATATTAGGCATAATCTTAGTATGGAACTTAACGAGGATGGTAATGAACTCTAGCGTGGTGTCATATGAATGACAAGGTATATAACATGGTTATTGATAGTGGTAGTTATACTAATGTTGTTATTACTTTATTGGTTAAAAAATTGAGCTTGGTTACTTTAAAGCATCCTAAACTGTATAAGTTGCAATGGTTAAATGAATATAGAGAAATTAAGTTGACAAGTAATTGTTAATGGCCTTCTGAATTCGTAACTAATAAGATAAGATTCTTTGTGATGTGGCACCAATGCATGCTAGTCATATACTATTAAGGCACCTATAATAGTTTGATAGGTTACTCATTATGGTTACATGAATATTTTTAATAAATAACCAAAAATATTATATTAGCACCTCTCAAACCATAGAAAGCATATAAAGATCAAATCATGATAGAAAAAGTGTAAGATGGGGAAAAAAAGTGAGTGGTTAAGACAAAGAAAAGAGTGATTAAAAGGCAAATATATGTAGAAAATGAAAAAAAGAACATAATGGTGCACAATAAAAAAATGAAAATTCAAAGTGTGAAGCATAAAATAGAGAGAAAAGTAAGAAAGTCTTTTTGCTAGTAACGGTAAGATTAAGAGTGTTATTTTAGTAAGGTAACAATTACTTGTACTTTTGTAAAAGGATGATTATTTTTAAACTAATTATCCTAACACTTTTTTCCCTAATATGATTGTTTCTTTATTATAGAAATTTGTATATTTATTTTCTAAAGAGATACCACATGGTTTACATCCTTTAAGAGGTATAGAACATCAAATAAACTTTATCCCAATTTCATCAATCTCTAATAGACTATCGTATAAATCCAATTACGAGGAGACAAAGGAGATAAGTTAGTAGATGAGTGACTACAAAAGGATTCATAATGAATAATCTTAGTCAATGTTCAGCTCTTATGATTTTTGCGCCAAAGAAAGATGGAATATGGCACAGATTTGTTGATGGAAACATCAATAAAATCACTATAAAGTATAGATATTTTATCCTTAAGTTAGATGATATGCTTGTTAAATTGCATGGTTTGTGTATGTTTTAAAAATTGATTAAAGAATTATTATTATTATCTAATTCGCATGAAATAGATTGATGAATGTAAAATAGCCTTTAGGGTAAAATATGGTTTATATGAGTGGTTAGTATTGTTGTTTGGTTTAACTAATGCTCCTAAAACCTTTATAAAGTTAATGAACTATATTTTACACCATTTTTATTAGGAATTTTGTTATATTATATTTTGATGATATTTTAGTATTATTAAACATTTAGATGAGCATGTTTAGTTTCCACATATTAGGTTAGTTCATTATACTACCTTTTATTCTCTTTTTTAAAGTTATGTATGAATTTAATCCTTTAACTTTTTTAGATATCTTACTTTTGCCTACTATTAAACGTACTCCTATGGATGTTAAGCATAATACATATTTTGATAGGAATTTTCATGCCAAGGTTCATGCTAATATAGAGAGAAAGAATAGGCAATATGCAAGGTAAGCTAACAAAGGGTGCATAATAAAAATTAATTTTGAACATGGAGATTAAATTTGAGTTCACTCATGTAAGGATAGGTTTTACACAATTGAAGTCTAAGTTGCAGCCTAAAAGAGATGGTTATTTTCAAGTGTTGGAGAAGATCAATAACAATGCCTACAAGCTAGAATTGCTAAGCAATTATGGTAACATGAGTGATACTTTTAATATTATTAATTTATCTTTGTTTGATGTAAGTGATTCGAGGATAAATCCTTTTGAGGAGGGAGACAATAATGTAGATGAACTTGTACCAATACTTTTTTTTAACTATTCTTATGAACCTTTGTAAGGAATTAGAGATCCAATGATTCAAGCAAAGACAAAATGTATAAAGGTTACAAGGATTAATCATAGAGATGCAAAAAAAAGGAGGATGTTCAACATGAAGAAGATACATTATAGATTGATCACTTTTCTACATATTTTAAAGATGAAATATACTTATCACATGAAGAATAACAATTGGAGAAAATTAGAAAACATAATATTACCGGTGTTAGTGTCATCTTAATGATTGGCACTAGTCTTGCACTGGATTTAGGAGATTTGAGAAACAGAAACAAACCAACATAAGTGCCTGCTTGTATCCAATGACAAACTAGTCACCAATTTGCATCTACAAAGTTTCAAAGGCTAATTGAAATTAATGTGCATGTTGGAACAATACTGAACTTTTGAATGAGTTATTTAATTTTAGTAAGATTTAACTTTTCAAAGTTATTTATTTGTTTCTAGCCATATTATAAGAAAGAGGGAATGTTCTTTTCCTTTTGGAACTCTAATTTTTAGGATTCTATAACTATTTAAGGTTGTTTTATTAATGTAATTCGTTACACAAAATGATAAGAATATAATATGACAGTTTTTCTTCACTTTGTAAGAAATTTCTATTTATTCTTTATAAGAACTTAATATGATATTATTAAGGCAACTTGTGACAATTAAAATCCTCTTAACTTTGGTTCTAGTTATCTATCTTGATTAAGTCAAGTTTCTTTGCTTGATTTTAAGATAATTTTAGGGTTCTAATTTCTTGTAAGTGGGGCTTTAGGTGGCTTCTAACCTAAGGTTCACGATATACCTAAGAATAAGCAAAACAAATAAGTATCAATTGGTCTTTGTCCACAGAGAACATCTCAAAGGAATTTTTACAAAAATGATCTATTTAATTTTATATTTATTTGTATATTCTTTATAACTTGAAATTTTATGAAACTTTTATTAGTCCAAAATAGATAAAAAAATTCATGAAAATTATATTTAAAAATATAGGCATTAATATTAAAGTGTATAGCTTTAACTACTTATTCATATTTAAATAAGGGTAAATGATATTAAAATCCTGAACTTTGCCTAATTTTATAATATTTGTTAGAACTACATAACGTAGAAATAAGATGTTAACCTTTCAATTTGTTGTTAAACTAATTTGTCATTAACCTTGTAGTTAACAAAATGACAGACACATAAGCATGACCATTTGATAAATAAGCATCGATGCAACAAAATGATTACACTTCAACAATTTTATTATTAGTTTTTTTTAAAAACGAAAAAAAACTAATTGAATAACCCTAATTTTTACCCAAAACCTAAATATTCTTTTTGTAACCTAACCTTGCTTCAAAACTTGGAACAACTCCATTAAAAAATGTCTTAAGGATTTTTGATGAGGAACCACAATATTGAGTAGTGTCTTGATAACTAAAAATACATATCTCCAAGCCCTATAATATCTATTGAAATACCTAAAAGCTAACTTAATATGATTTTTCACCATATATGTATTGATAGATAGATTAAAGAGCATTCACAAACAATCAAGTCATACACAACCCCTACATAATCAAGACTTATTCTCTTATAAAAAACTAAAAATAAAATGGTCAAACCAATAGAAGCAATCACTCGAAAAATGATAGTATTTTGATAAGAAAGGGCTTGACAAGGGAACCATCACTAAAGAATGTCTCTCTATATAAACAACACTTAGCGTTGATTCATAAAAAGGAAAGAGGCGAATGCCAAGAAAGTAGAGCCAAACTTTAAGGTATAAAATTTTAATGTAAGCTTCTATAACAATAAGTGATAAGTTTAAATTTTTTAAGAGAAAACAAACAAAATGCCGTCAATGATGAACTTTTAGGAAGAGCTAATAATTGGAGGATTGTAATTAAAAGAGAATAACAAATGAATTGAGAGATTTTTTGGCTGCAGATGTATGTCGTAGACATCTAATGTTTCTTCTTGCTAGAAGGATGAAATTAGGGATGACGATTAATTTGCCGGGACCTGAGGCGACCCAATTTGAACTTAAAAAAGCAAAATAACGCCATTTTATTAGCTTGGCCCAGCCTTAGATTCGATCAACCTAAACTTGAACCGTTGATTTCAAGTCAGGTCGAGTCAGGCTAAAGTTCGGACTCTTTTGCCATCCCGAGATGAAAAAATAAAAAATCGATGATAATTATGGATTTCAAAGTTAGCAAAGAGAACAAAAATGGATGTTTGAGTTTGTTCAATTTTTGTTAGCTTTACTTTAACCCACAACTTCCCTTTTTCCTTCTTCACTATTAGTGGTTTAATAGCGAATTTGTTTCACCATTAACGAGATGAATTTGATCATGACACCTAAAGACATGTTCCAAGTAAGCCTTAACTCTCTACATCAATGATGTGTAATGGTTACCTGATAACTACATTGTTTACATTTAAGTTTTGGGTTATAAAGAGAATATTTATGACTCGAGTAAAAAATAAAGATCATCCAATTAGTTTTCTTTTTTAATTTTAATAAATTTATTGACGTATAAATTGTTTTCTTATATAGATGCTTACATGTCAAATGGTCATACTGATCAAATTAAAAGTTTAAGTATTTTATTACTACTTTTAGTTTTTCTAGCTTTGATTATAAAATCAAGCAAAATTAAAGATTTTAAATATAGTAACCATTTATATAATCATATTGGTCAACATCTTATATAAAAAATAATAGATCCAAAAAATTAAATCTAAGAGTAAAATGATATTAGTAATTTTCATGTTTATAATAGAAAAATTAAAAAGTGAAAGTGATATCTTATAAATTTCTCTTTTTTATTTATGTTATAAATATAATAAAAACCTAAAAATTTTCAAAATATTCATATTCAAAATTTCAAATCTATTTTTTATATTTCCATATAAACTTAAATAAAAATGTAATATTTTGATGTTTACAAAATAAAAAATTAATATTATCTTTAGTTCATAGAATAAATATTATTTAGATGAAACACAATATTTTATTTAAACTAATAACTTTTAATGTAAAAATGATAACAACTAATTTATATCATAAAAATATTTTAGGAGGCCTATTCTACACTATATTTAAAGAAAAAGGTAATATGACTGAATATTGGGATTAAGAGTTAAATTATAACATAGAAAGTTTAAGAACTTATTTATAGATTCATGACAATCTTAAAAGGAAATTCATCTCTTTTACCTTCATTCTTTTCCTATGAATTAGTATTTTGAATTTTATAGCAGAACTAATTAATACTGGTTGATATCAACACTAAATTTCTCTATACTAAACTAGATTATACTAAAAAATTTTGGATTGTATTGGTTATATTGGCCAATATACTAAATTACAGAAAAATATTAAGTCAAATTTGTAAATTAAGAAAATTGAAGGATTAAATTAAAAATATTTTTGAAGGATTAAATTAAGAAAATTAACAAAATTTGACATATTTTTTCAATTTTAATCATAATGCAAGACTAAACTTTCTATATTACCAAAAATAGGTTTTAAGTATTATTTAAACATTGTCTTTATAATTTTTTAATTTATTTTTATTTTCTAATTAGGTATGTAGGTTTAATTTATTTTTAAAACATATAAAATAAAATTTATACTCTAAATTTAATATTAAATACTAATAAAAATTAGAATTAATATAATAAATTTTATAATAAAAGAATAAATTTGAATTATAAAAAATTAAAAGACTATTTTATAATTTTAAAAAAACTATGAAAACATTTCGTATTAATGTATCATGTAAAGAATACATGGAACCCTTATGGAATATTTTAAATATAAATAATTTTATTATATAATTTTTAGTTAATTTAATTTGAATTAATCAATATTTTTAAAAGAATGAAAGCAATTAATTAATATTTATAATTAGTAAATTATCCAAACTTTTACTCGATTAAATATGTTGCTTGTCTAGGTAAGGACACTTGCGTTGCGTAAGTTCGTATCGTCGTACTCAAAACGACCAAGTAGAGAACAGGCCTATTGTATATACTGGAGATCCGAAATTCCCAATACCCATATCAAGTAGGGTTCCAAATCTGATTTTGCAGGAGCAAAATCGAGCACAGCAGACGATGGTGTGTGACAAATGTAAGTTCCCAATAAAAGCTTGGGTAATTTCTCACGTAATTTAGATATTGATTTCTATTTCCTCTTCTTTTCTGTGCTTGTGGCGTTGATCTTGAGTTGCGGCGGTTTCTGTTGCAGGCGAGAAGAAGCTAACAAAGGTTATTGTTCCTGATAAGTGGAAGGAAGGAGCCAGCAACACCTATGAAAGTGGTGGCCGTAAGATCAACGAGAACAAGCTCCTCTCTAAGAAAAATAGGTTCTTTATCGTTCTTTATGTTGTTCATACATTAGTTTGATTCTTTCTTTTAATACGGGGTTCGTATCTGGTTTTGTATTGCTTGATGTCTCAGTTTCGTAATTTGACTGATGGGCAAGAGTAAAAATTAGCATCTGTGGGATATGATAGAATTGTTAGTGGACTTGCTTTAAAGATTAATGCGTTTGGACTGCGTATGGACTGCGTAGTATCTGTGCATTAAAGGGAAAATGCCTTTGTTCTTTTTCTTTTTAATGAAAAATTGAAGAATCTCATTGAAGTTCCCTAAAGGAGGATGAAAAGTACAGTTGCTAGCTACTAGACAGCTCTGGAAATCATTGCCATATGCTACAAGAGTTTATCACTATTTAAATAGTTTATGGATGTAGCTGCATAAGACATTTCAAGTAGGATCAGTCCAGAATTTCATTTCCTTAGCCATGTTTAATGCTCAGGAACTCTTCTCTTTAAATCACAGCAGGCAAACACCACTTTGACAGCAAGGAATCACTATATTCTAGGTAAATTTGATGTGCCAAAATTTGAATTCTAGTTGTCCTTATCAGCTCTTGCAAGAGTACATCTCCTGGACCGCTTGAGCTTGGAAAATCCTTTGATTCTTTTCTCTCCAAAAAGCCTATACTGTATTCCCAATACCAATCTTAAGCACCAATAAGTCTCCTTTCCTCACATTATAGTCGAGGAAACCAAGTTATCAGGTCCTGCAAGCTAGTTACTAGGGATTGCATGATGCAAAGCTTTTGAATCTGATTCCAGATGAAGGATGAAACTTTGCATTTGAAGAATAGATGAGCAATGGACTCCACTTTCTCCTTGCAGAGAGCACAAAATGTAGGGATATTGAGGAATCTTCTCAACCTATCTGTGGTTGTTAGTTTTCCTTTCAAAACTAACCAAAGAGTAAAGGAGGCTCAAGGACAAACCTAATTCATCCAAACTAAGCTATGCCAATTTGTTATGGGGCAATGACTTCTCAAAAAATCTCTACATGATGCATTAGTCAAGACCTCTGAAGGATGTTTTGGCTGTCGCAAGATGGCTCACAGTTGTGTGTGAGATTGAAACTGAGGATGTAGTCTATAGTATTGGTTCTAGTCAATTGCTCCAATAGGAGAAGAAGTTAACTAGAACTCGACTTACCACAACATTGTTTGGGATGTGATTTTTGTAGGAAATTAGCTTTGAAACTCTCCTTAAAGGTCCTAAATTTGTCCAATTATCACGCCAAAAAATTTTGAATTCCCATTGCCTATTCTGTTCTTGAATACTGATGTGACTTTTTACCTTAACTTTAGAATATTGACCATAGTCCATGAAGAATTATATTTTGGTTGAATGCATCAGAAGTTATCACTGCATAGATAATGTGCATGAATCCACCTTACCCATAATGCTTGTTTGTTAGTAATGATTCTCTAAATCCATTTGATCATAAGGACCCTGTTTGTTAATCGAGTAGAGGAATAATTCCCGACCCTCCCTCATTCTTTGCAAAGCATAGTTCACTATGTTTCACGTTGGCCTAGAGCTTTCCTAGTACTTTCCCAGACTAAAGAGACTTCGTCATTAATTTTTCAATAGTCTTCGCATTTAAGGGAAGCATAACATGTGAAGACCAGCACACATGTAGGCTATTTGTCATTGAACAGATCAGCTGTACTCATCTAATAATAGAAAGATTTTTGTTACATCAATTGAATAGTCTTCTTTGTATTTTATCAATGGAGGATGGAACTAAATGGTAGTTGGTCTCTTGAAAGAAATGGGAATGGCTAGGTAAGTGAGGAGGCTTTCTATCTTTCAGCCTTGTCAAAGAAGTGAGCCAGTTGGAAATATGGTGTGCACCCAAGGATTGAAGGATTTGACTCTTTTCCTTGTTGATGGAGAGACATGAAAGATCTTTAAATGTGTTCAAGGTTGACATTAGAACATTAACAGAGCAAGGATCAGCTTTGGAGAAGAGGATAGGGTCATATACAAAAGATAAACTACTTATCTTCAACTTTCTTGCATTTTTAGTGATATCTGAATTTACCGTCCTGGTTAATGACAAACTCGATGAGCCTAGTGAGGACTTCAACGCATATGGTGAAGAGGCAAGGAGAAAGAGGGTCTCCTTGCCTTGACCCTCTTGCACTCTTAATGAGATTCGTAGGTTCTCCATTAACTAGAATGCAAAAGGATATTGTAGAAATGCATTATCCAATCCAATTCACAAATATAGCTGGAAAATCAAAAGCCCTTAAGAGTTTTTAGGATGAAATTCAGTTTGTGGAATTAAAGGCTTTATGGAAATCTATTTTGATTGCACAAATCTTTATTGGCATGTTTCTTATTGTAGTTCTTAAAAAGCTCTTGGGCAAGTAAAATATTACCCCCAATATGTCTTCCCTAAATGAAAGCATCTTGAGGTGCATCAATTTACTGAATGAGGACTTTTTAATCTGTTAGCTTGGAAATGATCCTATAAATTGTATTACAGTAAGAGATTGATCTAAAATCTTAGGGGAATATACCTTAGGGATCAAGCAAACAAAGGTCTTATTAAGCTCCCACGTCATTTTGCCTTGTTCAAAGAACTCCAGGACATCTTCTGTAAGCCAGGTTCTTTGAAAGAAAAATGAATTAAGCCCTTCAGGAACGATGGCTTTATTGGAATTTAGAACAAAGAGAGCTTCGTCAACATCATCATTAGCATTAAAAACTCTTGTCAACATATCAATTTCTTGTGGAGATATCTAGTCCTTGACGAATATTGAAGCAGTTGAACTAAGGAAAAACTAGCATTTGGAGAGCTTTAAGTAGCAGAGAAATAGGATAAAGCTTCCCTCCTTAAGATCTACTTGTGATTCAATTATAAAGCCATTATCCAACATGAGTGAAGCAATTCCATTCACATTCTTCTAGAAAGCACTAAATAATGGAAGAATTTTGAATTCTTATCACCTTCCTTAAGTCATAAAATCCCATATATTTGCTTCAAGATAAAGTACCTCTACTGCTTGATTGTAGTTGAACAAAGCATCTTTCCACTCAACCTGCAACTTTTTATCAGAAGGGCTCAAATAGAGAAGAGATTGAAGTCTAGCAAATTAAGAGCATCTAAGTATGGCAAGAGACATAATGGTACTTAATGTAAAGGACATGGGTAAATGGGTAATTTGTTCATTTCAGCATGGACATACATACTTAGATGTGAAATATGGATGAGAATGAATTAATTGATGAGATTATAGGCCAATGTGGGAATTTAAAAGAAGAAGGACCAATGTGCAATTTTCCTAAAGTCAACACATGAGCTAATTGGATTAAAGCATGTGTGACCAGTAAGAATAAAGCATATGTGTCCAGTAGGAATTAAGCATGTGTGTATGTCTTGAAAGTGCATGAAATGGGCATAGGGAGAGGAGAGAGGGACGACATTTTAGGGTTTGAATTCTATATTTTTCCTCTCTCATCTTCTCTCCACTTCACCTTCTTCATCCCATCATTTTGCATTTAAGGAATCAAGCTAATCTTAGGTGGAAATCAAGGTAAAAGTTAGTAGTTTTCTCTTCATCTTTATCTTTTCTTGCTTTGCTTACGAAGAATTGGAATTGTAAGGTTGGAATTGGGATTGAGATATGTATTTGTGGTGCCTCTAATTGGTGAGTCAAACAAAGCCAAAGAGGAAGGGAAGGAAAGGTATTAGAAGAATTACTTAGCCAATTTTAAGGAAGGGAAGGAAAGACAAAGATTCTTTTGGATATGGAATGGTTGATGTGATGGTGTGTTGGTGTTATTTTGGTGTTACCCGGCATGGAATTGGTTGAATATAACAAGAGTATTGTGTAATGGAATTCTGTCTTAGGTTTGTTTGAACCAGTCACATTGTTTGGGTCATAATTCATCCTATAGTCTTCTAAATTGGGTGATTTCAGTTGCATATGAAACCTAAGACATAAGACTAGAAATCTCTAGAAGAGACTCTGACTTAATTATGACTTTATGACATTGGAAATTGAGATCGAAATTGGTGACCTGATGCTGCCTCTGTTTTGGAGCAGCTTATGATGTTTAGTCTATATCTCATGATTTAGAAGTCCAAATGACTTTAATATTTGGTGCTTTGGAAACTAGAGACATAGGGGAACAAATGTGCACAAGATCTCAAAACCTAATTCGAACGTTTTCTATGTGCATATTATAGAACAAGTAGAGGTATAAATGGCGTGTGTCAGTCACAATTGTGATAGGGGTGTCATGATCGTGACACAACATCAAGATCTTCTGTCATGAGCGTGACCTGGTAGAAAACTTTTTAATATGGAATGGTTGCTGCGATGGTGTGTTGGTGTTACCTTGCTTGGAATTGGTTGAATATGACAAGAGAGTATCATGTAGTGGAATTCTATCTTAGGTTTGTTTGAACCGGTCATATTGTTTGGGTCATAACTCATCCAACAAACCTCTAAATTGGGTGATTTCAGTTGCATATGAAACCTATGAGACTAGAAACTTCTAGAAGAGACTCTGACTTAATTCTGGCTTTATAAAATCAGAAATTGAGATCGAAATTGGTGACCTGATGCTGCCCCTGTTTTGGAGCAGCTTGTGATGCTTAGTCTATATTTCATGATTTAGAAGTCCAAATGACTTGATTTTTGGTGCTTTGGAAACTAGAGACATAGGGGAACAATTATCCAGAAGACCTCAAAACCTAATTCGAACATTTTCTATATGCATGTTACGAAAAAAAGTAGAGGTATGGATGGTGAGTGTCTGTCACGATTGTGATAGGGGTGTCACAGCATCAAGATCTTTTGTCACGAGCATGATACCTCTACTTGTTCTATAATATGCATATAGAAAACATTAGAATGTTCTATTTTGGTTTTCATTATTTAATATTAGAATGAATACCCTGTCTTTAAAGTTAGTTGAAATGTTGTCTGTGAATTAAGTTGGCAGTATCTTTTGGTTGGGTTCGTGCTTGATACTTGTGGTATGAGATTAGGTGCTGAATGAATTCCACTTTTACTTTGTATGAGATCATATTCTTGTATGTTTCTCCCTCAGAGTGCCACTTGAAGGTACCTAAGGTCTGAATAGAAGTAGAGCTAATCAATATTTTGTATTTATGTCTTCTAACATGATGTTAGTCTTTCTGTGGATAAAACATTTTTGGTTCTGTTTTCATATTTCTTGGTAACTTGGAATTTCAACGGTGACAGGTGGACTCCTTATGGCAATACGAAGTGCATCATATGTAAGCAACAAGTCCACCAAGATGCAAAGTATTGCCACACTTGTGCTTATTCAAAAGGTACTACTTTTAATTTAGGGTAAATTACAATACAAATTTTACACATTACTCAAATTTATAATACTAGTTAGAATGATCAAAAGTAGTTATAAAATGATTGAGCTTTCAATTTATGACAAAAATAGTTTGTTGTTAACTCTATAGTTAACAGCGATGATGTGACATGCCATATTAGCAGAATTATTTGACATCATGGTATAGATGTGATATATGGTGAGGGAGGGTTTGTCTTGTTGGCTCAAGGTTTGGAGCTTTGATGGGTTAAGTTTGGGCGGGTGGGAGTTGGGAGGGTTCAGGCCTTGAGTGGGGTTTGGGCCACCTGAATTTTGACTGGGCTCGAGATTGAGCGACATTAGTCAGGTCTGATCAGGCTTTGAACCAGGTTTGGATTGCATCATAGGAGTCGGGTCCGACCTGTTACTATCCTTAATGTTAACTGTTGCTAGTAAAAGAGGAGACAGAATGGACAAGAAACAAGAACAACGGAAGAAGGTTGAGAAAGTCACGTGACAAATGAGAAGAAGAGAAAAAAAAAAAGAACAATTGAATTAAATAAAAAAAGCATGGGAGGCAAAGGAAGGGTAAAAGAAGAGCCAAAGAGAAAAGAAGAGAGATGACAGGGAGGTAGAATGTAGAGAGGAAAAACATATTAAAAATAAGGAGAAGCCTGAACGATGAGAGAGTAACAATTAGTGAAGAAAAACTGAAATAACAATTATGTGAGAGAATTAAATAAGAGCTAATCTAATTTTTTTAATTTTAAATTAACTATTTGATGTGTCAATTATATTTCCCGATGAATGTCATTATGTTAAATAGTTTTGTCTATGTGATGTATTAATCATGAAGTTAATAGTAAATTGTTTTGATTATAAATTATAATTTTGATTTATTATTATTCTTTTATAATTTTGATCAATATTATAAAATTAGATAAATTTTATAATATTTGCTGTAACTTATCCTTTAATTTAATCATGTTCTGCATCTTTTTTTCTGATTGAGATGCTTTGGTTCCAGTTAATCTTGAGTCAGTGTTAGTTTCTTAAAAATTTTGTGAACGTTGCAGGAGTTTGTGCTATGTGTGGTAAGCAAGTTCTTGACACCAAGTTCTACAAACAAAGCAATGTATAATTCAAGCAATGTTCAGTTGGACGTCATGACTAATAGACGTGAGACTGTTCAGCAGCTCAACTGATGTTCAGTTCCTAATTGGCTTTGTTGAGGTTGTAAAACACTGTCATTGAATGTAAAAGTGTTTCATCTGACCCTTATCGTGTAATTAAGCTTCCCTTTTATTTCAGTTTTTTGGTTAGAGTAGCATAATATAGGCTCTTTACCATACTCTTACTTGATTGTTGGTATTAAAATTGGTAATGGGGTTTCATTTCACCCAATGGCCTAGATGTGTAGTTGTAAAAAGTGGACCTGAGCTCTCAAACCGTTGGAGAGGCTGTGCTGATATTTGACAAATGGGGTTTGAAATAATTCGGATGGATTTCAACATCAAAGCAGTTCTCAAGTGAGTTTAAGATGATGACAAGAGCATGTGCACCACTGGAAATTAGTTGAGAAGGAATCTTGCCAAACTTTCATTTCTCGGTGTGAGGTTGTCACATCATGACTTGATGTCATGATGGTCTCCATCTCAATCTCCAAGCCGCAACATTAACTAGGGAAGAACAAAACAAATCATTATGGACTAAGTAATGAACATACAAGAGTTTCTGTCTAGCTGTACCTTCTTCTTCTTCGAAGTAGGCATTTCATGGGAGGTGTGTTTTATGTTCATCATCTATATAGTGGATTAGAACATTGAACCCGTAAGTCTTAGCTTACAAGCACGTGGAGTGTGGAAAATGACAGTTCTCCAAGAGTCACCGTCTCCTCGTTATCAAGTCTTAATGTTGCTAAAGAAAAATACACAAACGCAAAGGGCATAATATTCATTTATGGCACTGGACTTTGATTAACTGAGTTGCAAATAAGGAAACCTTGCTAGAGTACAGTTACAGCTTTACAAGAGAATAATGGATTAAACCTTCTGCTCTTGCAATGGTTTGAACAGAAGACGCTATATGACATTCGAATGCCTAACTATGCCCTTTACCACTCCAAAATTACAATTCTCAGTTTTAATTTGCAGTTTCACTCACTAGTCGAGTATCTAGAGTTCCAATACTTCTCGATTTCCTCAGATGTTCTTCCAGGAATCCTCCCAGCTATCAAAGCCCACCTGGTAGCATGCCACAACTTGAGATCAGATGGAGTCAATCTTGATCATATCTAAGCTTAAAATCATTAAACCTAAAAATGAACTAACCTCTCTCCAACCAGATTGTACATCCTAATTATGAGATTTTCTTCATCCTCCGAGAATTCTACCTTTGATTCCCGACTCGTTTCCTCTGAACAGTTACCCCAAATTAGAAAAAGAAGGCAACAACATAGATTGCATAATGCTGTACGAAAATGAGTAATTAAGAACCTTCAAGCACAGTAATGAAGAGAAGACACGGTAATATATAAAACGAGTTCCCCTCTTTGAGGGAATTTCTGTCAACTCATATCAACAGGACATACGAACAATAATTCGAACGAGATTACCTCGAGAGTCGGCAAAGGTGTCATCAGAAGACGAATGCTCAGAGTCAGCCATAGTATGGAATTTGGAGTACTAAATTGCGGACTGTTAAGATGGTTAACCTCAAGCTTAGGAGTAGCAGTCACAAGTTTTGCGGCAATGGATGCTTTTAGGTACTAATATATCAGCACTAACGGGGAGTACAAGATTCTTGTTGGGCATGTTTGAAAACATAGAATGGAAGGTGCAGAGGCGAGAATGGTAGTTGCGTAACAGTAAAGTGTTACAATCTGACAGGTCTGATGGGTAGTCGAGCCTTTGTAGTTTGGATTTTAGCTTTGTGGCTTACAATTAATTATTGGGTGTCCTATAACATGTATTAGACATCGGGGAATGGAAAAAGTAAAGGGTAAAGTTGCGGCCAGATTTCATTCTTTTTGTTGCAGTAGAGCGACATTTAATAGTGCTGCAACAACCACCCATCCCAATTCACACACCTTCCTTTTCATTCAATAAGCATTTTGTAAGCTGATTGATCGCTTATTATATGCCAAGGTTGGTTTTCCTATCATTTGCTAATAACGGATAATCTTGTTGGTAAGGTGTTGTTCTATAGCAGGTTCGCTGGCAGGATTGTTACATTCTCTGCCATGTACATATCACTCTTTATCAACAGAAGACTTCTGTTTGAACAAACCTGTGAGAAATAGAAACATGTGAAACATGTCTAATGTCATTTGCCCATCTGTGCATAGAAAACATAACTTGCTCTTGAAACATCACTACGTTTGGTTTGGTGGCATGTCTCTATCTTTAAATAAATGATGATATAGACGCTTCATAATCATTATTCATTATCAAGCATGGGCTACGCTTGAATCAGCAGAATACTATGTATCAAGCAAATAGAAAGGCAACTTGTTGGAATGTGTAATTAACTTGTACTGTTGCTTTACTTACTTTAGATAGGTGAGAAGAATTTGTAAAAAATCTAAGTAACTTGTAGTACAATGTAGTTATAATTAGTTTAATAAGTTTACTTATAAAGTATCCATCCATCTTTTTGTTTCATGCATCAGAAAACAAGTACAAGCATCTAAGAATAGAGCTCAGAAGACCTTTAATCTTATAGATTCTAAGGTACAAATTTGTAACTTGTAGCTAGAAATTATTTGTAGTACTGTAACTCCTCATGTCACTCGTAATAATAATATTGTGTGTGTCCTATCTAGAGATTGTTTCTATTGTAACTCCTCTTGTCACTCATAATAATATTTTATGTGTGTCCTATTTCTTTCAAATTGAGTTGTGATCTTACTCTATTCATTTAATCGTTCTAAGAAGTGGTATCAAAGTCAAATTAGGATGTATGTATCTACTTATACCTTTTGTTCTATGTTTGTCACTTTAAGTGGATTCCCCACATTGAAAAATAAGTTAGATACTATTTACTCTTTGACATTATTAGGTATTGTTCACACATATAATTATTGTTTATGTGAAATATTAGGAACTATTTCTCTTTTCTTAAAGTAGTTTGGAATAGAAATAATGTTTGCCAAATTTAAGCTTCAAAAATTCAAGGGATATAATTTCTTATGGAAGATACTGTGGCAAAGGAATTTTGGGAATTTTCTACATTAATTTCATTGATTAGTCAAGGTGTTTATATACAAATTGACAGCTTAAGAAAAGAGAAAAACTAACTCTGCTAACTTGCAAACAAAAAACTAGTAATTGCCAACTGCTATTGACTAACTATCGTTGACTAACAAACTAATTAACTTAATCAAGAACTGAATACGCTGACAGATACTGATGAAAGCTATCTTACTGATTGAACCAAATTTATACTATAATTTGGCCCCGTTTTCTTAAGTAATTATGCACTTGTTGACTTCTAATTCATGA
>JANKOE010000002.1:47927375-47938398 GCA_026284465.1 Erythroxylum citrifolium | reverse complement strand
GTTCATTATAAATGATGTATATTATGTTTTGTTTACTACAACATTTAATGATATGTAATGTATGTTTGCTTGAGTTTATGGAAATGCATGTAAGAAATGTTTGGTATGTTTTGGATTGTTTCAGTTTTGTTTTGTCTGACACTTGCATATCCTCCCGGGGGATATGTGGGTATTACACATAATGTTCTCCCCGTCGGGATAAAATATGCCAATAAGCACAATCAGGAGGCATTGAAAAAATGAAGAACCTTCTACTTTAGTTGATGAAGTGCATCCATTCCCATTTGGAAAATCCCTTCAATTCGTTCAATTTCAGTAACCAATGCAACATGCGGATTGATGGAGGCAGAAACTGATGCATTAGAAGATCCAAATGAAGTATAAGGAAGATCAACAACCCGTGCTTGCTTATTCACATTCAAAATCCTTGGCAAGATATTCATCACATTTACTAGTTCAAAGACATTCAAATCCAACCGAGGAACTCCACTGGCATATAGAGTTGAGTAATCAAGCACAGAAAATATAGTAGGGATTGAGGGTTACCAATAATTGCCAACGTTGTGTTAATAATTAGTCTACCCAAATTAAAATGTTCTCCAGTTCAAATTGCATGTACTAATTTTGCTTAGGTTGGATAAACTGAAACCACGTGCATGCTTGGTAACTAGTTAGCCAAAACCAGCATATAAATAACAAAATATTTCTATGTTAACATAGAAGCACACAAAATAGAAGTAAATGGTCAAACAGTTAATCGTCCTCCGATTAACACAATAGCAATTACATCATTTAGAACATTCCAATCAACTCTATAATTCAGATTCCCAAGCAAATTATCAAATCCCAAAAATAAATTTAATCTATCAGAGTCAAGTTGGATTAATCTACCTTGTACGTACACCAATTTATAACATATGGTAGATTTAAATAAGAGATCTTTATCCAAATTGCAGTAAAATTCTTTCTCCAATTCATTATTAAAATGTTGCGGTACCAATGCAACTTGTAATATATTTCTCTCAGATAATAGAACATCCAACCGATACTGTTGAAATTCATCTAAATTAATGGGATGATCAAGAACTAACCTAATGTTTTTAAAAGTGTCCCATTTCTGAGCAACAATGGAAGTATAGAATTTGTAGGACATCACATTATCAACTGTCATTCAGGTTAAAGAATTTCTATAAGGTGGGCAGATTGATTTTCGAGCTAACTGCTTTGTCCATTTTTATGGAGCAATAAAAGGAGTAGTTGATGGTGATCCAACTGTAGAGCTAGGAGCAATATCTCCAAAAGGAACCTCATCTGAGTCAGATTCAGAATCCTCTACCATTGAAAGCAACACATGCACAACATTATCATGTTTTGACAGCCTATCTTGAACATAAGGGATATTGGGGATTTCAATAGGAGCTACAAATGAAGACCCAGACCCAGTTAATGATTTCCCAGATGTTGGGTGAAGGAGAAGACGATTGGAGCGTCATCATGGACTAGCGATGGAGGGAGTGGTTTTTGTCGGTGGTTTCTCCACCATTGAAGATGAAACTTGATGATTTGTCTTGCCCAAGTGAATGTTAGAAATTAAAAACCCAAGTAAAGAGAGATGAGTGTTGTCAGTGTAATGAGGGAGAGAGAAACCTGAAGAGAGAATGAGAGGTGAAATTTTGTGAAAAGGAAGACACAAAATGGTGAATGAGAGAGAAGCCTAATTTCGTGAAGGGGAAAGATGAAGAAGTAAGTCTATCAAACCAAAATAGAAATCAAAATGTAAAAGATAGAAGGAGGGAAGCTAAAAAAAATTTTGGTGGGCAACAAAGCAAGATGAAGAAGACAACTTAAGGATTTTTAATCACTTTTTTATATTTTTCTTTTTTATAGTTTAATAATAAAAATATATCAATATTTTAAAGCACAGCGTCCCAAAGCCCCTCGAAAAAGGTCAAACCTAACTGAATCTAAAGGTTTTGTAAAGATATATGCCAATTGTTTTTCTGTAGACATATATGATAAAGTGACTATTTTGTTCTATACAAGCTATCAAATAAAGTGATACTTTAGGTCGATGTGTTTTATGCTCAAATGTTGAACTGGATTCTTCGAGATGTCTATAGCATTCTTGTTATCACATAGGATTGTCAGCACACCCTGATCGATTTCATAATATTCTAACATCTGTTTCATCCAAAGAAGTTGCAACGAACAACTACCTGTGGCAATATATTTCGCTTCTACAATTGACAGTGAAATAGAATCCTGCTTTTTATTGTGACATAAGATCAGATTGTTACCTAAGAAGAAATAATCCTTAGAAGTGTTTTTTCGATCGTCTAAATTTTTAACCTAATCTGCATTACTATATTCGACTAGATGAGACGTAGAATCACATGTATGCCAAATCCCAAATTCAGAGGTACTACTAACGTACTTGATAATCTTCTTTGCAACTACTAAGTGTGTCTCTTTAAGGTAGGCTTGATAGTAAGCACATACATCGATGCTATAACAAATATCAAGTCTACTTGCGGTTAAATACAATAGACTTTCGATAATGCTCTGATATAAACTAACATCAACACTTTTTACATTTTCATCTCTGTTTGGCTTCGTAGAGACACTCATAGGAGTTCTCGCGTGCCTAGCATTCTCAATTCCAAACTTCTTTATTAAATTCTTTGCATATTTAGTTTGCGATATAAAAATGTCATCCTTCACTTGTTTAGTTTGCAATCCCTAAAAGAAGTTCAATTCACCTACCATACTCATTTCAAATTCATGCGTCATTAATTTAACAAAGTCATCCACCATTTTTGGATGCGTAAAACCAAACACAATATCTTCAACTTAAATATGAGCAATCATCAAATCAGATTTGAATTTTTTAAGAAATAAAGTTTTGTCAAAACTACCTCGTTTGTAGCCTTGCTTGATAAGATATTGGGCGAGTCTTTCATACCAAGCCCTTGGCGCTTATTTAAGACCGTAAAGAGCCTTCTTTAGCTTAAAAACATGATTTGCATGGAATGAATCAACAAACCCTTTCGACTGCTCAACATATACCTCTTCTTGTATAAACCCATTCAAGAACGCACTCTTCACATCCATTTGATAAAGCTTGAAGCCTTTCACACATGCTATACCTAACAATAGTCTAATCGACTCAAGTTTTGCTACCAACGTGAAGGTTTCATGAAAATCAATTCCTTCATACTAAGTGTACCCTTGAGCTACTAACCTTGCTTTATTTCTAGTCATATTACCCTTTTCATCAGTTTTATTACAAAGCGCCGATTTTGTTCCGATCATATTCACATTAGATGGTCTTGGCACAAATTCCTATACATCGTTTCGTGCAAATTGGGTCAATTATTCTTACATTGTTCCTGTCCAAAACTCATCTTGTAAGGCTTCTTTGACATTTTTAGGTTCAAATGAAGACGTGTAGCACATATATCCTGCTAGTTCTTGGTAATCAACCCTTTTTCTTTCTCTTGTTTTTCTTGTCTCACTAACATATCCAATAACATTCTCTACTGGATGACTTCTTCTAATTTGTGAGGGAGGATTTTAGTTTAAACCACCTTCTCTTGAGTTTTGAGTGTTCAAGGGAATTATGTCCGTGTTAGGTGTCTTGGTGGTTTCATCATCCAAAGCAACTAGAAACTCTTATATTTGAGCAGTTTCTTCACTAGCAACAACTAACTGCAGATCTAGAAATTTTTTTGTTCTTGTGTTGTTGCTTGCTTGAGTTGGTTTGCAAGGCCAGTTTTGCAAGTTTTCTTCTGCCATTATAGCATTTAATTGAGATACATCATATATCACAACATTTATGGATTCTAACACTTTCTTAGTTCTTTGATTAAACACTCGATAAGATTTACTATAGGTTGAATAGCCAATAAAGATCCCTTCATCACCCTTGCTTACGAATTTTTCGAGTTGTTTTTGATCTCTAAGAATATAGCATTTACTGCTAGAAACATGAAAGTAACTTACATCTTGTTTCTTTCCCTTCTAAAATTTATAAGGAGTCTTATTTAAGATACTTCTAAGATAAACTCTGTTGCATATATAGCATGTTGTGTTAACTGCTTCGATCGAAAATCGCATAGACATGTTTCTTCTATTCAACATAGATCTAGCCATTTCTTAAAGTGTTCGATTCTTCCTTTCAACAACTCCATTTTGTTGTGGAGTTTTAAGTGCTGAAAATTCTTGTATGATACTATACTTGTCACAGAAATTGTTAAAGTTTTCATTCTCAAATTTCCTTCCATGATCTGATCAAATTCTCAACACTATCATATTTTCATATTCATAACCTACACATATAGGCTTCTAAAAGCCTTAAAAGCATCTAATTTTTCTTTCAAAAACGATACCTAAGTATATCTAGAATAATCATTAACACACGTTAAAAAGTATCTCATCCCACCAATTTTGTCATGTTGTGTTGGACCAACCAAATCCATGTGAATTAATTCCAGTATGCATGAGGAAATAATGTGTCTAACCTTTTTATGTGACACTCTCATCTTCTTATCCATTTGACATGCACTACATATCGTTTTATCTTCCTTATACATGGTTGGCAAAACCTTCACAACTTCTAATTTCTTCAACTTGCTAATAAGCTTATAGTTAATATACCCAAGTTTTTGATGCCATAGATCTATATTTTCATCATATGAGGCTGATTTACAAGTAGTTGTAACCTACAATATATAACAATTATTGGTTGGTCATTTGTCACTCACAAGACATTCTCCTTGCTCAGTTAACACCAATGAACCATCATCACAAAGTTGGCTTATACTCACCAAATTAGTTTTCAATCCATCAATGTGAAGCACGTTCTTAAGGTGAGGTAGTCCATCCGCACATAGTGTTCCCTTTCAAATAACCAAGGCCTTCTTTCCATTGTCAAAAGTCATACGCCCATCCACACATCTTTGGTAGTTAGTCAAATAGCTCCTTTCTTTTTTTTGATAAAATGTAAATGACATTTATCAAATGGGATATGTACAACAAAAAGATGTTGGGGCATACCCCAATCGGTTGGGACACACAAACATGGTCCTCAACCTCAAATAAAAGAAGGTAGGTACCCAATTACCAAATACACCCAAAATAAGCAAACCACCTGTGAAACATTACTAATAGCATACAGCAAAAATGGGGCATACCCCAATCGGGCACACAGAACATATTAAAGTTAAAGACCCTCGGGTCTAAAAAGCCCCATACATCCGTAATTAATTAGACCATTGCAAAGAAAATTTGAACAGGAGGCGTAAGAGGCCATAAATCACCTCCTCCTCATGATCCAAGCATAGACCGCACTCCAGCCAGTTATAAAGCCCAGTGAGCGTGCATGCCCATGCACCCATGTCGCCAGCCTCGGCAAAGTGCACGGGGACGTGCATAGCGCAAAGCAAATGCTTGGGCCATGCATGTCCCGCACAGTAGCCAACCATTTCGATTCTTCATCTGCGTACACAATGGGGCAAGCATCCTGCGTCAAGTGAAAAGCCAACTGTAACCAGTAAACGGTAATACCATCCCAACCAGCCGGATATGAACCCATCAGGAAGCCCTTCATGATGTCGAGAATCAGCCTGTTAAAGTCTGAAGGATTAAGTCGATTGGGTACAATCTGTAAAGAATCTTGTAGACCATCGTTTTTATCGTTGCAATAACTAGCCAGGGCATACGTCACTGAGTCCATTTGTCTCTCATTTTGGATTTTCCAAAGAATGTAAACGGTACATAGGAAGCCTAATCGGATGGCTTTACAGCGAAGTAGGGCACCTCGATGTTCCAGCCGTATCCATTTTATGGCCCTCAACAGGGAGGACATCTCACGGGTCAGACCCAGCCATTGCCTAATTGAGAGCCAGACTGCACGAGTATAGGAGCATTGAAAAAACAGATGTTCGGTGGACTCCTGTGCAGTCCCACACAAAGCACAGGTGCGGTCTATGTCTAGAAATAGCAGATTGTCTTTGGTGGGCAGTCGGTTTCTTAAACTAAGCCAGGCAATAACAGAAACCTTAGGGGGGATGTACCTTTGCCAAATGAAGGGCATCCATGGTCTGCTGTGTCGTTTACTCCGAAGCAGCTCATACACTTTGTGAGACGAGAGGGTCCCGTCTATGCAGTAACTTTGTAATACACGTATTGCCTCGGGAATGCTCCCCAGTTTAACCACTAAGGTATCACGGATGAGAGCTAATTTTTTTATGAGAGGAGAGTCACAGTTGTGTGGCTGCCATTCCCATATGGATGCTCCACGCAAATACACTTCATGAACCCATTTGACCCACAGTGATGTAGTTTCTCCATGGATATTCCATAAGGCCTTGGCCAATAAGAATGAGTTCCAGATTTTCCAGTTTTTAAGCCCCAATCCTCCTTCCTCCCGAGGTGTACATATGTCATCCCAAGCTACCCTGAAGTGCTTTCCGCCCCATAAAAATAATCGACATAGAGATGTAAGTTTTTCCAGAATCACAACTGGAATGGGGAAAGCTTGGAGCCAAAATGACAGAACCCCTTGAATAACCGAGTTAACTAGTTCACAACGGCCAGCATAGGAAAGACTCTTTCCATTCCAGGTAATGATATAAGCTTCCACAGCCTCCAGCAGAACCGAAAATTGAGCTACAGAAATCTTCATAGGAGCTAAAGGGATTCCCAGGTACCGCACAGGAAATTCACCGAGGGGAAAGTCTAGTATTTGGAGGATGGCTTCTCTTTCCCATCCCCACACACCCCCCAGGTAGACTTGGGATTTTGTGGGGTTGAGTTGCAACCCCGACACCTCCCGGAAGTGGTGTAAGCTTTCGACCAAGATCTTGTGGAGGGAAGGTCTCCACGGGCAAATAGCATTAAGTCATCCGCAAAGGCAAAATGAGTGATGCCTAATTTCTTGCACCTCGGATGAAAATTGAAGGAGGAATCGGAAGTGTTTTTGCGTAAGCTCCGGGAAAAGTATTCAAGACATAGGAGAAAAAGGAGAGGGGACATCGGATCCCCTTGCCGTAATCCTCGCCAACCCATAAACATATCGTGTAAAGCCCCATTGATGGATAGTGAAAAGGAGGACGTAGTAACACACTCTAGTACCCAGTTGGAGAATTTAGGGGGGAAACCAAAACCAGTCAACATTTCAGATAAGAACTCCCAAGAGACAGTGTCATACGCCTTAGTGAGATCAATTTTGAGCATACACCGAGGGGAGATACGTTTTCTACAATAGCCTCGAACAAGCTCTTGTGCTAAGAACACATTTCCTTTCTCCTATCATATGACGTGAACATCCGTTGTCAAAATACCAACCACTATGTGAAGTACCCTTAATGGAATTAAGAATAACAAGAGCTTGCAATTGAACTTTTTAAACCCAAGAGTGCCTTAGTACCATGGATTTCTGCTGCTAGAAATTTTGTAGTGAATATATAGATTTTCAGTTTTGAGTCCTTTGAAACAACATTCTTAGTAACTTGTAGCATCTTGGCCTTATATTCTCGATAACCCTACAAAAATGACATGTAGGTATAAACCTCTTATTCTTCCTTAAGGTTTCTTCTTGAACAGATCTGATTGCATTATCTTTCTCATCATTCGACTTAGAGCATTCACCTTTGTAGCTAATGCCTTGAAAATCTCCTTTAATCTTAATAATTTCCATCAACTTTTCAAACTTTTCTATGCCTCTATTTAACATCCTTATTCCCTTTTTCGTATTGACCAATTTCAATTTCATTTCACCAAGCTCGTCTAATGTAAACAATTTCTTCTCTAAATCTTGAATGATATTCTTCATGGAGAAGTTTTCCTCCTTTAGCTTTTCATTCTTCTTACATGTTTACATCCATTTTACATACATTAATTCATTCATCGGCTTCATAAATATTCTCTTTTTTGTCATCTAAACCACTATCATCACTGTCATAGTTTGAGATCAAACTTTAAGCTAACTTGTTTGCATTTTCTTGATATTTTCTGATTTATCCATGTTTTCATCATCAGTTGCTTCCCTCTTGGTTGCTGTTAAGCAAGCGATTGGACTTTTACTGTATAAAGCAACTAACACAGCACTACTCACAACTTCTTCTTCACTACCATATTCACTTTCGGGCTCATTCTCACTCCAAGTGCTTGTATAGGACTTCTCTTTTCTCTTTTTCAAGATGTTAACACATTTTGTTTGCACATGTTAGAAGCCTAGACACTCATGACATTGTATTCTCTTCACTTTTCTTTCTCCCTTTTGGGTTTTAGCTTATTAGTTGAAGTTGTTGTTCAATGAACTCCTACCGTTTTGCCTAAACTCAGGTCTTGTCCTTTTTCATTTTCTTCATCCACTTATTGAAATTTCTTGTCAATAATACCAAATCCTCATTCTTATCATATTCATCTCCTACATCATTTACACTTTTACCAATTTCATCTTGTAGTGTCAATCCTTTGCTCCTTTCTTATTTTCCCCTTAATAGATTCATCTCAAAATTAGTAAGAATTCTGATTATCTTATTCAATGATAATTCATTAATATCATGAGCTTCCTCCATTGCTGCAATTTTAGGGATAAACCTCGGAGGTAATGATCTTAACTTCTTTTTGACCAATTTCAAGTTAGAATGTTTCTTCCCAAGTTGATTTGCTTGGTTTGCTATGTCACACAATCGCTCATAGAAGGTCTTTAATGGTTTCATTATCATCCATCTTAACTTTTCAAATCTCACAGCTAACATCTAAAGTTTTGAGACTATCATAGATTTGATACCTCATGTATAGTCTGTAGAGCATCCCATGCTTCTTTAGTCAATTCATAAGCTGATATCATTGAAAAGTGACCTTCATCACTAGCACTAAAGATGGCGTGCATGACTTGTGAATTCCGAAGCTCTTATCCACTAAGACAGGTCTTTTAGGACTACTTCTCTCTTGTCATCAGTTATCACCGGATGTGTCCATCCATGTAACATCGAGTTCTATGCTTTTGTTCCCTGTGCTTAAATAAAGACTTTCATATGTGATTTCTACGTAGGATAATTAGAACCATCCAATAGTGGTAACCTGATAATTGATTCTCCTTCTCTAGTAGACATATTTACGAAACACAGATATGCACCAACTTATTGTACCAAGTTCTAATTTGATGACTCGCTCTGATACCCAAAGGATTTAATAGTTTCACAAGATCTCTAGTTTTGATCGCTGTTGAATCAAAAACAGAAAATTAAACGCACGAATATAAATCAACACCAAAGTTTGTAAATGCAATTCGGAACACCTTGTCTACATCTACAGGGCCCTCACCCAGTTTAATACTTTCACCAAGGAACAACAATAGTTTTATACAACGTCTTGTAGAGTCGACTCACTCAATCCTTGGCACTATCCCTCGTCCTTACTACCTATGAAAGTATTTCACACCCAGTATTACAACCGACTTATGTTAACCTCAACAAATAATTTTCTCAACAACTTTTAACAGAAAAGACAATAATAAAATAACTCAAGTGACAAAAAAAACAAAGAACGAAAGCAAATACACTTTAGATAAAATAAAGAACAACTTCCCAATGAATTCAGTTCCTTCCAAGACAGATCTAAAAGTTGTTTATAAAGTAAATTGTCATAGTTAGCTGATGGGATTTTTGTGCCTCAACGAGAAGGTTCACTTTGAAGAATTAGAGAAATTACACAACTGATTCACATACTAGGCCAAATAAAATCATGTCTGCACACTAAGTCCATTGACCATGCACGATCAAGACAAGTGCAACCCCCATACACACCCTAAATTGCGTGAAACTCCTGTTGAAAAACTAGCTGACCAAAGTTGTCCAATTAACGACAAAGAAACCAAAGAGAAAACGCAGTACCCACTCAAGACAACCTTCTTCAACCAACGACACACCAAGGAAAGTGCAACACACACATACATAACATAGGTAACATGACAATCCAATTAAGAAAAGCAATTGCATGCACAAAGAAAACGTCACTCCCCAAAAACATTCACATGACCAAAGCAGGGGAGAGCACACAATAGTAGGCATACACAACAAAATTTCAACGTAATTCACCCAAGACTCTTCACAAGATAGATACAATCTCTTATCAAAAATTATCAGGTAGCTTTTTAATTTCAGCCTTCAAGATAAGTATAATCAACCAATGAAATCCAAGATATTCTATCCCATTTTGACTTTTTAATTTAAAGCTATTCAATATTATCTTGAAAGTCCAATTATTGAATAATGTCAAAACTAAATAACAAGATATATAACATATATCTTAACAGGTAACTGATAGTGAGAAGTCAAAATAAAAGGGAGTGAATTTCATATAAGTGAAAGACACAATCTTGACAATCAATTATCGTAATTTATGAAACACAAAATTTGTGTTCAATAATATGATTGATTGAAACTTTTTCTTTTAGAAAGTAAAAATTCAAACATATTAGAATCAAACATATTTTAGTTACTTATTTTTATTTTTCTAATCTCTATAGAGAATTACAAAAAAGGATACAACCAAATAACCCCTTATCAAAAGTGCCATAGAAAAATAATAAGCATTAAACTTAGAATGACCATAACGGTGTTGAGTCGTGTATTTTCTTAAATTATTATGTATGTCCTTACATATTGAGCCAGAACTAAGCTATATCGTATAACCAATTCAAGGAAAGTGCTGTAGAAATTTTGGTATTTATCTAGCAATACAATGCATCGTCATCTTCTATGAATTCAGTTGCATCGGCAAATTGTAGTCTTATCACGTCCATGTTAATATCACAATGGGGATGTTTCTTTATAATCACGTCCTTTAGTTCTCTGCTTGCTTTTTTAGTTCCCACCACCCCCAGCCAGTACACACTACAAGAAAAACGAATTATAGGGACCGAATTATACCGACCAAATTTATTCGGTATGGAAATAGAGACCGAATTTATATTCGGTCGGTGAAGTGGTCTGGAGGGAAATGTTTGCAGACC
>JANKOE010000002.1:47905404-47920414 GCA_026284465.1 Erythroxylum citrifolium | reverse complement strand
CCAAGAAACTCTTCATTTGGTGAAGATTTAAGGTAAGAGCATTTTTAATCCTTTGGATTTTGGAAGGGGTTTTCATTCATAAAGCTTAAGAAATGCATGGGTTTAAGTATTCTAGGATCAATTTTAGTAAATATGCCTTGTGGGTTTTCAATTTTGCAACCCTATTGAAATTGGAATTTTTGCCTATGAAAAGATAATCAAGTAAGACAAGAAGAGCAAAAGGAGAGGGAATTTAAGCAAGTTTAAAGCAAGGAAATTCAAGGTGGGTTACATTTTTATAATTGAGTAATAAGCCATTAATGTTTTCTCCCAAATTAAGAAAGTTAAATGTTTTCAATTGTGTTATAAATGTGCATTTTATTTCTCTTTGAATGTGTTTGAAAAAAGTTCTATGAGTTTGGTATGTTGATATTGTGTTGATGATTTATAAAAAGAATGTTAAAATGATTTTTGAAAAGATACTATGGTTATGAAATCACTTTTCGGAAATGTGCCAGTTTAGGCAATATGTTTACAAGATGTGATATGCATGATTAAGTGGGTTTGTGGTGGTCCCCTAAGTTAAGTCAAGTGCACTTTGACAAAAGAATTCTCCTGCCTGCCCGCATGGAGTTCCTTCATGGACTCCCCTAAGTTCATGGCTACACAAGACTGCTATATGAAAATGTGTAGTACATTTGATTTTTGGATCTACCCAAACCATTCCGATGTACTTATATGTTTATGATTTGTGACAAGTTCAATGAATTCATTATTCTTGATGTTTATGAATTGCTTAATTATTTATGAATTTGGGAAATATGTGTTGCATGGATTTCAGTGTGAAATTTACCATGGAAATAAATATTTCAAGGGTTTTTGCTTGTTTCTCGTTATAAAATTGTTACCCACGAGCTTCTCAAGCTCACCCCCATTCCTTACCGTCTTCAGGTGATGAGCAAGAGATCGAGTTAAAGAGAATCGAGGCATCACTCCAAAATTTACATCTTTTTGTGCTTTAACCTAGATTTGTAACCACAAGGCTTTAGTTGCGTTTTGAGCAAATTACTATTCATGTATTTTTTGTATTTTAGAATTTTGAAATATTGATGTATTGTGGCTTGAAATGCTCATTATAGCTTTGTATAAACTCTTATTCTACGATGCTAATGAAATATGAATTTGTGTATGGATGATTGCTAAGTTGAAATGTGAATTTTTGTATAGATAAGGTGGAGTTGAAATATGAATTAATTAAGGATGAGGTTAAGTTGAAATTAGGTACACTTAAGGAATTTATCAATTTGAGATGACAAATTTTGAATTCGAATAGTTGTTACTTATAAGTGAGAGGTTATGGAAATGAAAGATAAGATTTTGTGGATGATGAGATTTGGATGTAGGTGATGAATCAAATGAGTTGAGACTTGAGAGTTTAATGAAAAGTACTTAGTAGTTGAATTGATATGAAAAGATATTGCATTTTGCAAGCTTTCATAGGTGTAGAAATTATGTTTTGAACTCAAAGGAACAACTGTATAGATCTAGGTAGAATTAGCCAAAATCGTCTTCATGAAAGTCTTAGCTTATCTTTCTATCTTTCCAACGATATAAAATATGAAATTTTTGGATATCAGAGCTGAGAGTTATGGTCATTTGAAGTTTGTGATGCTGTATAGAATGGACAGTCGGGACAGCTACCTTGTTTTGAAATTTTGACCCTTATAAAGGCAAGAATTTCTTTCAAAACCTTCAAGAAAATTGTAGATCTAGAAGTCTTCTTTGAAATGGTCTAAAAATGATCTTAATATGATATCTTTAGTGAAATTTATGCCCATTTTACCAATACAGGTCGGAAGAAGAAAAGCAGGAAGGGAGAAGTCGCGTTCGCAGTGGTGAGTCTAGATTGATCCCATAGAGTGTGTGTGTAAAGTTTATAAAATGAAATTAACTGTTGTTAAGTTTAACGAGGGGGTGGATTTTTAAAGAAAGAAGAAAATAAAATGAAACTAACTAATAAAAACAAATTAAAGAAGACATGCAATAAAATGATAAAAGTGGAGAATTCAGTAAGGACTCGGTTCTTTGGTTTAATCTCGACCTACACCCTAATTAAGCATATTTCATTAATTTGTTGTTCTTTAACCTCTCCTAGCAACTATTAATTGTGAGTTAATAATTAACCCGAATTTTCCCTTAAGTTTTGTTTAATCAAGATACGATCGTTAATTAAACCTAATCACTGAACAGCCTAGGATACGATTTCTAAATTTAATTAGGCAGTAGCATTACGAATTAGAAAATTTGATTAATCAAGATAACAACCACATACGATGAGTTATTTAACCCAGGTCGTGTTATCCCTAATGATTACGAATCATGAGTCGCTACACATGAATTTTAATATAACAATTATGAATTATATCAAAATTCTAGCAATAGGTTTGCAATTAACGATTCAATGAACGCATTAAAATTATCATCTCACAGTACTCAACGGGTTTATACACAAATAACCAAACAATAACAAAAATCTGATTATCCATACATAATACCCAATTCAATTAACTTAGGATAACACAATCAATTCCTAATAAGAGAAAGAAACAACAAAATAATAAAAAAAATACTTAACTCGGGTCATCGACATCGATATCACCTCTGACTGACGTCGGGATGCCTAGCCCTTCATGGGTCTTTTCCGAAAAAATGCTTCAGCCCCCATATAGTAGCCTAACCAAAAATCCCTTAGTTTCTCCTTCAGTGCCATAAGCTTCTTTCACTGTTCATCGATTTGGCGAATAAACCTTCAAGTTTATCGTCCACACCACAGTGCATGCATTCTTCTCACTGTCGCCTGCGTCCTACTCTCCAGCTTCTCTAGCAGCAAGCTGCAGCACTAAGCAGCAGTCGTGCCTATCACACTCGCGCTGCACTCCTCTATGCTTCCACTATTTCTGATTAGACAAATAAACTTTCACTCTCCTTAAATCCTTCACAGCCCTCCACTTCGTTGCGTTTAACACCAACGCATGCATTTCATGCCTGATGCATGCATTTAACGCATGCCTTTTACTCTTCAACGCTGCGTTTTAACGCCCAACTCTCCTCTTATGTGCTGTCACTTTTGCTTATTATTTGTTGCTCCTTGCTTAGTCAATGATGCTGCCATTTTGCTTCATTCTAGCTGCTGTGTTATTTTATTTGGCTGCTTCTTGGTTGTCTTCTTTTGTGTTTTCTTTCTTATCTTTTTTTTTCTTGCTCCATGAAGGCAAGTAAAAATTAATCTTCAGCAAATAACCCAAATGCAGCACTTTTGACTCACTTTACTTTCTTTGCTCCAAAATTGTACCTCAAATCATATATGAATTAAAGTGAGTATCTTAAGCATTTTCATGTCAATAATCGCTAAGTTTTGATGATTAAATATATCAACAATTAAACACATATCAAGCTAGCACTGCTTGCTTAACCCTCTTTGTAAGAGTTATAGAGTTCTCTCAACTCATTATGTGGATACCGTTAGAGGTTGGATATTTGTGCAGCTACGATGGTTCAAACAAATCAATTTTGGGAACGGTTCGAGGGATATGACAAGATAAAGATCAAGTTTCAGAATAAGGTACGAATTAATTTTCGCTTTATTATAATTTGTACTTATCATTTTATATAATTAAATGGATCTTGATTTTTCAGGAAATCAAAAGTCATGAAAAAGTTTCGTGATTATTCCGTTGCGGTTAGGATCGGATCTCAACCCAGTTTCCCAACAATATATATATATATATTACCACTCATATATGTAATAAACTAGATGGAATTTTATCTAAAAGTTCCACCTCTTCCATATTGTTGCTTTGGCTATACTGTTTTTTATTTTTTGAACCCTTATAAGAACTTTGCTTTTCTTTCAGTAATTATATTTATTTTTGTTTTCCAAAAAGAGTAACACTCTAATTGTAAATATGTATTTATTTATTAAAGTGATCATTTGTTTATTTTATTAAAGATTGATAGAAATGTTAATCTCGACACTTAATTTGTTTATAATTAGACATTCTATAATAGGATTAGAAGAAACATTTTAGTTTGTAATGATTTAAAAATATTTAGATATAATTAAACAGTTTTAGTAACACTCCAAGACCCTAACAATTCCTAAGATAATTCTAATCTTCATTTCCTAAGCTCAATGCCTTAGTGCAGATTATGAGTGTGGTTGGTAAAACTTATGGAAGTAGTTAATTTAATTGGTAGATTTATAATGATAACTAATAACCAAAAAAGTACGATTTTATAGGTAGATAGAGTCGAGTTTCAAACCTGCAAGACAAGAGTGCTAATACCTGTAAATGTGCCAATGTTGCACTACAAGGTTGATCTTTCGAGGCTGCAACTCAACTGGTTTAATGACATAGACAAGTGGTTCAAGAATATTAAAGAGTCAAGTGTAGATTTTTCAAGTTGTACTACTAGATCTTTTTAAGCAATTACCTAATTATGGTGAGATATAGGAAAAGCCCCTCATTGTCCACATCAATTTCATCTTCAAGGTCTTCAACCACATAAAAGGTCTAGTGATGGAGAATCCTTCTACTTTTCACGTTGATTTCAACTTTTTGTCTCTTTTAACTTCTGTTAAGATACATGATAGGTATATTATTAATTTTGACATTATTTGCTAATCGGATTTTCAAGATAACGTTGATTAGCTTAAAATTTTAATTAAGATGGGATTTAAATCTATAATATATTTTGAGATAAATGGCTATCCAATTTGAATTGATAATGGTAACTGTAACGTGGGTGAGATTCATGTGGATAGTAGGCTGAATGTCGTTGTTTGTGCATACGAAAAATAACAGATGTTGGATGACTTTTTAGTTGGTATTTTTGAAGTGATTTTCAATAAGGCTTTATATGTGTTTTTGTTCAAAAACAACTCTTGCTACTGCAAACTTACAGGTGTATCACGTAACTCTTGCTGCTAAAAACTTACAAATGTATCAAGTATCTATTGCAACTTTTCCTGGCTAATTACGTACCTTGGGCTGATCTTGTGTGTGTTGTGTTTCTCTACTGTGAAGTTGTCATTGATTGGGTAGTTTTGTAGCTGGATTTTCAACTAATTTTATGTTGATAATTAATCCATCTTGCTGTTGCGTTTTTTGTTGATTGAGTGATGTAAGTGGACTAAATAATTGTTGATGGCCAGCTGCATTCTTTCCTTTTGTTGAACGATAATTGAGGGTGATCTTGGGTAATTTGTGATTGTCGTTTTTGGTGTTGGTGTGCAAAAATTTTAAAAGTTTTCGTGACTTTGTAGCTATTGTCTTTATTGTTCTTTTTGTGTGAAAAACTTCAAAAATTTCAAAAGTTTTCGTGACTTTATAGCTACTATCTTTATTGTTAGTTTTGTGCGAAAAACTTCAACAATTATTGTGATTGTTGCAGCTCTATTGGGTTAACGTTTCGGTGATGAAACAATTGTTGATTTGAAACGTTTTGTGACTGCTGTTCGTGGGATGTTTCAGTGACTATATCAAATGTTCACAGCAGATTTCTTGGTTAACAATCTCCCGTTCTTTTGTTGGTGAAGTGACATATTTAGAGGAGTTGCTTTTTATCTCTAAGTATTGTCTTTGTTTATGTTAATTATTGTTTTATCACTTCAGTTGTTTATTTCGTATCATTATTATTAAACATTATTGAGAAAATCATTTGTTAAAGTTATTACGAGACAGTCTTACTATTGGATATGATTTACTTTCACATGTAGTAAGGACAAAGGATAGTGTCAATGGTAGGATGAGTCGGCTTTGTAATGCCTTGAGTAAAACTATTATTGCATCACAGGGGAAAATAATTAAGCTGAGTAAGGGCTCTGTAAATATAGACAAAATGTATCGAACCACGTTACTAAATTTTTAGTGTTGATTTATATTTATACGTTTAATTTTTCTGATTTTAGATTGGTGTTAGAAACGACTACAGTCAAATATGAGATTTTGTGAAACTACCACATACTTCCGATTTTTTTTTTCTCTAACTTCTATATGGACGGGTTCTTCCCAGATGATGTGCTCTCCTTCTTTAATTATTGTGATACATATTAGAAAAGCCTCCCATTGGTGTACATTTTGCGGGTTTCTGTCATTTTGTTCAAGATATTTATTATTCCACCACGACCAATGAAAGAACTAACAGCTCCGAGTCAGCAGCGCAATAATTAAGTCCTAACGATATCTTAATCTTTTGTTGTGATGTTATTTGCCAAGGAAAAGAAAACAATATGAACACATCCCAGATATGGGATCTCTGGAACCATCCTGAAAATCCCAAGTAATCCAACCTGTAATCTGCAATTCAAAGCATCTGAAGTTCTGAACTGAAACCAACTGGCCTGGAGCGTCCGTATCTTCAGCTTTTTCCAAGTTATACAGCTCGTGATTGCAGTTTGCAGGCGCGGGTTCAAAGTTTCTGTTAAGAAGAGTGGCAGTGGTTATCTGACAAAGATCAGGTGGGGCATGGGGTGTGTGGGGCTTTTTCAGTGTCAATGGGAACGGTGACCAATAAGCATGACAATAACGAAACAACTTTTGATAAATACTTTGGAGCATTGAGGAAGCAATCCACATGATCTTTAGCAGGGGATGGGAGGGGTTAGCCGACGCCACGAGTCGTCATGTCAGCTTTATGTTATAAAGTTGAAAGGGACCGAATCTTTCAGTTAATAACTTTTAATGAGGAAAGTTTGAAGAAGAAGAAGATATGGAGATTTCCCACATATTAATGAATGGTCAGTCTCGTACAAAGGACATGACTCAAGAAGAAGAATCGCGTTAAAATTGTTCTTCTATCTCCACCATCGTTTCGTTGGCAAGAGGGCATATGGGTTGCAGCTATAGCCAGAGTAAAATCAAGTGCGTACCTTTGACAACTCAACCTTTGGCCTATTACAACTAAAAAGTGCTGTTCCTGTTCAGTTTCATCTTAACCTATTGATCCCACGTCTCCAGTATTAATTTCCGGGTCCATAATCATATCCCAGTCTACCTAGGGCTAGGGGTCACCTAATTAAGTGCTCATTTAATTTGGTACCAAATAATATTCACAGCTCACCTATTCATCAGGCGCATGTTCTCTGGGGTCTCGACAACGTCGTTCCCAGTTCCTACACCACAGATTGACACCCCAAACCTGAAAGAGCTAGGGTAGCTATTGAAATCACGGTGTATTTCAAAACAAGAGAAAAAAAAATAGTACAAAAAAACAAAACATGTAACAGGCCACGTCGCCTTGCTCTTCTGGTTTTGTGTTTTTAACATTAGAAACACAGGGATGTTTTGTTGTTAGTGAAAGCTGAGTAGCAGTGCTCATATAAAAACGTCATATAATACACCTGGGATATTTTGTAGTGAATCTCTGTTCTAAGAAGTCTGGGCATGAGTCCTACAGTTGATACTCATGTCCTTTCAGTTCAAAACATTGCACATGAATCATCCTGGATTATCAGAGTCTTAATTTAATGAATAATTATGGAGTGAAAGCATTTAATACATGAATCGGGTAGGGTTGACATACAGTACTTTACTATAATCCATTTGTGTAATCAGGATCTTGATTCATAACACCAAACCTTTATAGCTGATATATGATTCATTGCACCAACTCCTCAATGGACATATATAATTTGCCTGGAACCCCAACCTCTTTGAAATTCTGTGTTGAACGTTTTTTAAGATTTCTTTCTAAATTCTAAAGTTTCAGATCATTTATCTAGCTACGCCATTATAATATATTGTAAAGACTATATCTCCAGAGAAACTAACTGGCAAGGTAGGCCAAATTGGATCCAAATCTTGACGTGCACATTTAACATGCATGTGACTCCAGCTGCAGCCACGTATGTCCCCGAATGATCATAGCAGTTAACAGTAGTTATATGCGGTTGGGACCATTACTAATCACGTGCCTTGTATCTCTGATCTCATAGTGTTGAAAGTAACGGAATGTTGTCTTGAATTGTTGTAGATTAAACCAACCCGCTCGATCCCTTCGATTCTCGGTCACACGCACTCTAAAGAAAGATATATCAATTGGCTCTCATTCTTCCAAGTGTATCACTTCCTCATCTCTATCTCTTTCCCTCCAACTCTTGCAACCATAAAAGGAAACTTATCCTTTCTTTTCTGTTTTGAAATCTTAAGCAACCACTGATTAGATTTAGATATCAACTCTGGGGTCCTATCACCAATATATACCACTATTAGATACAAAAGCAAATATGCTAAATATATTCCTAATCACACAATTGGTAGTAAACTAATCAACTCGTGACAGTGCTTTCTATCCTATAAAAAAATCTCCCATGCAATCTTCGTAAACTACACAAACAATTATCCGTTATCTCTCCCTCCCCCTTGCATAGACACACGCAAGTAAGTGTCAGGACATGTTCTTCACTGTCTTTATGTCCATCCCATACTTTATTTCTCACTTCATTCATTTTAGTCCACCCTTACTCATTGCTATTTGACTGAAACTCGTATAAATTTCTTAGAGAGATTTTCACTCTCGATATTACATTTTCTTATGCATGTTTCACTCTTCTTTCCTGCGAGCTTGTCTCAAATCTTTTCTCGTTCATGCACTTGTTTCTTCTCTTTACCACTGCTTTCGACATAGAGAAGAATATCACTTCTTTCCCATTTTCTCTTATCTGAGAGCTACTGGTAGACGTTGACATTTTCGTGTATAGCCATGCAAGTCACTGCACTACTCCTAGCTAGTTGGGACAAGCAATCTTTAAGCTGTTCCATAACTAAATGTAAATGGATGCTACGATTTTTTTGGGTCTTCAATTGTGGCAGTTAACTTAGTACCCGTCTGGTTTGATTTAATTTTTGTTCGGCCATTCACTGAATGTAACACTCCTTGATATCGCAGGAACAATTAATATCCATCTCGAGAAGTTCGATTTCTAGCTTATACCTCCAGGGAAGAACAACAATGGTGGAGTCCAATAATTGCATAGATAACATTAACCAGGTAACGGAAAGATCCATCTCCTATGGTTTCAATCGCTACTTATGCATATGTGTTCATAAATAGTTCACTTGCTAAAGATTGGAATTTTGGCTTGTATACAAAATATGGTTGTGGTATTATAACGTACAAATAAATATTTTCCTTTTTGTTCAAAAGCAAACTTTGTCCAAATTAACTTGTGGTAGCTGAAATTAAGGATGTATGGCTGTTGAGAGGGAGTAAAGTACGTACGTTAGTCAACTTAGAAGCCTTGCGGCTTCATCTGATTTGTTGATAGAACTTGGTAAGTCCAATCCGACTTTATGACTCGATGAATTCGTGTGGTCTAGATTTGTCTTGCAGCTATGAACTCGGATTTTATGTAAAGTTTATTATTATTATTATTATGGACAGTCATTTGGCACAGTTCCAGTTCAATTGAAAAAGAGTTTTCCTATAGGACGCTTAAATCAGCCTAGACTTAATTACATGTATCTTTAATACCAAATTGCAGATGACTAACAGTGAATTAGTAAAAAATTCACTGAGATGATTTGACCCATAGAGCCTATAGGGCATAGTACTATTGAAACTATTTATTCAAACTTTCAAGGAAGTGTAGGGTGTTCCTATATTTTTGTGCCACCTTTCAACTTCTCACTAGTTTGTTGTTATTTGAAGGACTCTTTTATCTTCTTCTTATACAGGAATATATTATAATGTTGGTAGGTGTATAATCTTATCAATTTAAAACCAAGTCTTGCAGGTAAGGCTAAATTCTATGTGGCTTTCATATAAATAGGAATGTTTTGGCCTTTAGTTTGCATTTGAAAGGTTTGATATCCAATCTCTGGGTTATGGTTTATGGATGAGTCAAGTTTGTTGAATGGTCACATTGTGTTTTTATGAAATCTTGTGGTGTATATGAGTACCTTGAACCATATGGGATGAGGGAGATTTGGCATATGATTTGACTTTGTGCACAACGACGTGACAACAATCCTATTAAAACAAATTACGCAAATCCCAAGGAAGACCAGATCCACTCATAACTAACTATGCGTCATTCATGAAATAGGGCAGTAACAGACAATGATCTGAAACCCCCTCGTAGCTTGCACATATCCAGGCGACCGTATGTGTAAAGGTCCCATCGACCATAGCGAGCACACGCGAGACAACTTTGTTGTTGGCTTCCCATCATCAGTATATTACAGCGAAATTACACAAGGCAAACTTTCGTGTTTTCTTTTCATCAGTATAATTATAGAGAAATTTCTAGTTCTGTTTCATAGTGCTAGGCTAATGACTTGTCCTACGCAAGATAACCAGCAGCAGGTAAATTTCTATGGCACGAGTTAATTTGGCAGTGAAATTAAGGGTTCATAAAATTATCGTATCATATATATGCAGAACTTACAAAACAATATTGTTATATTAGGTATTGGAATAGAGTGTTAGAGTGTCCCATATTGCCTAGATATGAAAATGTTAAAAAGTTTATAAGTGGTAAGGGTCAACTATCCAAACAATTAGTTTTAGATATTTGGACAATAGTTGATCCAACCTCAATTCTTGTTAGTGAGCTCTACACTTTACCCATATTAAAAATTTAACATAGAGTTATTCAAGAGAATCTAGATGAAAGTTTTGCATTATGGTAAATCTGAAAAGGAACCAAAAAAAAAAAAAAAGGTCTCTTCGACACATATTTGGACATGTAAAGTTATATTGTTCGAGGACCAATATTTTGTTTTATAAAACTTGACAATTAGGTTTGATGTCCACTGTCCACAAGGATCACCGACAGTGCATTCAAATAGGGTCCACTGAATGACCATGTGCTTCTGTTTTTCCTTGTCCTTGTCTTTCAAAACTATGTACAGTTGCGTTTGCTTACTTGGTCCTGTTGTGTTACTTGGACTCAAATCCCCATTTTTAAAATTTTGTTCCATATATCACAATGCAATGAACCTGCTTAATTGTTGCCTGATTAATATTCACCTTTCTCAAGTCTATGATGAATGGCTGTAGTTGTAATTTGATTAGTAGAATAGGACTAGATGCATGAATCATACAATATGCTTAAAAATTTACTTGCACTTTTCTTATTAATTAACCTATGTGACAACCATATTGAAACTTACATGAAATATTGTATTTCATTTCTTTTATCCATAAAAGTAAAAGTATTTTTTAAAATATTCATAGTAAAACTTCTACTCCCTCTGACTCATAATAAGTGTCGTTTTAGTTACATTTTAATTATTCAAAATAAATGTCATTCTTGACTCTATATGCATGTTTATAATTTTACTTCCAAAATTAACCTTTAATTTCTCTCTCATTTTAATTACACAGATCACAATTTCAAGGCAATTTAATATGCAATTTCTCTCATAATTTCTTATTAATATGCAATTTCTCTCTCGTCTTAATTACACAGATCACAATTTCAAGACAATTCATGGAAGTATTAATAATTAAGAGTATATCTATAATTTCATTAGCTTTCTTAATAAACGTGCATTTTTCTAAAACGATACTTATTATAATTAAGAGTATATCTATAATTTCATTAGCTTTCTTAATAAACGTGCATTTTTCTAAAACGATACTTATTATGAATCAGAGGAAGTAAAAAAGTCTCAGATAATATTCTTTTAATACTATTAACTTTATTGGAAATGACTAACATCATTACCTTTATTAATTAGTATGGGATAAATTATGAGTAATCATTTAGTGATTATTATTATGATTACCGAAATAATTTTTTATTTTACAATTTATTATATTAGTGATAATCACTACTCAGAAAATTATTTTTCATATTTTTCATATTATTATTTTGAAGTGTATTTAAAGATAGCTTTCTTTTGGAGAAAAACAAACAAATATACAATTATTCGTTGAATTTTAGTTATTATAACTACAGCATATCGATCCCACGTATTAGACAAAGGTAAAACCTAGTTACCTATCTTTCGTATCTAACAACAAGACATCAAAGCCACGCATTAGACAAAAACAAGATGTAAGACAAACAAATATACGAAGTTTTTTTTTTTTTCTCCGTTTGGATGGATTGTACAGTGTGGATTTATTTCTTGAGTAATTTAATTTTTTAAAATCTCAAAAAAAAAAACATTTGACAACAAACTGATGACGAGAAGATCCACATTGACAAGGGATTATAGGCTTATAGTTATATGACCAATATTACCTTTTAACGGTCAATGTTACCGAAATTAATGGTTTTCTGTTCATGAGATAAGTGATGATATGCAATTAACTTTAGCAAAAAGAACAATCAAAAATTTTTTTTGACATGAACGCAGTTTATCTTTATTTTTTGTCATGTAAAGATCTTCCATCCACGTGGTAAGCAAGTTATACAGAAAAAAGAATCATGCAAGGGGATTGAGGCCGTGTGAAGGGATAGTATAGACCAAGAAACATGTACTCAACTTTTGTCTCCAAAGTCCAGTACTTGTGAATGAGAAACCCAAAGGTCTTGCTCGACACAAAGAAAGTAACAACAAAAAGGGAAATAGGAAATGAATGGAGCTTGCTCCTCGAGACTCCCTTATGCCCTGTGCCTCTCACTGTCTCTGTCTTTCCTTGCCCTCTTGCCTTTTATAAAAGTATCAAAAGCTTTTATTTTTCCTGTTCTTCTCCGTTTGTGTTTATTTCTAAATTCATCACCTCTCTTTGATCTTCAACTTATTTCAGCCTCAGAGCATGAACGCTGACCCGCCTTTTCATGAAACATTCAAGACCCTTCTGCGTCAAGAATCCGTGGGTATCAAGCCCGGAAAGATAGGTATCAATGATTTTGACATTGTCGAGGAGTGTGAGCTTCCGCTGATTGATCTTGGTCGTTTGAACCTGGAGGAAGCTGCAGAGCAAGAGAAATGTAAGCTTGAAATAGCCAGGGCTTCGCAGGAGTGGGGATTCTTTCAGGTCCTGAATCATGGTATTTCACGTGAGATTTTGGAGAAGGTAAAAAGTGAACAAGTGAAGGTGTTTAAGCAGCCTTTTCATTGGAAAAGCAAAGAAGAGGAGTCACTGAATTTCTCCGCTGGTACTTACCGGTGGGGAACACCCACAGCCACTTGCCTCAGGCAGTTTTCTTGGTCTGAAGCTTTTCACGTTCCCATGACCGATATAACCACCTCAACTGGTTCCAACAGTCTCAGGTAAGCACATCTTTTCAGAATTATTTATTAATTTCCTTTTTTTTGGTTAATATTATTTACGAAACAAAAATTTTATAATTAAAACAAGAGGAATGAGAAAGGTTGGGCAGGTAATATTTGATTCATGTTAAGTGCTAATGATGTCAAAATGCATGAAACTGATTTTAGCATATCTACTGATAATTATAGGCCGCAGGTACTCTTGAAAAAGTTATGGTGTAATTGGTTATTTCGCTAACCCTTCATCATACGGGTTTCCAGTTTCCTTCGTGGGGCTCGGACATTTCTGATTAAATATTCTGCTACAATCACGCTTTTCCTATTATCCTCCATTTCTTAGAGTTCCAAAAGTAGATTAGTAAACTCGAGAACCAGACCACGGTCTTCCAGAAGAGTAGGTCTCCAGAAAAAGTAAAACTTTCTTAAAATGGTAAGACACAAGAGTACAACTGCATGGCTAAGTTCTTGGCCACCAGACTATTTAGACAGGCAACTTACAATCACTCAGCCTTATCCTTACCATAACCCGTGTATCTATCCACCACAGCTGAGTGGTCTCTGGAGCCTCTCTTACTTCGAACATCAAATCATACACGTACGTTTTCTTTGCATGCATGTAACGGGACGGATCCTCTGGAGTTAAGATCTTATGTTCAGTTTGATGGTGTCTTATTTTGTCCCATGAATTTCAGTCATTCATTTACGTGAACTCAGCGTGGGTCCCGCATAAATAAACGCGGGACCCGTATAAATGAATGACTGAGATTTATAGGACAGAACAAGACACCATAAAACTGAACATAAGATCTTGTCTCGATCCACTGTCCCCTTTCTTTGTCCTTGTTCTGTTCTATTGAATTTCAGTCATCTATTTATATAGGTCTCGTATAAATAAATGGTTAAGATTTAATAAAGAAAGATAGGGACAAGATCTACATAAATAAATAGCTGAGATTTAATAAGACAGAATAGGGAATAGGAAGGGGACAAAGGGCAGGTATGAAACATCTCCTGACCATAATACTCAAAAATCTTAATTATAAATTTTTTTTCTCTGAAGTCGTATCAAAGATAAAAATAAAACATATGCTTTGTTATTGGATGTCTTGTTTCCTGCAACATAGCTATTACTTCTTTATTATTATTTGATGATTATTACATCTTTCTTTATAAAGTAGTCAAAAGGATCTCCGTACATATTTATTAAAAAATAATTAATAAAATAATAAGATAACCAGAAATTCAATCCTTCATCCGCACAAATTTGAACTGACATTCACCACAAGATATTCTACTACTGGAGACAAAATTGCCTATGATATCAGTGAAAACAAAGATATATGATGCCAAAACATAACGATACAAAATTTTTTCAAAAATTATTATAGTTTTCCTTATTAGAAAAAGTAAAATATAATAATAATAATAATAATAATAATAATACTTGTAAAATATGATATTATTATTATTATTATTAAAGTTTGATGAGTGTTCCTACTCATAAACTGCCCCTCAAGATTTATAAAATTTAAAAATTTTAATTATATATATATATAAAGACAGAGTTATTTGGAGTTCAATGGTGCATTGAGTTAAACAGATAAGGAAAAATAGACAAAGGCATATTGAGTTTGAACTCTTTTCCATTAATTTCATTGATGTACATTGTGATGTTTTTATAGATAGATTTTGACTAGCTTCTAAGAGATCATGTACAAAACTAACTCCTACATTATAGGAGATAATCCTGATATGATTACAACTGCTTTTGACTTCTTCTACTTGACTTCGTCTAACAC
>JANKOE010000002.1:47843629-47853954 GCA_026284465.1 Erythroxylum citrifolium | reverse complement strand
TTTATTGGAGGATAATTAGGGTAAATTTATCAAGTTTTATTCGGATGGCAGTGAAATAAGTTCATTTGAGGTTTCTTTCGTGGTGAGGAATCCTTTCCTTGTGACGCGCGCGTCTAGATGTCACGTAGGATGTCGGACACGTGTCGCACCAGGGAGGGGTTCCAACAATCCAAGCATCAGGCAGTAGTTAATTGTCATGTTAAGACAGTTATGCTTAGGAAGCTTGACTAGTCTATAATAATATTGCATGGCATCCGCACTAGTTCGTTAGCTAGTGTCATATTTGCTATACAAGCCCAGAAGCTCCTCAAAAAGGAATATGAGATTAGTATTATCTTATGGTGGTACACCCTTCAATTGATGTGGAAGGAAATGTATTTTCATGGATTTGGCGGAGAAAAAGAATAGAGATGTAAGTAAAAGTGATGAGATTTAAAGAGTAAATTATCTTGAGAGGTTGAACTTGGAACCATAATGGTTATTTAAGTATCGAGTTGGAAAGTTTGTGATTCAGTACAGTGATATAACATTGGTTTGTTATTAGGATTTCGTAATGGTTACGTTCCATAAATTTCTGAATTGATTGAGAACATATTCAAGTAAGACGAAGTAGAAGATAGCAATATATGTAGGAAACCCTCAAGAATAAGTTGATTAGTTATTGTGAGTGTACATCTGATAAAGTGGTTGCTTTGGCGAATGATGTTACTTTGTACAGATGTAATATATGTTTGGATATGAATGAATGAATATTAAATAAGAATGAATAAATGAGTATTAAACGGATCAGATGTGAATATTGGAGTCGGATAAGTATGAGATTCATACAGAGAAAGCTGAATATACTACTAAGAGTGCATCGATATCAGGCAATTGAATAGAGTCACAATGAAGAACAAGTATTTGTTGCCGAGAATTGAAGACTTAATTGATCAGTTGATTGATGCAGGATGGAAAGGTAGTTGTTTATGCCTTTAGGCAGCTAAAGACATGAACAGAATTATCCTACTCATGATCTGGAATTTGCAACAGTAGGGTTTGCCCCAAAATAAATAAATAAATTTGGTGGCACTACTTGTATGGTGAAAATTATAGAATGTTCACAGATCATAAAAGTCTGAAGTATCTGCTAACCCAAAAAGAACTCATTATGAGATAATGACGTTGGTTAGAATTGATTAAAGACTATGATTGTATTATGGATTATTATCCGAGTAAAGCTAACATTATAGCTGATGCCCTGAGCCGGAAGACCAATTCGGCATTATCACTTAAGCAGAGTGAAGGGAGTCTGGTGTCTGAGGTAGCTTTGATAGCTCAATTGAAAGTAGGGCCTACTTTGATACAAGAGATATGTGATGCTTAGAGAACTAATGATAAGTTACAACAATAGTTATCAGACTAACATTGGCCTAACACCTTATGAAGCGTTGTATGGTAGAAAGTGTAGACCTCTGGTTTCTTAGAATGAGTTGAGTGAAAGCAAGATGATTGAGCCTGAAATTGTGAAAGATACTGAAGAGAAGATTCAAATTATTCAACAAAGGTTGAAAGTTGTCATTGATAGGCAGAAGTCTTATGCTGACCTAAAAAGGAGAGATACTGAGTATCAAGTAGGTGATAAGGTGTTATTGAAAGTGTCACCGTGCAAGAATGTACTTCAATTTGGCAAAAAGGGTAAACTTAGTCCGCGTTACATTGGCCTTTATGAAATACTAAAAAGAATTGGACCAGTAGCTTATCAGTTGGCTCTGCCTGAAGAATTGGCCAAGCTACATGATGTATTTCATGTTTCAATGCTAAGAAGATATCGGTTTGATGTGACACGCAAAATTTCAGTGCAAAAAATTCAAGTACAACTGGATTTGTCGTATGAAAAAGTGTCAGTTTCTATCTTAGCCAGAGAAGTTAAACAGCTCAGGAACAAGTCAGTGCCTTTGGTAAAAATACTCTGGCAACATCATGGACTTGAGGAAGCAATATGGGAACCGGAAGAAACTATGAAAGCTCAGTATCTACAACTATTCAAATCAGGTAAATTTCGAAGACGAAATTTCTTAAGGAGGGAAGAATTATAACGCCCCTAGTTAGGGGTTAGGAAAACTAAGAAATTTCAGTGCATTGTTTGTCGACACATACAAATTATTGTGCATGCATTTGTTTACATATTTTGGGCAAAATGGATTTATAAAATGCGAATAAATTGTGGAAAATTTATTCAGAGACTATTTGTATTATTTCAGAATTTTTGGAAATTTTTGGAAATTTTCTGAAAATTTTGAGACCTTAGGAAAAATAGACCAATGGTATTTGGACATGTAGCACTTCTTTATGTGTGACAAATGGCCTGAGATGTTGGAGACATGTGGTAGTTTACATGAAAGGCAAATGGGAGTCATGCATGGGGGCCATGTGTCAACTTGTTAATAAACACGTAATCAAGTTGAGAAAGATGAAGCTCATTGTTTGTTCTTTGGTTTTGCTGGGTTTTGTTTTCCTCATCACCGAAACACTGATTTGGATTCTTATAGGAGTAATATCCTTTGCAACACAAATAAGTTGGTCCAACTGTTAGTTGCTTTTCTCTCGTTAGTCTTGCTTCTTCAACCATCACCGCACCCTGTTCATCATCACTCTCATTGTTGAAGCATTTGAAGAAAAATCAAGTAAGTGATATTCTAACTCTCCGAGTTCTGTGAATATTTCGGATGATATGTTAGTGTTGGAAATGAATTCATGCACGAGTTGGATGACAATTTATGTTGGACATATATACATGCATGAGAATTTATGTACTGTGGTCTTGGTGAATGGATGTCCTAAATGACTCAAATGAGGATTTGAAACTGTGAATGTGGGAAAAAAAATGCTGGAAATTTAAAGTTGCACATGTTAATCGGATTTTGATGGTAAGTGTGAAGTTTGGAGTTGTAAATTGTGTGCATGTATTGATGAGCTAAAAAGGCGTTAGGGATTGTTTGCAAGTTATTGGAGTTAATTGATGGAGAATGAGTTTCAGATAAAAACACAGTAGAGAAAGAGGAAGAAGATGATTAAAATGCAATAAAGTTTGTCGCGACCCATTGTTTTTGGTTCGCCATAGCCAACTTGAAGGATTTCATTTCTGTGAAAGTTCACCGCGGCAAACTTTAAGAAAATTTTGAAGAATTTTGCTGTCTAGAAAGTTTGCCACGGCCAACTTTTGGCTCGCCGCGTCGAAGTTTCCTGATATCTTAAACATACTTTGGTATTTTAGGCATAACTTTCTATGTAGTTATCCGAATGGAGTGATTTTTGATTTGGATTAAATTAAAGACATAGGGATACAAAGTTTATGAAGAAATTGAGTTCTAATTCTGCCTTTAAGAATATCATAATCTGATTGGAAGTTGAGATAAGAATTCTGTTGAAGCTTAAGAATAGTCATTAGTCTTTTGGGAATAACTTTCAGTATACTGACCCACGTTAGATAAATTTGGTATCATTAGAAACCTAAGACAAAGAGGGAAAACTTTTTAGAAGGAAGTATTACCTAATTACCTTACCTTCCTGATGAGAATAATTGAACAATGTGGACCCAAAAGTTGGTTGTGAGATAATTCTGGATTGAGAAATTGAGTATGGTTTCATATGATAGATGCTGTGACAAGATTAAGGATAAGAAACCCGAGAAATTGTCATGAGCATGCATTATGCTTAATCAGTATATATGAATGTGCATAAATGATTTCTAATCATGCACAATAGTGATATGTTTTTGTATTAAATGCTATAGAGGAACGCATCGAGCGACTGACTCCAGAAAAATAAGCATTAAGGGAGCTTTTGTAAGTAATTTAGACGGTAACTTTTGTAAGTAATTTAGATAGTAATTTTTGTAAGTAATCTAGTAAGTAATTTAGATGGTCTCTTTTGTAAGTAAATGTATGTAAGTGATCTTTGAGTATCTGCAAGTAATTCAGTAAAAACAAAGTTTTGATGGTTTTGCTTTGGCTGTTTTGTTTATTATTGATTTTGCTCCATTAAATGATTTGCAAAGCTGTCAGTAATCTTTAGAACGGTCACATTTTATTTTGTTCTATTTAGTATTGAATTGAATTGTGTTTTATGATGAATGTGTTCTGAGCCTCGGGTTAGTGAATGCCTGAAATATTTAAAGCATGCAAATATGATTGACTAATTACTATGCACGTGAATTGAACTTGTTTGGTTTTGTAACTGTCAAACCTTAGTTGTGGGTAAATGGGCATGCCTAGAAGGGTCTACAACTGCTTCTGGACGCTTCGGTGCTGGGACTTCAGTCTCTTCTAAACACTTTGGTGTCGAGACTTTGATCTCTTCTGGACGCTTTGGTGTCGAGACTTCGGTCTCTTCTGGACTCTTAGATGTCAGGACTTCGGTCTCTTCCGGACACTTCGGTGTCAAGACTTCGGTCTCTTCTGTTTAGTGATGCCAATCACGGTATCTTCTGTATAAGTCCTGTTACCCACTTCTGTTAATAGATTTACAGCCTAATTCCTTTTGTATTTTGATTTATGATAAGATAAGGTTTGATATGAAGAAAATCTGAAATTTTGATTTGATGGGTTAACACCCTATTCTGAAAATCAATTCTGTATTCTGAATGTTCTATTTTGCCATTGAAATGACTGACTTTAGCTTGCGAAGTGTTTTCCTTAATAAATCTTATTCTGTTCTGAGTTTTAATATGTTGAGATGCTTTTGTGTATCATGATCTAGTATTTGTTGTGCTTAAACATAGTTTAGTTATTATTCACTAAGCTATATGCTTAGTAAGGTGGATTTTCCCCATGTAGGTTCAGAGAGAAGGATGTAGGGACTGTGATAAGTCAACTGCAAAGACCAAAGGAATCTAAAATTTGCCTTGTTTAAAATATATTTTGAGTTTTTTTTGGACTTGTATCTTATGTATGCAACTCCTGAATTTTTGTTTTCAAGGTTTGTAATAACCTTAATTCAGGCTGGTTTCAGAAAGTATGATATGTAATGTATGTTTGTTGAGATTCTAGATATGCGTGTATGAAGTGTTTCGTATGTTTTGGAATGTTTATTGTTGAATGCTATGCTTTCGCGAAATGTTTGGCATTCTGTTTGTACTGTCTTGTGTGGCGTTTACAATATCCTCCCAAGGGGTATTAAGGCACTATAGAGATAGTCTTTAGTGACATATCCAACTGAATAATGAGCCTCAAGGACAAGAACTAACATCACTTAGGCTAGATGTGACGTAGTCAGTCTAATGGGAATTGACACTTTAACCATACTCTGAACCAAGTGGGGTATAGATGGTGAAATGATGAATTGCACGGGAACATTGTCTATGGAAGGGTTCATAATCAAACCACTGACTTTTTGGTCAATTGAGGGTCATGATTTGTTGCTACATACCATTCATGGCTAGCATAATCAAGAACCTAATGGGTCACCCGCATTGAAAATGTGAAGAATGAGTAAAATGGTTTTGGATGGGGATCCAAGACATGAGAGATGCGTGACTAAGCTACATAAGTATGGTAGTTTAAGGTCATTTGATTGTGAATCATATGACACATGTGAATCTTACTTATTAGGTAAGATGAAAAAATTACCCTTTAACAAGTAAGATGACAAAATTATCTTTTAATAAGTAAGATGACAAAATTACCCTTTAAAGAAGGGGTGGAAATTTCATGCTAAATTAAGTGGGATTAAAAGCCACTTAATTCCAACTAACTCTCCATTAATGTTGGGGATTAGAGGAAGGCCAAAGGGTGTAAGAAATATCAATTTTTGTGCAAGTGTTGTGTGAAAACGAGAGACTTTTGGTGAAGTATTCATCATCTTCTCTCACTCTCTACAAACTCTCTCCACAAAGCTAGCACTTTGTGTGTGTTCTAGTCATTCTTCCTAAAAGGTTTCAAGCTTCTCTCTTCATGTGGACATCGTTAGAGATGTTTTCTTTTTTTCATTGTGGTTTATGACAACCCGAAGAGGTAAAGACAACGAAAAACGAAGGAGATTATAATGTACACATCTTAAGTTCATGTTTTGTTAAAGTTACATCTAATGCCAAGAACTTTAATAAAATAGAATGACCCTGCCTTGGTCCTATAAAACATCAAGAATGACCCTGATCACACTTAGGTGATTAGATCGCTTCCGACGTTCATAAAGAGCAATTTCAACTATAGTGCTGGCCTCAGTTACCTTAGGTGATTCATCCTTCTGAACAGCATAATCAATGTCCATCCACCCCAGAAGAAGAAAAATTATCTCCTTTCAAATCTTATACTTTGTCACCCCTCAATTCCAATTTCTAATACATGTGGGAAAATTAAAAAAATAATTTGGCATTTCATCCTCATTAATTACTCAAATATAATAAAAATTCTTGTGGGATAAAATTTATTATAGTAAAATAATTAACTATAATTAAATGTTCCAAGTCTTTATGTGAATAATTACCTATATATAATTTTATATAATTAGAATTGTTATGGCTAAGCCCTAATAATTAATCACTAAAACATATTATTCAAAATTCTATTCATAATGTAAAATATAGACATAATAATTATGTGATGATCTGACTTATTTTGAACGTTTATACAAATATAATTTCAATGCATAATAAATTAGATTATAAGATTTAGTTCAATTGGCAGAGACTCACCGTACACCCCATATGGGTGCATGTTTTTAATAAACAAACAAAACGATGTCGTTTGGTGAGAGGTCTTCTTCAACCTCTAGCTGGGTCATAACAACCTGATTCGTAACTCATCAGATACCAAACCAAACCCGATCATAAAAATACCTCAAAAGCTATTTTTTTAAAATGTAGAAACACTTCCAAAACACTTAATTAAAGATTTATACCTTTAATCGAAATAAAAACTTCAAAACAACTATGAAATGAAAATTTTTTAATCTAATTTTTTTGAAATTCAAAATTCTCCAAAAAATAAAACAAAGCAGAGGTTATTTCGTTCTGATACCAAATATAATTTAATTCAACATGTATTCAACAGTAATATACGTTAGAATAACATATAAACTAAATGCAGAAGAAAATGACATATCTCCAGCCATTGATGTTTTTGCTTGGAGAGTCTGCATTTTTAGAATTCTTCTAAGCTTCTAATTCCCAAATTGATGGTGTATTTTTTTTAGTAAGGTAAACGAGTTTAGGACCTCAAAAGTCTGCAAGAAAAAACATATATCAATGCACTCTCATCAAGTGCATTGACAATTACCACAAAAACAGGACATTCATATCCATTAACTACATAATGTTGGACCATTATAGGTATTAAATCGAAATATGAAAAATCCTCATATATTTTTCTTGATTTTTATATATTTCAAGAAGTGTTTAGATAAATATTTTTAATTTGAGAAATGATTTTTGATATTTTTCATATAGGTACATCTTATATAAAAAAATTTATGTTAATTAGTTTATTATATTTGCATATTAATTACGTGTTATATGACTGTTTGTAATATTTAAAATTTGTTTCAAAAGTATGTTAATGGAGAACCTTAATTTGAAGCTATAAGTGAGAATAGGTTTTTTGTCAATTTTTTTTTGGTAAATAATTTTTTTTTGTCAATTTGATGGTCCTAAGGTTGGAATATGTGAAATTATATATGTTGTGCCTGAGGCATATAGTAGCAATAGGTACGTGAACTATGAACTTCGAGTGTTTGCATATATCATTAATTACTGGTAATTAATTTTATATGTATTTTTATAGTTTGGTACTTCATTACATATGTAATCTTGTTGTTGCGTGAATTTAAGACTCTTAAAAAGTAATGTTATGTAATTTTATTTGATATAATGATGAATATAATTAGCTAGATACAAAAATTGCTCCTTTTATATTTATTATATATAGTGACGAGGAGTTTGGCTATAGGCTCTATGACCCTAAAAAGTGGGAAGTTGTTAGGAGCATGGACATAGTCTACTGTGAGCATTAGATGGATATATATATCATCAAACTAAGATGAGACTACTTCAAGTTGTTCGTCTCCTAATAATGCAGATACATCTCTTATTCCTACCCTAGAGATGAAGAAGGAAAAGGAAATGAGTTACATATGATGGTAATGATCAGATGCAACTAATAAAGATGAGCCACATCTTGTAGATGTTGTAGTTGAGGTCCATGTGCATCATGAACAGGGGGAGCAACTTGCTTAAGTGTTGGAAGATTTCCAACTTTGAAGGTCGACTATAATGAAGAAACCTTCTTCAAGATAAACTAGTTTAAAATATATCCTAGTCACTATTGAGGATGAGTCAAGAATTTTCAAGAGGTGCAGTTACTCAAAGATAAAGAATTTTGGCTCAAGGAAATGAAACAGAGTAAGTTGAATAACGATGCTTGGAGATCAGACACGTCGAAGTGGAGTCAGATACGCCTATGTCATTAGTGGACAGGGTCATGTCCACTAACTGTGTAAGTCACTATAACCTTATATATCCATAGCATCAGGTTTTGAAGCTTAAAAGTCGGACAATGTCACCACACACAATCATATAGGTGACCATGTGTGATACATAAAATCTTATCTTCTAAATTTAAAAGATAAGTTTGAGAGATAAAAGTTGTATGAGAGATAAAAACTCGACAAAAGAAGAGTTTTAAAGTCCAAATACTATTCCTCAGCTACAATTTAAATAAAGTTTGATTCTTAAGATTAGTTGATAGTAATATCAGTATATCTTTCTCTCTATATATATGTATATATAATATAAATTTGTACTTAATGTTGAAAGTTCAAAAAAGGAAAAATAGAGCATTAAGTTGCTAGCTAGAGAGTTGAAGAGAGAAAAAGAGCTAATTAGATTAGTTGTGTTATATAGCTCGAAGTCTTAAAAGTTTGTCTTACTATTTGATTTTAGTATATTTATTATCAGTTTGTCCAGTAATTTTTATCTTACTATTTGATTTTTTGTTTGAATGATTTGTTATTAATTGAGTAATCATGTGAGTGTTATTGCTTAGATTCTAAAAAATTAATAAAAATATTTTTTATGTACAATATTTTTGAAGCATTCTTTTAAACTTAGAGACAATTTTACTAAGAAAAAGCTTATACAAGTATTTTCTCTAAAAATAAATAATATAATTTTGATAATGTTTACAGTTTTTGAAATCTGCAATGAAAAATATAACAAAAATGAATCAATTCTAATTATATGTAATTTCTTAAATGAATGTAGCCATCAAGTCCAAAACAATCACCTATAATCAGGACGAATTAAACATTTTATAACGTAATCTTATAAAGAGGCATATATTGACAAGCACGCCCAACTTAATACTATTTTAAGATTGGATCTTAATGTTGTAAAGTGACTTTAGATAACAAGACAAAATAACTACAAATTAAAAAGATTAAAATTGAATCTCAAATTTTTTATCTACTCTAATAAATTAGATTTTTTGAATAGAAATGATGCATTTAGGCTATATTAATAGTGTCAAAATGCAAAGCATCATACAAAAAAGACGGTGGGCATATCCCCCATTCTAAATCAGACATAGAACCAGCAACACGGACAATATTATGAGTTGATTGGTTCGCTGATTTTCAAACATACTGAATAGCCATTGCTGGCAACAAAGACAAAAGATGTTTGCAATCTTGTACAATTGCACCAAAATAGGAGAAGTCAATAGCAGCAGACTGTAAAACATTTATTAGAAGTAAAGAATCAGACTCCATAATATCACACTTCGCTTGAGTTCGTTTCAGCCAACTAAGAGCTTCTCGGAAAGTTAATACTTCGCCCAAAGCAGGATCTCCCATACCTATTATGGAATTAATAAAATTTGATAGATTTATTAAACAAATAAAATTTGATACGGAATAACTATATCGCATTGATAGATTTATTTATCTCAGGTTTGGTTTTATTGATCGTGATTTGGACTATGCGAACAAAGTAAAAATAAATATCTAATGAAAGTATGGACTACTATAATGTGTTAATTAACATTCTTCATCCTCCAAAACTTTAAACATCGGTTATGTCCCACACAATAATACTGCGAATAGAGACTTGGTACCATTGTCATGGTTTCCCACTAATAGACCATGAACTGGACTTACCTTATTGAAAAGTTTCAAACTGCTATTACACTGCAATGGATTGCATTTAAAGTTTCAAAGGTATCAAACTGTGAGGCGATAAGCGGGGGTGGCGAGTAAAGGTGTTGCTCTTCCTGACACCAAGCTGAACACCTCAGTCATATCCAACTCACTCGGCAACATACCGTCAGGAAGTTCCCAATCAAAACTATGGA
>JANKOE010000002.1:47821946-47833610 GCA_026284465.1 Erythroxylum citrifolium | reverse complement strand
AATTTATCTTAGTGAATATGCAATATATGGGTCCTCAAATTGTATTCCTATTGAATGGGAATTTTGTATTTGATAAAAGGAATCAAGGAAGGTAGGAGGATCAAGAAGAAAGGTATCTTTTAAGCATGTATCCAAGCAAGGAATTCAGGTGGGTTTCATGTTTATAATTTGGTAATGAGCCATTAAAGTTTTCTTCCAAATCAAGAATGATTTCAATTACATCATAAATGTTGCTTTTGAATGATTGGAAAAATTGCTACATGTTTTGGTATATGAATTTTGTTGATGAATTTCGAAATAAAGATGGAAATGCATCGAAACATTTTATGTTATGCCTTGAAAAATGTCATGGCATTCTGTATAAGCAATCAAGAGAAAGTATGAGCATTTGATAAAATGATCTGAGCATGTTTATGTGATTCTGTTGGGGCAAGAGTGGAACCATTCTGTTCTTCACGTGCACGTCGACAAGAGCCTTCTTCCGACTGCCCGCTTGTGACATATGAGCTCCGATTTGGACTCATTCTGTTCATTGGGTAAACTTCGGTTTCCTCATTCTGTTTCATGGAACCCTCGAGCCATTTGTTTATGCATTGCATCTTTGTATAGTTATGAATGGTGCATAATTGAGTGTTATGTGATGATTTTTGTAACTATGAGTTTTATGTTCGAATTGCGAATTTGACTGAAAATTTGAGAACGAAGCATTTATGAATTCATTGTGATTTTTATATGACAAATAAACATTTCAACTGTTTTGCTCATTCTTCATTACAAACTTGTTACCCACGAGCTTTAAGCTCACCTCCCTTTTCCGTCCCCACCTTCAGGTGTTGAGCAAGAGATGGAGTGAAAGAGAGTCAAGGCATCACTTCCAATTTGCTTATGTTGTATTTTGAGTTAGTTTTGGAAAACATAAGGCTTTAGTCGCATTTAAGGATTTCTAGTTCATGTAACTTTTGTCTTTTGAGCTTTTGGATTATTGTTGTAATTATGGCTTGGAGTGCCTTTAGAGCTTGTAAAACTCTATTCTTTGATGTTAAGGAATTATGAATTATGCACGGATGACGTCGAGTGGAAATATGAGTTTATGTATGGATAAGGTTGAGTTGAAATTCTGTATACTCGAGGCAATTATCAATTTGACATAATTATTTTGATTGTGAATTGTTGTTATATATAATTATTTAAGTGAAATGTGTTATGGAAAAAGGAATACAGAAATGGTACGAGACTTTATTCTTTGGATTACGCTCACGTTTGTATGATGGTATTTTGTTAAGAGTTGGATTCCGGGAATGGGATCCAACAACCTTTTTGGTATCTCTGTTTGTCGTCCCCAAGTGCTGGTAAACTAGAAAAAAAGGCAAAGGAAAAGGCATTGGCTTTGTTGAAGCTAGAAGAGATTTGATTGATATACAACATAATTGACTTTTTATTAAAACGATGTTGTATCATGACAGAATATGGTTGAAGCAGATTTATCGAAACAGAGAATCCAAACTACTTAGCTTGTGGCTGACGAGGATGATGTATGTACTTCTATACAATAGGGGTAAGTTGTGTGCTCATGATAATTAGGACAAGCACATATTTGGCAATAGGCACGTGTGACCCTCAACACCAATATTCATGGCTTGTACCATCCATTATTTTCTGTTCAAATCCTAAGTCACTTTGTAAACATCAAGCTATTAATTTCAATTTAAAAACTTCAAATAGGGTTACATGTGTCTATGTATTGACACGAATGTTAATATTAATACTTAAATTGAGATAACTCTTAAAATAGGATTGAATTGAAAATTACCAATAATTTAACTCTAATAACTATTACTTCAACATGTTTGTCTATATCATTTAAGATAAATATAATCTATTAAGACAAAAATTTAATTAATAATTATACATCATAAAATATGAGATTGAAATTAAAGCTTTAGTCTAATCGAAAGGTGATAAAAAATGGTCTTCTAATTTATTTACGTTTAAATACTAGTAAGCATATGATGTTAAGGTTAATTACATAAAACATAAGAATTTGCTCCCCTTCCCACCATTTTTCCAACTTAAAACTATTGGATAATTAAGTCATTTCCATAAAATTGGATAACTATTAATTATATTTTTCGATTTTTAATAACTTATCAGTTAAGTTACGATATTTGATCCAAATAAAGGTAATAAAGTGACCGAATAAATGATCTAAGTCAATGGGTCAAAGTTCAGGAGAAAAATGAATCCCGATTAGTATGGACAGAACCCATATTGTGCCTGTGATGGGGAACCCCAATATGAAAGCTATATATAAAGGTTAAAATCTCCTACAGTTGCGTATATCATTCGTAAGCATCCAAATTTTCTAACCCATTAAGAGCACTTATGTTTTAAGAAAACTATAGAAAGGCGTTAACCATGCGTCGATGAATGATTCTCGTGAAGGTCCCGAAAGAATGGAGCTCGTTTTGTGCACGGACACTACTTCGAAAGTTGAAATGGCACTGAAATCAAGTATTATACATTTCCTTCATTTATGTACCTTTCATGAATGATCCGAGACACATAATAAGATCCAAGCTATGTGTTACACGTGGTATCAGAGCAGTTACGTGATTGGGTTGCTGAAAACGAAAATTTTTCAGTTTTAATCTATTAGGGTTTTTGTTCATTTTTTGGCTTTTTTTTACGTATATGATTGTGTGAAAGTAGTATACATAAGGCTAGTCATAAAAAACGGGTCAAAAATGGGCCATAAAGTGCAAACAACAACTCACGACGCTACCAGAAATTGCCCTCCCCGTCGGAGGGCTATTAATGCTATAGTAACCGCCCACGGGCGGTTTGGCTGATGTTGCACGCACCAGTCGTAGCTAACATCGTGGATCCGTGGGCTTGTGGACATGTGTTGCACGCACCTAATGCTGCCCACTCTCCTACTAGCGGGGACTGGAGGGCACGTTCCGCGTGCCTATCACGTGTCCCGACATATGAATGGCACATATGAGAACATGTGGCTTGTGTGTACATTACACACGCCATACAATAGAGGCGTGTCTACGCGTGGTAGCCGCTAACATCAGAGTTATTAATATTGCTTATGTTAGCACTAGAAAAAAGAAAAAAATTTAGAATTCTCATAAGGTTGCCCCGAGTCCTTTTGTGTTAGTTTTCGAATCGAGGAAATTTTAAAAGTGATTTTTCAATTTTTCTGGATTAATCACATTGGTAATTAGATTTCGAAAAATGTTTTAAAGCTTTTTAAGCTAATTTTGAGCAAATTTTTGTGCTCTAAACTGTACATAAGGGAGACACTTAAGGTTTCATGTCTCATATGGTAGGTTTAGTATTCGGGAAAGCATGATAGTCCCTCTGATTGAGATTTTTTAAGATAAAAGTCTTAAATATAGTTTAAAGACGATGTTTTCAGGACCAATATGTGATTATTTGACTGTGCATTTGTTTTTTTCATTTATTGTTGATTTTCACATATAGAATGCCCATATAGAATGTAAGGATAACATAATGATTTATCTCTTGTGTTTGTGGACCTTCTGAGGTACTGATAAGGATGTAGTCACTAGAGTGACCTTTCAAATAAGTATTTTGGATTGTTCTACTTAAATGTCTAGGGATGTCGTTGGTCTTATGCTCGGTTATTCTGCTCAAAGGTATTAACCTTACATAGGATTTTGAGATGCATATAAAGGTATTGCTTAAATGATCTATTCACCCAAAGATAGTAGTGTCATGAGAGTTGATGGTTTGTACTTTGATTGCTTTATACGAAGGTCTAATTGCATATATTATATATTCAGTCCAAAGGTGTTTCATAATATGTGTGATCGGATTCTCGGTGTAGATACTATTTTAATGCTTTAAGTATCGCTATTATCCTGCATTTATACTGATCTTTACATTGTCTTTCTGTTTTGCAGTCACATTTTCTGTAAACAACAATGCTGTCACGATTAAGACCTTGACTGGTTTCAATTTCAAGATGTGGAACAAGGATGTTGAGTTTGCCTCGGAGATGGCTGACGTCAACATGGCGATGCTGGTTGAGAGACGTTCTACTCTTACTAATATTAGCTCGGACGCTGATAAGGCATCTATGACAATCTGGGAGTGGTCAAATAGGATGTGTCACTTGATCATTAAGAGGTTGATGCTGGATCATCTGCTAAGTGGATTACCGGGCACAATCATAGCAAAGAAGTTCATGGACATTATTTCGTAGAGGTACAAGATGTCTTCCCATGCGGAGTAGAGTACTTTGATTAAAGAGCTATTCTCTATGAGGTACACAGGAGAAGGAGGCGTTAGAGAGAACTGCAGAAACCTACAGTTGCTCATATCATTCCTAAGCATATGAATTCTCTGACCTGTTATGAGCGCTTACGTTTTGAGAAAATTGTAGAAAAACATTAACCACGCGTCGATGAACGCTTCCTGTAAAGGTCCGGGAAGATTGGAGCTTGTTTTGAACACGGAAACTGCTTTGGAAGTTAGAATGGAACCGAAATTAGATATTTCACATTTCCTTCGTTTATTTCCTTTTCATGAACGATTTGGGACACTTAATAAGATCTGTGCTACGTGTTACAAACACTCTACAGGCTTTGCTTCCTTTCCCACTTAGATTTGAACTAGAAACTTCAAACCCAAATCTAAACTCGAGCATTTCAGCAAGCAAGGAGATTGATGAAATTCCTTTGGCATACCAAACAAAAAAAAACGGAATATTGCAGGTGGGTTCAGAGACATTAGCTTATGCAGGTAAACGTTTACTTTTCTGAATTTCATACTCCACCAGCAGGAATCTGATTTGCAAGTAATGACAAGGTTATTAGAACAAAAAGGTGACTAGAAGGCCTGATAGAAAAATTCTTATTGGAAATATGATTAGAAAATCGCTTTAGTGCGGCCCATGTCTTTCATTTCTTGGATAAAGTGATTGATTATGGAAGTGGGATATGTTTTGAACTAATCAGAGAATCACAGCACATGGTGATTTAACAACTCTACCAAGACACAACATTATTAGTGGTTGGTGATACAGACGGCGTAGTTGTCAGCAACTCCTCATTATTATTCCAGTTTATTTGATTGCATAAATTTTAGTCATGATTTATCAGTTTTCATTTGCCTAAATTAAATGTCCTCAAGTCATCATGAAGGGGCAGGCGTTTCAAGCCCTTCGCCCATGATCCTGGCCTGGGTGGCCGATAACTAGAACACTAATAATATAAACTCGCTAAGAACTGCCTGTCACTCATAAAAAACAGACAAAGAAGTCCAAATTCCAAATAGCCAGATACTGTCACGAATAGGAGCATAACACGTATGTTAACGAGAAGATTAAAAGGCGCGTCTCAGCTGTTTTATTAAAATATAATGCCCATGATCCTGGCCTGGGAGTTTTGGATTTTTGGCAAGTTGACAAAACGAGAGGATGATCATTAAATGTGACAGTATAAGTGTCAATTACTGGCTTGTACTAGTCCGTCTTCTTTCATCTTGGTCCCCCCTTTGATATTGTTACAAAGGACAAAGGCTGAAAGTAAAATGAAAAAATCACGAAGAGAGTCGAGAGCATATGAATGAATGAATATCCACGCACGTTGTACTCATCACCACTGAAAGGAAGTGGAAGGCCAAAGATGAACCTAACCCCTGTTTCCTGCTTCCTGTTTTATAATGAAATCAACTGACCCCCTCCTCACTCTAGAATATTGTCCTTTCGTACTGAAATTTGTAAAGACGTGAGCTTGTAACTCATCAGTTCATTTGAGTCCGTTCACCTCATTATGGACACCTTAAGGACGTTACCATAACTAGTTTTTGCGCTCCAAGGCCAACATTTTGAGTTTGAAGCAGCTCAACGGAAAAAAAAAAAACTATTGAATTTTTAATATAGATAAATCGTAAAGTCCACTAACAAGAATTGAGCTTGGGTCAACCATTGTCCAAATAACTAGACCCTTACTACTTATAAACCTTTTAACATTTTCATGTATAGACAATATGAGGTATTCTTATAATATGGGATACTCTAACAAAAACAAAAGTTTAATTTGATAAAAAATTGAAAATTTATAATTTAATTAAAATTTGACAGTCATTTCTGATCAATATTATTAATCTGATAAAATAATCGTTAATTCATTTTTTGATTAGACATTCTATCTCAAATATTGTTAATAATACCATACCATTCTGGTAATTAAGTATCGGTTGACACAAGCCACACAAGTTGAAAATAATGCAAAAACTTTAGTTTCTGTGTTAGGTTAAAAGTATAGGGTAGTGCTGACCATTTTGGATTAAATATAATAAAAGTTTAAGAACTAAGATTAAAAAAACACTATCCATAATCCATTATTGATTATGCCAATCTCCTTTCCTTGTTATTGTCAACTTTGCCAATCTCCTTTTCTCATTGCCAGGCTAGACTTGCCATCGCTGCTAGTTGCTAAAGTCGCCATTGCTGCTTGTTAAATTCGCCATCGCCGCTCCCTATAGTTATTCTTCTCCCTGCTGTCATTCTTTGATTATTTTCTTGACCTAATACATTATTTGGCATCATCATGACTTTTTGTTTCTTTAAAGTACTTAATTTTATTTATTGATGTTTTGTATTTGAAGGATCTGAGTTGTTTTCAATAGTTTGTTTTTAAATGCATTTTAGCCTTAGTTTGCATACTAATGTTGAAACTTGGGTTATGTTGCTTTTGCTACTTTTCAACTCCTTCTTATCTTGGTTCAAAGTTTGCATTCATGGACTATTTTTTATAATTTTAAAAAATTATTTAAAATGGTGTTCAACGTTTGCTGATGTTGATATTGTATCGTATCATAATCAAAATTAGAATTAAGTCTAGTACTATATTCACAAAATTAATTTCAAGTTAAAATTTGACTTTTAAATAATAATTATAACATAATCTTCTTTGAAATGACAAAACCAATCAAAGGTACCTTGACAGGAATTTAGTCAAAGAGAGGTATATTATTATTAGAGATGGAAGGTAAGGATGGCAAAACAGTCCAGACTCAGCCCACCCTACTTGGGTTAGCCTGAAGTTAACAAATTTTGCTCAAGTTATCCAAGATTTAAACCAAAATTATGCTTTTATTCATAAAAGTTTTTGAACTTTATGTCAAGCTCAGGCTTGGGATCCACAACCTAGCCTGAACCTCAATCAAGATTTATCTTGAACTCGAGCTTTTAAAAGATTGAGTTAGGATCAATCTATTAGGGGATTTGTTCCGACTCTTTGTCATTCCTAATGGAGGGTGCACAACCTCCTCCATTATTGTAACTTTTTACTAAAAATAATTTCATTAAATAAGGTGAAAACCAAACATATTGAAATTGTGCCCACCAAAAATTTAAATTCCAAATATTACTCAAATATAAATATGAAAATAATAACAATCCAATAGTCTATTATATAATTATTATTGTTGTCATTTTGTCTATTTTTGTGACTAATTAATTTTGCTAAAGAGATCATTGAAAAAGAGGTTATAAATAAAATTTCCCTTAATTGTCCTGATCTATGGTTTGATTGTACCCTTACATTTAAATATATCATATATCACAATAAAGAACCTCACATCTAAATATAATATATTTAATATCTAACATTTATAACTAGTCTCAATTATTTCAACTAAATAAATAGTTGACCGCATTAACAATCTTAATATGTTCTAACAAAATTATTTAAGATAAAGTAGAGGAAATTAACTAGGTATCAAAGATAAGATGAATAAAGTCATAATTAATCTTAATATAGTACGTATATATAAAAAAGATATTATTATGAACTATTTGTATAAAAGTGTGATTGTCTCAATTAAGTTTGAAATCAAAAGGATGAAGACCCCTCATGTCTTTAAGATCTCACTAGAGATTGAGAGGTTCCTTAGAAGATAGTTAGTGCTTAGTACTTGAACTAAATATATTGAATCTAACTACATAAGATTACTTTTTTCTATATAAATATTTAAGAAAATAACCTAAAAAGTAATATTCAATGGTTAAACAAAGATCAATGGATTTACTTTTACAATTTTAGTCTAAGTATACATTGAAAAAACTAATAGAGAAATACAATCTATAAAACAAAGTATTCTTAATTAAAGATGTTGAGGCACTTTTGTAAGAAATGTTTTTTTTGTTTAACACTCGGTTCAATATAATATTAGTATTATTGGCTCAAAGATATAGGAATACCTCCTGAATTAGAAATAAAAACGTAAGTATAAGATAAATTTATTCTCAATGAACTAGTTATAAGAGAGAAGAAAATTTATAAAGAAAAGGAAGAATTTTTTATCTACATACTTTAGATCTCCAATATTATGATACCGTATGTTCAAAAGTGAAAAAGAGAGTTTTGAAGAAAAAGACTCGTATTTAGTTTTCTTGATTCATATAGAAATTAATAAAGAATAGTTATAACAATTGGTAGTTATTATTATAGTTATATATCTCTAAATATTTATACATAAAAATATATTTACAACTATCGAAACACAGTCTCTTAAGTTAAGGAGGGAAATTTATCTATTAAGGAAAGGGATCAAAATATACATAACTACAATCTTTCCTTGGGTTGTACATTAAAAGGATAGTTAATAACAACCAAAAATCAAAATCAAAATAAATAAAATAAAATAAGTTCACAACACAAGAAATACAAGGATTTACATGAAATCCCCATTGTAAGAAAAAACTACAAGACCATTTACAAACCAAAACTTATATTATTTAATAAGAAATTAGTGGTTATAATAAATTATTCCCCTAACTTTAACTAAAGGAAAATACATTCATCAAGGATGCTTGGAACAACAATTTTGAACAACCAACACCCAGAAGGGTGACATATTTGGTATGAAAGGAGGGATGGACATAGATTACGAACTTTGAGAGCTCAAAACAAAAAAATTTATTGTTGGATATGAAGTGGTAAGTCTTAGGAGCAAAATATTAAAATTTTACATTGAATAAAGGTTGTTTAGTTGTCGATCGAAGCAAGAGAAAATTCTAATACGTAATTCTCTTTCTTTCTTTTCTTTACTCTCTAGAATGCTTACTTCCCACTTTATTGTGGTTCATAAGTTGACAAAAAAATTTCAACTCCTTGTACACACTTTTTGATCCCCATTTTGTCTTTAATGAGACATTTTAAATGGAGGAGGATACTTCAAATTTTATACTATATGATATCATATCGAGGTTAATTCCACATTGCAAAACACATAAAATTAGTCCAAAATAATATAAGGACTCTTCCTCCTAGTAGGAGGGATATCTAATATAGCTCACCCTCACTCCTATTTGGGGGCTCAACTAAGCTTGCTTTCTTTCGGGAAGTAACAAGCTTCTCTTTTTGTAAAGTCTTTGTCAACATATTAGATCTATTAGGGTTGGTGTGAATCTTCACATATTTAGATGAATTGTCTTTTACCACTTTTTGAATCAATAATATCTCCTTTGAATATGTTCGGTTCAAGCGTTTAAGTGACATTCTTAACAAGGTGGATAACACTTTAACTGTCACAGTAGAGTAGGGACCTTTCTTAGCTCAAACCCAACTTCATGAGAAAATCTCTCATCCACACTGATTCCTTACTAGCTTCAAGGTTTGCTATATACTCTAACTCAGTAGGCGATAATGTAACACACTTTTGTAATTATAATTATTAGGATACTGCTCCCCTTATAATTGTTACCAAGTAGCCAAAAATAGACTTGCTCGAACTAATATCCCCTAACATATCAGTATCTATATGGCCATCTAACATAGGCAACCTAGGATCAAAGCACAAACACACTTTAAAAACTCTCTTTAAGATACCTAAGAATCCTTCTTACTACTGTTTATTGCTTTTTTTTCAAGGATTACACATGAACCCACTAAAAACACTAACAACTTTGAATGCAAAGGACTTTTTCAATCCACTCTTCAAGTTGGCAATCTTCTTTGTTTTATAACCCACAATCAACATGTCATTAATATATCGTAAAAGATTGAGAAAATCACCCTTGATAGTCAATAATAAAGGACTCGAACTTCTTATACCGTTGACAAGGCGCTTACTTCAAGCCATATTAGCTCTTATTAAAACAATACACAAGCCTCTAACTTTCCTTAACCTTAAAGCCTTCAATTTGCTTTATACAAATTTCCTATAAATCACTGTAAAGGAATGTTGTCTTTATAACCTTAAAGCCTTCAAGTTGCTTTATATAAATTTCCTCTAAATCACTATAAAGTAATGTTGTCTTTATATCAAGTTATTATATTCCTAATTCCATATTAGCAGCTAAGCTAAAAACAATTTGAATTGAAAAAATATTCACAATTAAAGAGAAAATCTTATCAAAGTCAACAACTTTCTCTTGGTTGAAGCCTTTTAAAGTAATCCTTTCCTTGTAATAAGGTGGTGAACCATCTTCTCCAGTATTTAGTTTGAACATCCACTTATTATTGAGTGCTCTCTTACCCTTAGACAACTCACTAAGTCATAAGTACAGTTGTTATACAAAGACTTTATCTCTTTTTGTATAACATTGTATCACTCGTTGTGCACATCATTGAACAAAGTATCATCACTAGCTAGATATTTAGAGGAAGGTTGTCTTTATCTAGTGGACCTCCACAATTGAAGTTTTAGTTGTATAGTGAGCTCTTGTAATGGTAGCATTTCATCACCATAGTCATCTTCTTAAACATTTTCTTGTTGTTGCTTCTGGAAAAAATCTAGAAAAATCATATATTGTTTTACTGTAGTAGGTGGAGAATATTTTGCTTATTATGGCTTCTTATAGTCTTCAATGATCTTTTTCTTTATAAATACAACATCTCAACTTTTGACCATTAATTTGAATATTGTATCGTATTGGCTGGTATTGACCATACTGACAAAAAAGATACCAACAACCAAAATACTGGTCAAAAATGTAAATTAAAAAATAGTTATAAATTGAAAAAAACTTAAAATTTCTCTTATATGAAATAATGACTACTTATACATAAAAAGGTATATAATAAAATTGTTCATAATTTATTTAATAAATAATAAAAATACAAAAATGAATTTATTAAAGAACTTATACAAAGTGATTGTAGATTACATAACTAAGTATAGTAATTTAGTACAATTATATTTAATAATTTTAAAATTTATATATTTCATATTGACAATATATATACTTTTTAATATACATATATTAAAGATATTATAATAACTTTTGAAATATGTAAAGATAACATTTAAAATTAAATTCACTTATTATGTAACTTTTACTTTTGTATTATTAATTAATTTTATATTTATATAAGAATTAATTATCCTTTTCATTTTAATTTATAAGAAATATGTGAAAGTATTATTAATAAAAATAAAGAAACATTTTTATATCGAATTTATATTATTTTAATTTATTAAGATATGAATGAACTAAAGTAAAAAAAAATTGTATATTGAGGGACTATTTTACAATTTTATAAAATTTAGAAACTACTTTATAATTTTAAAAATTATCTAAAATGGTACCCAATATTGATCGTGTAGGAAAATCCCGGGACGGACATCACATGCCCAGGCAGCGGAAAACAAAAATTTTTGTTCCCGGGACTTTCCCGA
>JANKOE010000002.1:47809624-47821846 GCA_026284465.1 Erythroxylum citrifolium | reverse complement strand
ACTAGACAAGTCGCCTTATTGGAATCGTGACAAAATAAGTCGCCTTATATCCCATACAAGTCGACTTATACTAACAGATCGAAACTGATACCATACTGTACTAGAACCAAATATGGTATCAAGTTCATTACGATATTTGTAACATTGCTTTTGACCACTTTGTTGTTAATTAGATCCTATAATTTGTACCCAAATTCATCTTCCAAGTACCTAAAGAAGATGCACGACTTTGACTTGCTTTTAAGCTTGGACTCTCATCTTTGTTGATGTGAACATATGCCAAACATCCATATACTCTCAAATGCTGGTAGAGAACATCTATACTAGTCCATACTCTCTCTAAAACATCACTATGAAGAGGAATCGAAAGAGACGAGTTTATAAGGTTAATTGTTGTATGCAATACCTCTATCCAATAGGACTCTAACAACTTCACATTAGAAAGGATCCATCAAATTCTTTTTTTAATGGTTATATTCATTCTCTTTGCTAGCCTGTTCAATTGAGTTGTCTTTGGATGTGTCTTCTCAAGTTTGATACCCTAAACCTTGCTATATGCCTCAAATGTCCCTTTGTATTTCTCATTGTTTTTGATTTTGACATACTTGAGCTTTCCAATTATTTCTCTCAAATTTGGCCTAGATCTTATTAAATGTTGATAGAACCTTATCTTTAGTTTTTAACACAAAAGTGCACAATTTTCTAGAGAAGCCATCAATAAGAGTAACAAAATGTAGTGCATCGAAATATAACTTGGTGTCCATAACACAAACATCGCTATATACAAGATCTAATACATACTTTCTTCTAAATACACAATATTGTTTTTTTAGCTAAACATTCAATACAAGATCTTAAATATATACCTTGTACATTAAGGAGGAAGTGTTTCTTAGTAAGGACTTATGTACCTCTTTCTCTCATATGACCAAGTTTTTTATGCCAAAACCTATTGTAGGAATTATCAATCATATTGGCATCTCCTCATTATAACTTAGCATGCATCATATACAAGGATCTATGTTTAGTTTATCGAGTCATTATCAAACTCCCCTTTGTGTGTTTTTGTTTTTCTCAATAAATTTGCTAGAGAAATCACCTTCATTAAGCATAAATTCTAAAATCAAATTCAATATGATGTTTGGAACATATCTGACATCTCTCACCACCAATTAACAACCAGTGTATGATTCTAAACACATTGTACTCATGTTCATAATCTTGGATTAGCCATCATTTCTTATGTTCACATAACTATGTCACCACTAATGTAGGAAGAGAAGTAATCTCAATGTGAAGTGAGATCATATGAAGCACCTGAATTATTCACCCAAGTGCAATCATCATAAGCAAGGTTTAAGCAACCTTAGTAACCAATGAAAAATAATTCTTTATCAATGCTAACAACTATTGTGGTATACTTGTCTTTTGATTATTGTTCATATTTTCACCTTTTTCTTTCTTTTCCTTTGCTAAATCATTTTTCATCTTTCTACGATATTTTTTAATTTGTCATGGCTTATTCTAGTAGTGATAGATATTCTTACTCTTAAATTTCACTCTCCACCTAAACTTACCTCTGATGTAGGGCTTTTTACTCTTGCTTATACTCTTACTAGGTTTTTGGACTAAATTAGCCTCTTATTGGTAGGAGGTATCTATCTTTGTCTTCTGGTCTCTTCATTTAATGGATTAGCTTTGACAATCTCCATAATTGCCATTTGGAGTAGATTTTGTTAAGCAATGCAACAAGAGTGTTCCAACTTTTGGTCAATGAGCAAAGTAGTAGCAAAACTTGTAACTCATCATTAAGAGATATTTTAATGGTAGACACAAATCAGTGAAGCTTTGAAAATCATTCGGGTGTATTACTATGCTATCACCATCTTTATGTTCCAACTTTACAAGTTTCCTCATCAATGATACTTTGCTTAAAACACTATTTCTTTAAAAAATGATCACAAGTTTCACCTAGAATTCATAAAATAACTGTGTCATTGGCAATTTATTAAAGAAAACTCAAATAAACAAAATTTTAATTATTCCACCAACCTTTCAGTTTAAAATTTTTAATCACTTTCTAAAACATTGATTGGTATTGATGGATATAAAATAGGCTTATATAAATTCTTTACGTAAAAGTCGTCTTTCATTTTGGTTTTTCATACTGAGTAATTCCCATATTTTAAATAAATCATTTTCGACACACCACTTTTATCTTCCATCTTAACCCTTATAACAAATCACACAAGCCTTAAAATTAAGCTCCGATGCTAATATGTTGAGAGAAGAGACCAAAATATACACAAGCAACTAGTAGCCATTAGTGAAAACAATAAACAAATATAATTTTTTGCTAAATTGCGTTGTCAAATAGATAATTCATACCAACCAAAAGTAATAACAATAATAACAATAATAAGTGAAATAAAAAATAAAAACCTTAGTGAGGGAAAAAAATTACGAGATCATTCATAAACAATACTAACTTCTATTAATCAATAAAAAATAAGTGAGTACAATAAATTGTTCCTCCCAATATTAACTAGAGGCAAATACAATCATCATGGAAGAATCTTGACAAATCAATTCTGAATAATCTTCGCAAGTACAAATTTCATATACGTCCAAGGTTGGGCATATATTACTAAATTAGAGAGATTAAAACAAAAATTTAACTGTGAAGAGGTAAGTCCCAAAAATATCATATTATAATTTTCCAAAAAAAATCTGCTGCAAAATTCTGTCTCTGTTTCTGTCACCTCTCGACATACAAGCTGCCAAAAACTTTTTAGCCTATTGTACAAACTTTATCATCCTTATTTTTCCTTTAATAAAATGCTTTAACTAAGAGTTAGGTGAGTATTTCAAAATTTATACATATGAATATTATACAAAATTCATGCCATGCGATAACACAAATTAAATGAAATTAGTCTAAAAATAATATATGAAATCACCAGTTCCCAAATGGGAAAGTTTCTTGACCAAATGAGAAGGTGAAAACCTCATTGAAAATGCTCGATTAACGATTTGAGAGATTAAGATTTACTTCCCTAATATGGTTCTACTAATATGATCAGACCCATCGCACTCGTTAAAGAAAACAAAAGTATATCATTACAACTTTCCCATTATAACCAGAACTGTTAAGCTGGATGTAATGTATTGGATAGCCTCCAAGCAAGAAATTCCGTGGAAGGTGTTGTGGATGCCGGCTGGAAAGAGACTAGACGATCTGATAATTTGTGTGTCCATAGTTGGAGGTTGTTGGATTGATATGCTGTTTTCACAATCGATATGTAATTATAGTGCTGGTGGGGGCACAATATCCGTTCGTACTTTGCAATTCCAATTAGGGAACTTAACCAAATTGTGTTGCTTCAACATTACACTTTGTGGACATGAAATGATTGAATTCTAATAGTGCTTCAACTCAATTTGTTTTAGGTGGGAGGTGGACATTTAAACATGTATGACCTCCTTTTCATTTCATTCCACGTTTGAGAATCCGTAAATTTCAGTCTTGTCATAGGTGATCATATCCATCCTGGAAAGTTGATTGCTTGATAGCGTAGACGAAAAAGAAGATTAATTACAAGTGGTATACTTTTGTACACATCATAAGTATTCTAACATGTGGCTGACATTTGGATATGCCTGGAGTTCATCCGTTAACTCTTTTAACAAAAGGAGGAGAAGCCAAAATGCCGATATTTTGCAGTCGTGGTCCTTAGGTCCTTGGAAAGGATCCTCCAACTTGCAAAGTCTGGCCGTAACTTTGGCTTCGTAAGCAGCCAAGGAAAGGAACATAACTGAAATTCAAACCCCACGTTTTTGTAGCCATTTTGTCTTGATTTTTGTCCTGGGAAAATCCAACCTTTACCAGTACAGAATGTTATCATTCTCCATGTGCATGGAAGTTTGGACCAACCTGGGCTTAGCTATCCTCAATTAATCGTCTCGTGCAGTGCAACGAATCTAAAGAATCCCCATCATTTAAAATTGTACTATGCAAACAGAAGATAGGCCAAGTAGTCTCCAATGGGAATGTTACTCTGGTGCTGACAAATGACACCTAATGTTTTCACTTAATTTTGGATACAGAAATCAACTAGCTAGCTTGTGAATAAATATTTTCTTTATATTCTCGAAGAATAGTCATTACAAAAGTGTGTTCTATTTTGTCCTATCTATACACACACACACACACATATATATAAACATACACATATACATACATACATGCATATATATAAGATTCAATTATGCGTTTAAAGATAAATGAATAGCTAATTATAAGGCTAAATCTATGTACGAATACAGGAGTAAATTTTTGTACATAACACCCCCTCTCAAACTCAAGATGAAATAGTGTATACTAACATAAGTTTGCTAAGTAAGATATTAAATCAACCAGGGAGAAGAGCTTTAGTAAAAATAGTAGTTGTTTGTTTTGTCAAAGCGACAAGAAGTTGTAATGTGGCACATTGAGGATGTTATCGAACAAAATGATAGTCATTTTTTATATGTTTTGTTCATCCATAAGAAACATCATTATGAGCAATATGAATGTTATTATGATTGTCATAGTATAAAATAGTAAGAGAGGAATGTGTGACAACCATATCCTTATGTAACTAGTAGAGCCAAAGTAGTTTAGAAGTAGCAGCAATAAGTGTTTGATATGCAAATTTTGTAATAGAGTGAGATGTAATAGTTTGCTTCTTATTCGGTCATAAAATAAGTGAGTCACCCAAGAAGAAGTAGTAACTAATAACAATAAGTAGGATTACCAATTTAATCAATATTAGAATACCCAGATAAGATTAAGGATCAATGAGCCAAAAAATGAAGTATATGAAAAAGAGTACCTTTGATATATCAAAGAATATGAAGAAAAATAGTAATGTGAGTATTCCGAAGAGTAGCCATAAACTAACTAACTATATGGATATCATAGGTAATACTAGGATTAGTCAATGGAAGATAAACTAAACTGCCAAGAAGTTATCGATATAAAATCAGGGAGATGCATTCCTTCTGAGGGAGTTAACTTAACATTGAAATCCAATGGTATAGTGGCAATAATGAACTTAGTAATACCAAATCGAGAAAGAAAATAAGAAGCATATTAGGCTTACAACAAATAATAGCCATCAAAACTAAAAGAAAATTTAAGACTAAAAGTAGCTAAGTGATCCTAAATCATTCATCTTAAAATATTGATTAAGATATTGTTGTAAGTTAGAAATGCCTTTAGAATCATCACCTATAATGATCATATCATCCACATAATGTATGATAAGAATAACACCTTTGTGTCATTCTGATGAATAAATAAAGTAGAATAATGAGAACTAGAAGTAAAGCCACATCGGCTATAATAGAACTAAACCTGGAAAACTAGGTACGAGAAGCTTGTTTAAGACTATATAGTGAGGACGAAGGAGGCAAAGTCTCTACAGGGGACAAGAGTACCCAAGAGGAGGGTGAATATAGACTTCTTTAGAAGATTCTCATTAAGAAAGGCATTTTTAACATCCATTTGAAGAAAGGGACAATTTTTATTGCAATAACTACTATTAAACTCTGAATAGATGATAAATGAGCAAAAGGAGCAAATATTTATTCATAGTTAATATTATACTCTTGAGTGCAGCCTTTTGCAACTGAGCAAGCTTTATACCACTCAATAAAACCTTTTCTTATAGGCCCATTTGGACCTAATAGAAGTCTTGTTCGAAGGAAGATCCACCAAGTCATAAGTGTGAGTTTGCTCTAAAGCTTAAAGTTTTTCAGGCATTACTTACTATCAGAGATGGTAAGTACTAGTATCATGATAATAGCAAGGTTTATATAAGGAAATAATAGTAGAAAATAGTGATAAATTTTGAGATGATGAGAAACCCATCTAGAGCGATGAAGAGGAGGAACAAGATGTTAGATAAATCATATTCTAAAGAGGTAGGGACTAAAGTAGGAATAAAAATAGTAAGCTCTATAGAAGGATCTACATTAGAGGAAGGAAATAACTCTATGGAAGAGTAAGTAAAGAAGTTTGGAAAGTAAAGAGAGAAATATCAAATTTGGACAGGTAGAGACATGGTCTTTTCCCGTAAAGTGACATGTTTAGAAATAAGTAATCAATGATAAATTAGATCCCAATAACAATAACCTTCATATTCAATGCCATATCTTAAAAAATAATAGAGATGAGCATGAGATTTAGTTTAGTATGAACATGAGGACCAAGAAGAACAAAACAAGCACAACTAGAGATTCAAATAATCGAGTGACTTACCATATAATCATTCAAAAGGAGAGATATAATGAAAGATTAGGGTAGGAAGTCGATTAATGGTAGACGTAGAAGGAAGGGTGGCCTTACCCTATAATTTTGCAGGAAAAGGATTATTGCCATCAAAAATCGACATATCTTCGTAAATCCTTGCCTTTAATAAATATCTTGAAATGGAATGCACAAGTTGAGTAATTTTTTTTCATTAAGATGGACTAAGAAACTTTCACACTTATCCAAAGACACGATGCCAAGGTACCATAGACGAGATAAAACGGAATAATAAGAAAATAAGAATTTGAATATGCAAAGACTATGCGATGGACTAATTTTGGGATAAATAAAGGTGAAACGAGAGTTGAGATGGACAAAAGAGTAGAAAAAAATGAGATTAGACAAGATCTTACAACTTAGAGATATTTTTAAAAACTTTTGGCTAGAAATATAATTGATTAAATTTTACCTTTTTTTGCTAATTTGCTATACAATTATAATTTATAAAGGCATATATAATTTTATACTCAATTAATTATTTAGTCACTAACCAAACACCATTATAGTAATTTTAAGAATATGTCAAATAATGATTTACTTTAAATTCTTTCCATTCTCGATTTTAATTTAAGTTCAAACTTTTAGGTTTCTAACTTTAATTATGCATGCCGTGCATTTGAATCATAAAAGAACTTAAGATAAAACCCACATTAACTAAACCACAACCAATGAACCAAACCAGCATAAACCAAATGAAAATCGTGCATCATTTCATTCAACTCTAATCTAGTATCCGACACAACACAAATAACAAATCCAATATTTACAATTTAATTCTAACTTCCAACTTCTAACCCATTTACAATCACAAATGTAATTAGGCAAAAAAAATCAATTGAAAACACACTTAAAAAAATTCACAGCATATTTTCTTCGAATTTTTAGGCCTAGTCAGGTTTAGATATGACAATTACAAATGAGTGGAGGAGAGCAGCCGATGACAATAGCATGGAGGAGGTTCAGTCATTTTTGCAAAACAGTCACTATATATATTTTGTATAACTTACGATATCGTCTGATATTTTGAATACCGATCAGTACCATACGAAAATTCCGGTACCAGTCGATAAATACGGCTAGTACCATTGGCCTCAATATCGTTCTGTTTACCAGCCGATACGGTACTGTTAAATGATATTCAAATATTTGGATATTACATATGCTTGCTTTTATATCTGAAATATACCGGTGCATTCTCTATGCCACGTTGCCAAATAGATTTCATACTTATAACTAATAGGAATCTAGAAGACATTAAGCTATTGCTTATTAATACATTAAAAACGACATTCAATTACTCTCTGAGGTTTTTAAATAGTTTGTGAAATATTGAGGTTTGGGACTTTATTCAAAAGAAATTGTTTATGCCTATGTTTGTGAATTTGATGACATTATGTATTCAAATGTATGTTATGATAGAACAAATTTTAAGATTTTGGTATTATTTCTCAAGCTATTCAATGAAGCAGTCTATTTTGCTTACTATTGTCTATTTATATTTCTTTGTAGTGCTCAAATAGATACACTTTATGTTCTAACTGCAAGATTAGATTACATATCTATTGTCTTAATTTCTTATTGGTATGATCTTGAAAACATATCGTGTTTGGTATTGGAAAATGTTGTACAATCACTATTATTACTTTACACGTGTCAAAGTTTAGGATGCCATGATATATTTCTTTATTACAAGTTCAAGAATTATAGCATGATAAACACGCTAAATTATTTAATTAAGAATAAGTTAATTTAATTTCTATAATTTATATTGAATTCTTATTATATAAAATTATTTAATTATATTAAATATTCATTATTTTATTTTAGTAATTATAATAAGTAATTCAAAAATAAAATATGATATATAGCATGATAAACACGCTAAATTATTTCAAATTGTTATTGCAAATCTTAATTAAACATAATTGTATTTTTATAGCAAAAATAAAAAATAGAAACATAAAACAAAAACAAAAAATTATAATACAAAAAAAAATCATCGACCTCTGAGTTATCGAAGTACTTCACTCTTAAAACACCTCAAAAGATGAGGATTTGAGCTGAAACAATCAAAATCTCAATGTCTGTTACTGTTAGTAGCTTGGCCCATACTACATGTCGGGGCCAGAAGAGAGTCCAATGGGCATCTTGCGCGAGATCCATATTGGCCCATTCAGTAAACCTTACATATTATATAAGCGAAGATGTACTTTACAAGATAATTAAAGGACTTTCCCATTTTTGTTATACTGGCAATATTCTTGAACATAAAATCGCTAACAACACTAGTTCAGTTTTTCGATCATTAATTTAGTGTTCTTGTTGATATACTAACATATGGAATTGAGAACAAATGTATTAAAAAAATTTCAAGTTAAAAAAATTATTCTTTTCTCCTTGAAAACTAAAATTATCAAATAATAATAAAATTTTACAATATATTTTGTAAAATAATATTTTTTTATGTTACAAAAAGAGAACAATTATTTATTCTTTTCGTAATTAAATCTCTGCGAAGCAAAGTCTGATTCCTGCAAGCGAAACCATAAACTGGTAATCATATTCCTTGCCTGGATTCGTATTGATACTTTTCCATGGGACTGTAGGGAAGCAAAGGTGTAATATTATCCTTTTGGAACCTATTCCGATCAGGAAAAACAATAGTAGGCTTGTTTGTTCCTTTACGTTGTCATCATCTCTCACATGCCATGGAGGTATCCATTAGACAATGGTTATATTCTTTTCTTCTACATCCATGCAAGATATCTTCATTTACTTACCTAACTACGTAATACTTCTTTTCAATGACTTTCTCCCTACAAAAACCACCCCACTAATGCATGCCTCTGTTCACCCAAGAACAATCCTCCTCTCCCCCAGACAATGTCCTCTTCTGGTCGTTTACCAACTTACTCCAGCCCAGCAGAGAACCGCAACTTGAAGCGCCACCACACGGCCAGCTATTACGGCCGCCGAGTCAAGGAAAGCCTCACCACCCGTGTCTCAAAGGTCATATGTGCCATTTTCTTGAGCGGTCTTTTGGTTTTAGGCGCCGTTGCTTTTATTTTATGGCTAAGTTTACGCCCGCATCGACCACGGTTCTTCATAGAGAACTTTTCGGTTCCAGGTTTGGGTCAATCCAACGGGTTTGAAAACGTGGAGATAGTTTTCAATGTAACGGCACGGAACTCCAACCAACATATTGGGTTCTATTACGATTCAATGACCGCTACGGTTTACTATAAGGATCAACAAATTGGGTCGTCTGGAGTGGAGGGAGAGTTTTATCAAGAGCCCAAGAACACTACCATCATATATAAGGTGTTGAGTGGAGCCACCTTGACAGTGAATAGCCAGCGTTGGTCGGAGTTTACCAGCGACCGTGATCGAGGGATGGTGATGTTTAGGCTGGATATAACATCCACAATCCGATTCAAGGTGTCTACGTGGTGGGAGAGTCATCGCCATCATATGCATGCTAATTGCGATGCTACAGTAGGTCCCGATGGGATGATCTTGGCGACCTTCAAGCGCAAACGCTGTCCACTCTATTTCAATTAATTTCAAGGATTTAATTTAGCTTATCCCTTGATTCTTGAGCTGATGATATCCTTTGTCATTTTCAGTATCCATTTAATACTTTTTCTTTTTCTGTTTTCATTCCCAAATCCAATACAAAAAAGTTTCCTTGTCTTTTGATTTTGTTTCTCAAGAAATTGGTTTTACTTGTACGCTTTCATTTATGCTTTGTTTGTATTAAAATATATTTTAAATTTAAAATATTTTAAAATATATCGACTTCGAATATATTTATTTATGAAATAACAATTTTAAAATAAAAATATTTATAAACAATAACACTGGTTTTAAAAATTAAAAATATATATTAATAAATAAATACTAGTTTACAAGGTTTTAACTTATATAATTATATACGTCAAAAAATAAAAATAAAATAATTATTAATTTATTAATATATATTATATAAAAGATTAATTTAAAACTAATTACGTAATTAATTCATAAAATTAAAATTTATAATTTATAGTTAATACTTAATTACTATCAGTAATATAAGTGTACCTATATTTATATTAATAATTAAAATTTTTAATTAAAAGAAAAATAAAACCAAAATTAAAAACTAAAAACTAAAAACTAAAAGCTAAAAATTACAATAAAAAATCAAAAGAAACATATAATGTAGATCTTGCATGCATATGGACTTTGAGGTTTTCAAACTAGCATTTAATTGCTACATCTTAAAATCAACTAAAGTATATTATAGAGTTCTTAATCTTATTCACTAATTAGAGTGGATAAGAATGGAAAGGGTGATCAAACTTTTGATTTAAGAAAGTGCTTATGGAGTTTTTTTTAAATTAAAATATCTTTTCAAAGTAATCCTAAAAGCTTATAAAATTCATTACAACATTAGAAGCATAACTTAGGGCCTATTTGGCTGGATGTTAATTAATGGAATGAAATAGAATGTAATGGAATGGAACGAAATGGTTTATAATAGAATGAAAAGTAATATAGTGAAAAGTTGTTTGGGAGGGATGGAAGGGTTCATAATGTAATGTAGTGAAATGTTGTTTAGAAAATGGATAGAACAAAATGTAATGTATAATAAATGACTATCATACCCCTTATATTAAAATGGTTGTTACACATGAGGTTTACCGCTATGATTTTAAAACAGAAATCATGTTGACAAATAAATATATATATATATTCTATTTTAAAATAATAAAAATTTTATTATTAATTATATACAATTTATTATTAATTATATAACTAAATTTCATAAAAGTATGGATTTGAAAAAAGAGAAAAATGCAACATAAGATATTGTATAATGTAATATTTATTTCCTCTATAGTTAAGTCTTCTACTACAACTTTTCTTTGAAAGCTTAAGCTAAATCAATTAGGAAGAATTCATATTAGATATGAAATGATATTACTTTGTAATAGTCAAAGTTAAAGATTTTACGATGTGATGCATAGTTGAAGCATGTATTATCCAATAAGTTTATAATTAAATTAGATAGTAGAATGTTATAAGAGATCTAGAATATTGGATATAATTTTACAGACTATGAAACAAATTGTTTGTTTCAATGAATACTTATAGGAGAATAATTCTCAACATAAGTAGTGGAAGTAAGATGAAGTTTGAAAAACTCAAATCTCATGACAATACGTTTAATCAGAACTAGTGCCTTAATTGATACATTTGAAGTATAGTTAAAAAGCTACAAGACGTTGAAAGATTCGCTTTTATGATAAATTTAAAAAATTTTCTTTAGAGATGATTGTGAATTTTTCAAGTCTACAAGAAGAGCAGGAGAATACTTGTCCTCTTTAGTGGGAGTATGTAGAGACATGTTGCTTATAAAGAGAATGATAATTCATATTTTCAATTGTAATAATAAGTCTTGTTGTATGCCAAAAGATAACAACTTAATGTACTAAAGGTATTTAATATTTGAGATATCTCATACTTGTGTAGTATTAAAGATATCTGTTATTCTATATATGAGTTAATATTTGACTTCAACATTATAAGGATATTAACTTTAGAAGTAAATCTTAGTTAAGGTATATTTTACCTATAACAATATTAGTTTGATATTGAAAATGTTACAATATAACATTAATTGCTAATCATGACATAATAGATTTTTATTTAACGAAAATGATTAATGGTACTGCTATCGCCTGCAACCAAATTTAAAAAGAAACTAATTTCCTGTGATACAAATTAATGTAGTAGTGGAAAGTAGGGATCGTTTTCACGAGAAATTCTAACAGTAAACATTATACGAGTTCAAAACTAAAACAAAATTGGGGGGGGGGGGG
>JANKOE010000002.1:47797005-47808184 GCA_026284465.1 Erythroxylum citrifolium | reverse complement strand
TCTTTTCAGGACCGATAGACGACTCTAGCATCTGAGTGGCTCCACTACCGTGTAGATTGTGTTTAAAGTGAAGTCATAGCGCAAAGGTCGGTCAGCTGGGATTTTTAGATGACATAGTTAGATTGTACATATTTTCCTCATTCATGTAGTACTTTTGTACTAGATTTTGTAGATGTACATGTAATAAGGATTGAAAGATACACTGTAAACTTTTGATTTTGAGAAATGAAATGAGGAAAAAGTTGGTTTCAAACTATTGTGGACTTTCTATTGATGTTTTATAAGCAAATAATGATATGATCCCATGAAGTGACTGTAGTGATCGATCGTAGTTCTCCTTTATCGTAGGATATGTACCGGAATGACCTCCGGATGTCCCGGTGCGTACTCTGCGGTGAGAGGGCGCTACAAACAGCCTATTAGGAGGACAAGGACAAGGACCCCCTCTCCAGTCTCTACCCGACTTAAAGAGACTTACCATTTCCTTACAAAAATACTTTTCCAGATTGCGGAGCAAACAGAACCCTGTTTGGAGGAGAAGGACAAGGACCCCCTCTCTACTCTCCACCCAACTTAAAGAGACTTACCATTTCCTTACAAAAATACTTTTCCAGACTACGGAGCAAACAACCTATTAGGAGGAGAAGGTCAAGGACCCCCTCTCTAGTCTCCACCTGACTTAAAAGAGACTTACCATTTCCTTACAATAATACTTTTCTAGACTGCAGAGCAAACAGAACCCTATTAGGAGGAGTAGGACAAGGACCCCCTCTCTAGTCTCCACCCAACTTAAAGAGACTTACCATTTCCTTACAAAAATACTTTTCTAGATTGCGGAGCAAACAACCTATTAGGAGGAGAAGGACAAGCACACCCTCTCCACTCTCCACCCGACTTAAAGAGACTTACCATTTTCTTACAAAAATTCTTTTCCAAACTGCGGAGCAAACAACCTATTAGGAGGAGAAGGACAACGACCCCCTCTCCAGTCTCCACCCAACTTTAAGAAACTTACCATTTCCTTACAAAAATACTTTTCCAAACTGCTGAGCAAACAGAACCCTATTAGGAGGAGAAGGACAAGGACCCCCTCTCTAGTCTCCATCTGACTTACAGCCTGTTTGGAACGCCGTTAATTGAATTCAATGTTGAGATTGAATTCAATTAACTTGTTTGGAACAAAAAAATGGCCATGAATTGAATTCATGTATGGGTTAAATCCCCACTCTCTTTGTAAATTCAATTCACGGCCTTATTCATGTGAATTCAACTCCACAAGCTGCTGCTCTTCTGTTTTAATGATGAAACCCAAAAATACCCAGCCACTCTTCACAGCAGAAGACGCAATTTCTTCTCCTCTTTGGAGTTCATCGTCGTCAATGAAGGTCAATGAAGGTCAGGAGTTCATCGCCGCCAAAGAAGAAGAAGAAGTAGAGTAAGAAGCTTATTATGTACCTGAGGTATGAGTAGGACTATGGCTTACGTATCAGTGAAGCAGAAGCAAAAAAAGAAATGAGATCAGTGTGCAGTGGAGAGGAATCCGGCGATCGACAAAGGGGCGGCGAAAAAAAGAGTGTTTGGAGGGTGAGAAATTGACGAGGAAATTCCAAAAATTTTATTAATTAATAATTAATTTAAAATTTTAAAAATTAGTATTTTTTATTTTTTTAATTTATAATTTTAAAATTAAATAATATTATTTTAATGTAATTTAAAGAGAATTAAGTAAGAATTATTAGTTAATAACATGATTTTTATAGTAAGGGATAAATGTGTCATATGAAATAATTGAATTCAATTCTACTAATATTAGAATTGTTCTAAACAGTGTAATTGAATTCAATTCTAATATTACTGGATTTGTTCTAAATAGTGTAGATTGAATTCAATTCCAATTTCATTAATGTAATTGAATCCAATTCGTTCATGAATTCAATTCACTGTGTTCCAAATAGCCTATTAAAGAGATTTACCATTTCCTTACAAATACTTTTCCAGACTGCAGAGCAGACAGAACCCTGTTAGGAGGAGAAGGACAAGGACCCCTCCCTACTTTATTCCAACGTTGAATTAATCTGCTGATGCCAACTGTGCGCCTGGAAAATTTGCAGCATTGACTTGGACCAATGCTTAACTTGACTTGAGTGGGACATCGAGCCAGATAGTTGGTTGCATTTTTCCAAGCGTTGGATCCCATGATTCCACTAGAACGGATTTTTTATAATAATAATTAAAAAAATGGGAGAAGTCTATTAAAAAATGATACATTAGCCTTTAAAATCTATATTTATAAAGTACTCCTAATTAACTCTCTGACAATTAGATTCAAGTTCTAACATTTGTTAAATTTAGTGATTTGGCATGTATTTTGACAAATATAACAATATTTGAATTTACATCATGTTGTGTATACAAAATTTTAGCAATTTATTTTGAACCATTTAAAAAAATTAATTGTTAACTAAGTAATTCAAAATTTCAACTATACAAAACCCCTAATATTTTAATTTTTTAATTGTTATCTAAATAAGATAATTATTATATACTTTATTAATTGGAAAACGTTAGTCTCAATTGGAACTAATCTTGTCAAGAAAAAGTTATTGAGGACTGACTCTCCTGCTATAGATACAAAAACTGATGGCACATCTAAGCCAGATTTCCCCGTGTCAAAGAAACCTAGGTAATGAGTTGCCTATCAACAAATTGCGCACATAACTTAGAGAAAATAATTGATCCGATCATCAACTGAAAGAACACACAAGACCTCTTTTAATCATTTTTTAATAAAAGAGGTCCCTGACATACTCATCACTTTTAATTATTTTTTATTGTTTTCTTTAATTTGTTTTTTTTTATTTTCAAACCAACCCCTTCCAAAACTTAAACACCGATTGTTTTCATTTCAAAACCTTTACACATATCCTTTGTAGGATCGACTTATACTTACCACTAGCTATAATTTTAAGTTTAGCTATTTTGTGTAGTCTGACGACGCATTACATCAACGGTGCCAACAATCTTTGAACAAATTGTAAACTTTGATAATTTCAAAACGTACCTAACAAGACTAATAATGCTATAATAATATGTATAATTTTAGTCAATTAATTTAAGAATCTATTACATATCCAATACCCCAAAAATTGCAACGTAAGGCAACCCTCAAAATGACGCTCAAGCAGGCACGTCTTTAAGAATATAATAGAAACACAGTTATGCTTCTCTTTTCCCCAAAATCCAACAGTACATAAACAATTCCCTTTATTTTTTTCCCCTTTTCTTTTTTTTTTTTTGGGTCATGGTAAAAAGAACAGGAGGCGTAAGGTCTTATATATGCTTATTAATCACATATGAGGCTAGAGAAGTACTGGTAATTTTTTGGTTCGGTTTTGGAGTGTCAATAAGATCCACGTGAAGACGACAAGTGCCTCGTAAGTAACAACGATAAAGCGCTGGCCATGAGCGCTCCAGCTATGTTACCTGTGTTCTCTGATAAAAATTGATAAACACAGCATTAATTTAGAGCTCTGAGAAAATAAAGCTTCAATAAGCATTAAAAACACAACAAAGAGCTTCGGCAGCTTTCCCTTGGTATATATTCGCTTCATTTTCTTGTTCGATTCTCAATTTTTATTTCTGTTTATCTTTCTCCTTTAGTAACATGTTCCTATGTGATTATTTCCATATCTGCGAGTGATCCATTCAAAGTTGGTGAATTAGTCTATTATGATATTGAGAGAAATTATAGTGCAGACCAGAAAAAACTTCGAAAAAGTGTGCTGTGTGTGTATCATACCTTTGGCTTTCGCGCTACTAGTTGGTGGTTGAGCGATCGGATCTGTTGGCTTTTGCTGTGGTGGCAATGGCGATGGAGCAGGTGATTCTAACTTATATCCAGGATCATAGAAAATATCCTTTTCGTACCTGAAATGGCAACTTGGTGAAACAACCCTGCCTCCTTGTCTCCCGACGCAACAATTTGGAATCAGTTTAACAGCCTGACCCAAACAATCAGTGCATTGCTCTTTAGACAAATCAGGAGTGCACTGGACCAGTGCATAGATAGTTTGTCTACTAACGGTTGTTACGTTTGCAGTAGAAAACTTGAGGAGAGAGTCACCTGAGGCAGCTCTAGTTGTGAGGTTATCTAACAAACCCTCCAGCTCCTGCTCGAATTGAGTTACCTTGGAGACATTGTTTAGATTGTACATCCAAAAATAAGGACCGAATTCCATGGTTCCCAGTATGGAACGATTAGAGTATCTTAGCATACAATCATCGTACCAAATAATGGCCTCCTTCTGGTTTGGGCAAACTTGTTTAAGCTTCTGACTTGATTGAAGAATGCAACTGCGACAAGCATCGGGCTTAGTATCACCTCTGCATAGTGCGATTGCGTTAACTTTGTCTTCGTTTTGGCCGAAGGAGCTGCTGTAAAACCCATGGTTAACGCTCTCGTTGGAGGGAAGGGACGAAAGGAGTTGATGCAGGTTTGATTCGTAGTTACTATTGCTAGTGAAATTGCCATTTTCTGAACATACGTGATATAATGGTTCTGTTGGCTCTGAAATGGTTAGGACGATTTGAGCCAAAAGCAACACCAACAATTTTGATGATGAAATTGTAGCCATTGGCATGTGATGATGAATTTTATAAACACAGGAGATGAAAGTTCTACATATATACACACAAATTCAAGATTGATGCTTTTGACTGACTTCTTTTGGAGGTGGGTCTTATTTATTACTCCACTATCGGCTTATGAAAAGGGCGGGCAACCAGAGACTTGTCCGTCCAAGTCTTCCTCTTCCCTTTCCTGAGTACGGCATTCCTACTTTACGCGTCTTTCTAATTCCAACGTTGAATTCAACCTGCCAATGCCAACTGTGCGCCTGGAAAATTTTCAGCATTGACTTGGGCCAATGCTTGACTTGACTTGGAGTAGGACCTTGAGCCATGCTTCACTTGACTTTGTTGGAGTTGGTTGCATTTTTCCAACCGTTGGACCCCCATAATTCTAGGAGAACGGATTTTTTATAATAATAATTAAAAAAATTGGAGAATTCTATTAAAAACGATACATTAGCCTTTAAAATCTATACTTATAAAGCAGTCCTAATTAACTCTTTGACAATTAGATTCAAGTTCTAACATTTGTTAAATTTAGTGATTTGGCTTGTATTTTGACAAATATAACAATATTCGAATTTACATCATGTTTTTTTTTTTGGGTGAAGGAGAGCGGAGTAGGGAAGATTAACTCTGCAAAAACACTATAGCTGGAGAGTCTGCCTGGAGGCGGAATGGACCAAAAAGACCACGAAAATGTTTGCGATGAGCCAAGCTTAGCAAGAAAGTTCGCACATTGATTGGTGTATGCAAAATTTTAGCTATTTATTTGGAACCATTTAAAAATAATTAATAGTTAACTAACTAATTCAAAATTTCAACAATACAAAACCCCTAATGTTTTAATTTGTAATTGTTATCTAAATAAGATAATTTTTATATACTTTATTAACTGGAAAACGTTAGTCTCAATTGGAACTGATCCTTCTTGTCAAGAAAAAGTTATTGAGGACTGACTCTCCTGCTATAGATGCAAAAATTGATGGCATACCTTAGCTAGATTTCCCTGTGTTAAAGAAACCTAGATAATGAGTTGCCTATCAACAAATTGCGCACATAACTTAGAGAAAATAATTGAATCGATCATCAACTGAAAGAACACACAAGACCTCGTTAATCCATCCTCCTACTGTCAATGGAACAGAGGTCTGTTACAAAAGAAAGATCCCACAACCTCCCAGCCGCTTACGAATGTCTCATTCGCATCAGTTTCTTTCTGCCCTTGAACAACAATTCTTTGAAGAAGCCAATTCTCCGAAAACATTGCCGGATAAAACAAAAGATTGTTAAATACTTTACAAGTTATAGTAAGTATCTACGAACTTCTCTTCTTTGAGTTCCGACAACAACCAGCAACTTGCCTTCGCCACTCATGAATAGGAACCTGGAAAACCAAAATGAAGAAAATTTAACTATACTCTGGATAATTTTTTTTTAAAAGAGGGAAACAGTGAATCTTACAGCAGGGAAGCCACCATAATCCCCAGGCTCTTTGATATCTTTGGTGACACAGCAATTAGCAGCTAGCTGTACCTGGAAGCCAAACAACATTTAATTCCCAGTAATTATTATGATGAAGTTGTCAGCAATATGAATAAGAAATGAAAAATCACATGGTTGTCACCACGTAAAGAGGCTTGTATCCAACAAATAAGCCTCAATTAAATATAACAATATTACTTTCTGATAATTACCTTTGATGCTATTGAGACATGATCACGAACAGCCACCCTTCCTCCCAGAGTAACATAGTCTCCAATCCTAGAACAAGAAAAGCCAACAGAAATATATATGATATGGTAGCTTCCCCGTAATGTTACAGTGTAACATTAAAATGTGAAACATTTAATGATATACTGGGAAGACTTCAACCAAAAGACAAGGTGGAGATATCATTTAAATGCTACATACGTTGCTGAGCCTGCAATGCCAACTTGTCCACAAAGCATACAATTCGTTCCAATAATTACATTATGACCTATCTGCAAAGCAAAGCCAATATATAGTAAAGAAAATTAACCATCAAGGCAAACAGTGTCATAGATTGAAACCCACTTGCACTAGATTATCTAATTTTGAATGATCACCAATAACTGTGTCTCTCCAACTGCATCAACAAAAGATGGAAACTTAGTATCCAGCATGCATCACTTTGATACAAAAAAGTACGAGCTACTTTGCTATGCAAGTACGAGTGCTGAAATTGCAACACAATTGCAGAGTGTAGTTCCTCACCTGCCCCTGTCAATACAAGTATTTGCTCCAATCTCAACATGGTTGCCTATCCTAGCATGCAACATCTATGACAGAATAATAAAACAATAAGATATTACAGTTAGTGATCATAAACTGACCAAAACATAGTTCTTCATTTGATTGCTCTCTAACAAGTCATAGAAGATGATTCAAGCAAATTTAATTAAGGAAACTATTTTTCTATAACAACAGTGGCCCCAAAAAAACTAAAAAAGTAACACTTAGAGCACAGCAATACTCAAAGTGCACAAAAGAGCTCAGAAACAGATAAATAAAAAGAAACATTCATTGTATATAGCACATCATTAATCATAAATGACTGATACTGGGGATAATTTAAATTGATATGCCATATGCCTGGACATGTCTACATTCTCTTTGTACAAACAATTTAATACATATATGTAAGAAAGAAACTTAATCAAATGACCACCAAAACAAAAAATTCACCAACTTGAGGCTTTTTCACCATGTTTCCCAGTCCATCCACAAAAAACCCAAAACCTGCAAATGAAAAACACCACAGCCAACTTAAAGAAACACCAAATGCTTCTTTGTTTCAACTGAGAACCCAAGCCCAATAAACCACATAATGAAATGATGTGGACAAACGTACAAATGGAAAAACAACAACAGCATTGTTAACTTTGCTCACAGAAGCACAAGATGAAGGAGAAGTTGGGACGCCTTGTGTACATATTTGAGGTGAATTGCGTGTAAGTGGTGAAGATTTATAAGCAGGAAATTGGTACATTAAGAGACAAACCCCTTATTCATACATGCTATATGCCAACTTTCACATGCATAGAAGTGATATAAGGCATTAAGCTAGAGGTGACTCCTTAAAACCGTTGGTTTTGGCATTAAGCTAGAGGTGACTCCTTAAAACAGTTGGTTTTCATTTTACTGGAAACAGGAGACCAAAATTAGCATTCCAAGAGTCGTAAGGCATCACCTATTCTAGTTGCATAAAAATAAATTGAGAGTAACAAGAACTCACCATCTTGACCAACGCATACACCATTGTGGATTACACATGAATCACCAATACAGCAATTGCTAAGAGAAACATTGTATCTGACAACAAGAAGCATTTCTGTCAAGAACATACGAATAACAATTCCAAAACAAACGCCCCAGAATCTCATGGAGAGTACCCTATCTTTGTAGAATGGCCAACAGTAACAGCAGGTCCAATAACAGACCCTGAACCCACACGTACGTTTGGACCCAAAACAACTTTCGAATGAACTGTGGCCCCAAGTTCAACGAGTGCAGTTGGGTGAATATAAGCTGATTGGTGGAAAACCCCACCACCATTACTCCACCTCGAAAACTCTTGGTGATTCATTCCACTATTACACTTACAGTCCTCTGCCCTTGAAGCCACAGGCACAGCATGTTGGAGTTAAATGTCTAGTCACACAGACGAATAAACAAGCACGTTGCCGACAACAAAGGAGCTTAGACTAAACGGAATAAACAACAAACGTACCGGGGGGATTATCTGGGGAAGGCACACAGGAATTGTTGCGAGAACAAGTACAAGACAAGTGTTGGATAAAAGACCTCCTCCAGTTCCAGGTGAGATGGTAGTGAGAAAAGGACGGGACAACGTGGAACAGTTTTCTTAAAATAAATGTCATCCGGAAGTAACTAAGCAGGCAATTTGAAAATTAGGAGAATTGCATGCAATATCAAACAATTGATTTATCATCACTAGCTATGTAATCGAATTAAGAGTTACATTCACAACGAGTGTATGGAAATGGAATAAAGCTCACTGGCAACAATGCCAGGCCAGCGCCAGCAGCTATTACCCTCACTGTGTGGAAGTGGTTTGAGGATGAAAGGAGACAATGTAGGAGAAGTTGAGGCGTAGCAAAACAATATGGTAGAAGGAGTTCGAAGCAGCAGATTGGACTCCACCGTGAGCTCCTGCTTAGAACGATTCCTCAGATTCTCTCTTTACATTTCCAGAACCTGAAAGAATTTTACATGCTTCCATAAAAAAGAGAGTATAAATAAATATTATTTATTTTATTAATAAGTACTAATTTATTTTTTATTATATTTTATTAACAATGAATTACATATTAATCATTTAATAAAATAGTAAATTAAGTATTCTATTAAAATTGTATTTTATTAATTAATAAAATTGATAAATAATATGATCAATTTCTTATTTAATTTAAAAATTATTTTAGATAAGTAATTAATAGTTATTTGGTTGGTTGTACTTTTAATAAATAAAATTATAAAAAATCATCTTATTGATTTACTTTATTTACATTACTTATATTAAGTAGTATAATAATATTTTCTTTGTAATATTAATTAATTATTAATTTATGTCATTTATCATATTTTGTTAATCATAATCTTACCTTCACCTTTCATATGAATTTTTGATGAGTCATCAAAAGTAACTTCTTGGATTGTCTCATCCAAATTTATAAACAGCTCATTTCGTCCACATATGTAGTTGTTAGAACTGGTATCAAGATACCAAATATTTTTCTTACATTCTTCATTTCCTTTGTATGTTAAGAAAATAGTCGATTCATCTTCTTTATCTTCTGTTACTACAAAATGATTTGTTTCTTCCCTTTTCGGAGCTGATCTACGCTTGTAACTAAAATGGCCATACTTGTTATGATTACAACATTGCAATTGTGATTTATTACCTCGTTGTTGAAAATTGCCTCTTCCTTGATTTTGAAATTCTTTACCATGACCATATATTTAATAGCTTTTATTTGTTTGGCCTCTTTCAAAAAAGTTCCTACCACATCCTCATCCACCACGTCCTTCTCCACCGTGTCCACTTTTGTAGGGACCTCTGTAGCTACCTTGATTTCCCCTGCTTTATTGGTAGCTAATTTGATTACCACTAATAGATAACTTGCTTTGCCAAACTTGTTCCAAATCATCAGTATTTTCATTTCGGATTTTTCTTAGCTCATAAGCTTTAAGAGAACCCATAAGTTCATGAATAGATATTTGTAATAAATCCTTTGATTCTTTCATGGCAGGGACAATATAATCAAACTTTCTTGTCAGTGACCGTAAGAGTTTTTCCATCACCCTCACACCGTCAAGAGCTTGTCTATTTCTTTTCATCTCGTTCGTCATCATTTTCAGACGAGTAACGTAGTCACTAATTTTTTCGGAACTCTACATTTTTAATGTTTCAAATTCAGTTCCAAGAGATTGGAGTCGTATCTTTTTAACTTTTTCGACTCCTTGAAGGGATTTATATAGAGTTTCTCATGCGTCTTTTGAAGTTTTTGCATTAGATATTTTTTCAAATGTTGACTCGTCAACTCCTTCAACGATGAAAAACAAGGCCTTCTTATCCTTCTTGCGTGATTCTTTAAGTGATGTCTTTTGTGTATTTGATAAATATGTTTCGGCAGTTGCATCTTCAGACTCAATGTAACCCTCTTCAACAATCTTCCACAAATCTTGTGTTCTGAGTGGTACTTTCATTTGAATGCTCCAATTTTCATAATTTGTCTTCGTCAATTTTAAAATTTGAGGCTAAATCATACCGGTCATTTCCACATCCTTAAAACATAGTCATGAACTTTTTTTTGAAGTACGTAGTCATGAACTTGACTTTGATATCACTTGTTAGGAAAAAATTAAAAATAGACAAGCTACTAGAAAACAAGCAGCAATATATATTGATAAAAAAAAACAATGTTACAAATTTTGAGTTGTAGCTCTCTTCCTCTCACTCTGGCTTATTCTATTTTCACTTTACTTTTCTCTACCTTTTTCACTTCTAAAACACTAACGGTACAACCCCTTTTATAACCATCAAAGTCAGTTTTGTTCGCCAACCTTAGCACCCCAAAGCTAATAAAAAAACTACCAAAATAAATAAAGTTAGAGCTACATCACAACCATAATAAATGAACGTTGACAGCTAGCAAAAGTAAAGGAGAATAGCTATATTCAACTATTGTATCTAGAAAAACCTATAAGCTTCTATGGGTTTGACTTCTAACACCGTTAGGCTTCTTTGCCTGCTGCAGGGTCTAAGAAAGGAAGGATACATCTGATACAAGTATGTAAATTACTTCATCTGATTCATAATAAGTGTCGTTTTAGAGAGATTTTAATTATTCAAAATAAGCGTCGTTTGTGACTTTTTATACATATTTATAATTTTACTTCCAAAATTATCCTTCAATTTCTCTCAAATCTTAATTACACAGATTATATTTTCAAGGCACTTTAACATGTAATTAATAAGGGTATATCAGATATTTCATTAACT